>OY730183.1:38150955-38750955 GCA_963422495.1 Polyommatus iphigenia | reverse complement strand
TCAAACTGAGAGTGAAATCTATCAAAATGTACTAACATAATTCTTATCATGCTAGACGAATTTATTTAAAAACATCTGCGAATATGTACGCGTGGCACATGCGTTCTTACGAAAATGCGTATGCCTGGCGTACTAAAATTATTATTATATTCGAGTGCAGCAACTTTTTACTTTGCGCGACGAATTATGACTTCTTCAGCGCTCTATAATAGAGTTTGCTATGCAATAAACAAAACAGACACTTACGACATTTCGTATTCGAGCATCAGTTTATTGTGCATTTACTAAAAAGTTTAGCTACTTCACACTAAATGTCAGTATTATAAGGGCAAACAAAAATTATGCTTTATTTCTTAGGTACTAAGATTGTTTTTGGTTTGAATTTTTACAATCGACTACACGTGTTGCCGCGTACAAACAAATGACTCGACTGATGTCGAGTTTGCGTAAATACTTAGCGAGCTTGCGTTACAACGCAAGCTAGTGACACGCGTGCCCCGCCCATTTACCATTTCTACTGTTTTTATTGTTCTGTGGAATTTACGGTGTTTGAACTGAGCTCATCTGCCCAGGTGGTCCGTCGGCCGTACGTGTTCATGTACCGGGACGAGCGCGACCCGGTGGAGCGCGCGGTCATCAACCTCGCCAACGCGCACGTCGAGTACTCCGAGGACCAGGAACAGATGGTGCGGATGCCGAACACATTCAGGTAATGGAAATGTATTTTGGAGGCACTTCACATGACTATTTGTATTTTGCTATTGGCTATTTGTTGCATTTGGAAAAGTTATTGACATATACACAAACAAGCAAATAATGGCAAATACGGCCTTCCACACATGGACGTCAAATACCAAACTTTTACTTGATTTTCTTTACTTGCCTATTTGACTCTTTTGATGTGCGTCAAAAACCGACAAAGGTACGGATACGTGTATTTGGTATTGGTCATATTTGTGAAATAGGCAAATAAGGCCAATATTTGTCAAACATACCGTCTACACATGGTGATTGTTTGGCGGATACATCAAATACGCAAATACAAATAGCCATGTGAAGTGCCTCCATGAGATGTTTAGACTTTAGTGAATATGCATTGTTTGTTGGCTTTTCGTCCAATAAATTGAGATATATCTCAATTTATATAATAGATATAACTCACTATACAGTATACAGTGTGTAACAAAAATAAGTGATAATACTTTAGGGTGTGTACGTGTTCCTTGTAGAGAGTTCACTGTGAAAGTAGCAGCGCTGAAAGACCAAAATTTTTTTCACTTTTGTACGGGGAAATTCGTGAGGCTCGGGCCTTTGCCCATACAAAAGTGAAAAAAAATCGTCTTCAGAGCTGCTACTTTCACAGTGAACTCTCTACAAGGAACACGTACACACCCTAAAGTATTATCACTTATTTTTGTTACACACTGTAGAGAGTGTGGCAAAGTGCGCCTACCCGGCAAGTGCGCCATATAGCTATAATTTCATCCTGGCTAATTGGAGGTAGGCGCACTTTGTCACGCTCACTTTAATTGTGGTGTAGATGGCAGTAAGTGTTATCCGTAACTTTTTTGCTTGAAAACAAACATTTTTCTTCGATAGAAACAATTGTATATTCTCTCTCAAAAATCGGTTAAGCTTTATAAGGTGAAGAGATAACAAATGGAAGTTACCATTTAAAGTTGAAAATATTGGACTTCAAAACAAAAATATCATATTATGTTTCTTATGTTTTTTAGTCATCGAGGATTCCAAAACAAGTAGCTGCTGAAGATTTTTTTTATTACTTTAATGTTTTTCTCATTCTTCTGGTTTTCATCCAAACACAAAATATGAAGGCACTATGACATCCGCTAAGTTTTCACAACATATTAAGATATGTATTAAACACGCTATTAACTATTTTCAGTGTGGTGAGCAAGGAGCGCGGCTACCTGCTGCAAACGCTGGGTGACAAGGAGGTGCACGACTGGCTGTACGCCATCAACCCCCTGCTCGCTGGACAGATCAGGTAAGCACTTGCCGCTTACCACACCTTGGTAAGCCAAGGACCATCCAAATATTATGTCACAGAGAGCAAGGTAGATAATAATAGTTAATATTATACAGTAAGGTGACGTAGTCGTGTCCTTAATATGAAACTAGTACAATATTATGGAGACAAGTTTACTGCATTGTTTATTGCTATTTAAAGTTGTCAAACAACGCCAATATGCGCGTTTGTTTCGACTTTAGTAAGATGATGGTATGCTATATAATATACATTGTGACAGTACATTCAAAAGGGATGCTCAAAAGTCTGCCATTTTGAAAAGCCCAAGTGTGACGTAATATATGGACGGCTGCAAACCAAAGCACAGTCACAATTTACGACTAACATTTAAACGCTTTCTAATGAACCGTCTTGACTGGATAGATATCCCGGTTTCACAGACAACTGGCGTGAAATTATGCATACGTAACTGAACACGTACGCTATCCAATGTCTGCTCATTAAGTAGTTCATTTCATAAAAATAACATCACTAAACACCGCACATCATCTGTCACTCGGACTACTAATAACAATAATAATATTACTAACCACCACACATTATTATCACTGAAAATTACAACACTTATTATCAAGGGCTCCCACAAATAACTGCGACAAAATTCGTAATAAAATTTATTACGATGCGATGCGAATTCACATACTTTAAATTGTCAAAACTTCAGTCGCTGTATAAAATTCTGAAACTCAAAAATTTTTTGAGCTTCAGAATTTTCTAAGTAACTTATAATCAGCTACTGTAGAATGCTTATGAACTTAATTCAAATTATAGACTTCAATTAAATTTAAAGGCTAAGGTCAAAAATATTTGCTGTTTGTGATAAAAAATACACTGAAAATAAAATAAAACAATTCTTGAACAAATAACAATAATAAATAATTATGAAAACTAAAGATTGCAAATATTTTTGCCAAAACATGTTAGGCTTAAGTAAAAAGCTTTACCAGTTCTAAACGTCCGTCCAACTTTACAAGTGTTTGAGTAATTTATTAATAAATGTGTATTCAATTTATTTATTTTATTACTTAACAAAATAATTTATTAAAAGCATAAATTAATTATAATTAAGTGTAATTGTATTTTGACAGTTTAAATTGGACGAATGTTAGAAATACATTATGGTACAATTTTCTTCATAATAATAAAGAAGAGGTTTTTTAATCGTTCTTAATTATTATTGTAAATAAAAAAACTTACTCATAAAATGAAGAAGATTGAACTAGGAACAAGAAGTGGTATGAATTATAAGTCAGATACAAACATTTTGGATAGCCACCACTTGTAGTTATGCTGATGAAGTTATACAGTAAACAAGCTAACGAATATAATAAGTAGTAACATACTTTTTGTACTTTGTTAAAGAGAGGGGCATACACTTAACGCGCAAAACGCCTTTAAATATTTGCCTCTTAAATAAGCTGCATTTCCTAAAAAGTATAACTTCCTTAGCTAAATTATACTCTGTTTTATATTAAGACGGTAAACTGACTTTCAACATGCCGTCACCATCATTCCTTTTCCTCTTTTGTTTACTAGAAGAGATGGAATGATGTTTTGCTGTCTACTTACTAAGATCTACTAGCGCTAGTCTGCAATTAAGTTATTAGTGTATTTTGATACAACTATAATATTATGATCAAATGATATTTTGTCATTTTGTCTCTCTCGTCTATCTTATTTATGAAAGAAACAACGATATATTTTAAGGCTGTCTACACAGCATAGCCGGGAAGGCTGGCGGTGACCACGCCTCGGTTTGTATACACTTTTACGCAGTATAAATGGCAGACTGGCGCAGGTGGGCCTTAGTTTATAAACCGGAGCGTAGCGTAGTACGTAAGTTATTAACCCTGAGCCTCGAGCCCGGCCTATAGCAGTATACACGCGTCAAGGTGTGCAACAGGTCGCGGTCAGCGCGGCGCGGGGCGGGGGTCGCGGGCGGCGCGGGGGGCGCGGGCGGCGCGGGGGGCCAGGCGGACGCATGAGACAGCCTCACAATGGAGTCTATCCTCGTTTTTTAAGAGCGTCGCCGAAGCCAGGATATCGCACAGGCCGCTTAGAGCGACGCGCTCCCTACCCAGATATTGAAACGGCCCCACAAACACTCGATAACGCGTTAACGAATTTCCTCCGCGGGTAGTTTGATGACAGATGTCAACTTGACACACGTCAATGTCATATTTGACAGCTATGGATTGACAGTTGGATATGACAATGACAGATGTCAACTTTGATATATGACAATGTCATATTTGACAGCTTACCTATAAATGCAACTTGTGGATTGCCGCAGAAGAAATTTGCTCGCCTACTCGTGTTTCTAAAGTCAAATTAAAACTTCCTAAACATATTTTCCTCTCGGTACGCGTCATTCGTGTACCTCCGTCGCACAATACAACTTTTAATACTCGTAAAATGCTCATCACAGACTGATATTATGAAACTAGAAGATTGAGACGATAACGGAAAGGTTTTATATATATGTAACTTGCCAAATATTAAACAAAATGTCGAGCGAATTTCCGTGACTGGTTTGGTGGAAGGGTTTAGTTACAATGAGGGTGATGTAGGTCATGTAGGTCCAAAGATTTTGTTTTTAAGTAGCCAAATACTAGTTTTTGACTTCTGAAGCTTAGCTATCAATTATATATATTTTTAATACATTTAAAACTCAGCAAACTTTTGAGTTTGATATTGAAATATTTAAAGTATTATATGAAGTCGATAGGAGGCTAGTCAACCCAAAGAATTTGTACGATAATAATTTAAACGGAGTATCAATTATTTTAGCATATCCCGACTAATATAGTATTTATAAAGGGCATAGAATGCGAAATACGGTCTATACGTAAATGTAGATATATATTGTACGTTAATTTTACGTAGTCTAAACGGTCGCGAGGTGGGACCAAACCGGTGCACTAATCACGGGAAAGGGTAAAACTAAATGAAATATTTACTGAAGTTAACTATATCGTCTTATAACTCCGCTGAAAGTCGACGACCCCTCGCACCACGAGAGACGCGGTGATACAGATCAATTAAGTATACGTATTTATTCCGTAGTTTGTGTACCTCCCTACCGTGATCGAGTATCTAGCGATGCTACTCTATCGCCCTGCCTCTTACTGTAACGTGGTGGAGGGATTAGCGACATCTAGCGGGGAGTAGCGTACGGGCCGTTTCGGTGTCTGCGGGGAGCGAATATTTATGTTTGTACCGGCGAACGGTCTCCGCATATTTTCTTGCCAAATTGTCATATATTTTAAAATGTTATGAAATTGTTAATATTGTAAGCTCGCTTGTTTCTTTGTACTGTGAACTCTGAGCTTTATGTTTAGTGAGTCGCTCGAGTTGCGCACAACGGGCCGGCGATGTATAGACTCCATTTTGTATGCGGAACGCATAATATGACAAATATCGACTTAGATTTTTTCCTAACGCATGTAATTAACCCTGTACATACGTATGACTTATATTTTGTCAGCGCGGCCGCCCGGCCGCACGTCATACGTAAATTTCTTTTAGTATTATTGTAAATACATGAAGTTGTAGACTACGCGGTCGAAATTAATTTATTAAAATATGGTTTCTCAGATTTTATTTTTAGGTATAATTTATTTATTGGATTGTAAAAAGTAGGATTAATGTTCCGGGGTAGTTCGTGTCTAATAGAGAATATTCGGTAGCTCTGGTCATCTAGTCATGTTGGTGATGGCGCGCGGCGCTGCAGCACGCGTGTCTCGATGTTATTTTGTAAGACTCTTATCTCTACTGTATTGCTCCCTTACGGCCTTGTCGCGTTAACATCAATACGAGACCGAAGCTAAATCTTAGTGCCGAGTAATAATGCATTCCCTAGTTTGGCTGGCGAAGTTAGATGTCAAAAATGTTTACGCTTGCGAGTCCCATACATTTTAATATCTAATTTCGCTATCGAAAATAGCGAATGCATTATAATTAGCACTCAGAAGCCCGATTTTCCTAAAACTTGTCGATTTAGAGTGCGGCGCCAACGTATGAGCATGCACGCTGTTGCGTTCACGCACGCTGATGTAAGTGAACGCAACAGCGCGCTGTGCCCTTGAGGTCATACTATCAATTGACAAGCTTTAGTTAATTTGGTGTCTATGCAAGTTAAGCTTGCAATATTTTATAGACTATTAAATGATAGTCTGTAAAATCTTACAACCTTTCAAAATAAGTTTGCGAGTTAAGAGCACGAGTTTGCGAGTATTGGTAAAGTTAACAAATGAAAATTGTAAAGAAATCTGTCTCAATCGCGGCAGCAACACGATTTTTATTGGACAAAGTTACCGACATTTTGCTCATTGCTCGTGCTTGGTCTACCTTTTAGTCTCGGTTTACCCGTTACCGCTTCAAGGCCCCCACACCGTAGGTAGAGTAATTGATGTAACTAGTTTTGTATGGATCTAAATAAGCGTTTCGTTCTCGAGCAGTCCAGAGTTCTCGTTACCGTTTCATATTAACGTCGGATACAGTATAACCGCTTTTAGGTGAATTTTTAAATGATATATAATCGTAAATACGACAATTTCTTAAGCTTAAGTGTATTTTCTTCTTTGTAAATAATCTTCGGATCGTTATATCGTTTCGGACGTTCGGTTCGCTTCGTGTCACCCGCGTGCACGTGACGCTTGCACTCTGATCGTAGACAGTTCGGCTATAGAGCCGATATAGCATAGTCGATAGGTGTAAGGACAAAAGTATTATCCAAAATTTAGAAGCTGTGTGTTACGTTTCTCGAATATAACCTCTTGCCGTGCAATGTGAGACGTCCTCGAGTTGTGAGTATGTAACGGATCTCGATTATTTATTTCCCTCTTCTAGTCATATTCGTAACATTCCAAAGTGTGACGTGCGAATGTCGTTTTGTCTGTTAGTTTGCATTCGTTCAGTTCTAGATTCGAGTTTTAAATTAGAGAGGTCAGCTCGCGCTGTATTATATATATTTTTATAGATCTAAAGCTGTAATTGTTATTTTTATAGACGTAGCTTAAAGTTAAGTTGATGTTTTCTGTAATTTAGTTTTGGATTATTTTGGGGTCGGTGCGGGGGTTGGGCGCGGGATTTCGGCGAAAGCCTGTCTATGTGATTCTAAAGTGATTGTTGATTGTTGGCTGAGAATGATTAAAGAATTATATATTCTATATATAATTTATGAATTTCATTCAATTTATGAGAATAATTAATTAAAAAAAAAAACAATGTAATAATTGGTAATATTACTCATTGCTCTAAATGTACTATCAAAATATATTATACACAGTGTTAAAGGTCATAAATAAAATGCTTTGAAAATTTCCAAGATGTTGTTTTCATTTCCTCGTCTCCTTACTCCCAAACTATCTATATAGTGGTACTTGTAAAACCTTACAAGCTTACACTCAGAGACATACGTTATGCGTTCCTGGTACTGTAAAACTATGAAGTTTAAAACAAATGTTCTACCCCTATTAATTTGTCGATTCACAAAAATTAAATCAAAATATTGGGGGTAGTCACAAGAAAAGTATTAGAATTAGTGGGTAGGTCGAAAAAATTTAACGCAAACACCTCTTCAAACGTTATGCGCTCCTGGTACTTCATAGTTTAAAACAAATGAGCTACCCCTATTAATTTGTCAATTCACAAGAATTAAATCAAAATATTGGGGGTAGTCACAAGAAAAATATTAGAATTAGGGGGTAGGTCGAAAAAATTGAACGCAAACACCTCTTCATACATTATGCGCTCCTGGTACTTCAGTCTGGCGGTAGACAGCCAATCGGTCGCACGTCTGCATTCGTACTCGTTCGATTACGGTTCTCAAACTTTAGTTAATTTTATTCAATATGCAGTTTATTTGCAAACGTTGTTCAAATGAGTGCATGGATGGCGTCAAATGCTCCGAATGTCAAGGTCAATTTGATTTCCCCTGTGCCGGCATTACCGAAGGTGGTTGGAGAAAACTGGGAGATCGCAAAAATACATGGAGGTGTGGTGGCTGCCAGGCTATGGCAGCTTCCAGTCCTCGCCTTTCGCCTGCCCGCGCCGCTGCTAACCCTCTGGACATGGACATCATTATGATGGAGCTCAAGGCCCTAGCTGCACGTATAGACAACAGCCTACTTACTTGAAAAAGTCAAGGCGATTCAAGTGGAACTTGCTGACCTAAAAACCCTCAAAGCTGAGTGTACTACCCTTAAATCTAGTGTGGAATTCCTCAGCCACTCAGTGGATTCTCTCAGCAGCAAGTTGTCCGACGTGGAAAGCGAAATGGACTCGCTTAAAAAAACAAAAACCGACATATCTGCTCTCCAAGAACGCTGCTCCAAGCTCGAGGATCTTCGCAACGAATCAGAACAAAAATTGAGACAGAACAACATCGAAATTAAGGGGGTACCGATGACCAACTCTGAAAATCTTTTTACAATCATCGAGAAGATCGGTAACACAATTGGATGCAATATACCAAAGGAGGAAATAAACTATATCGCGCGCGTGCCAATGCGCAACAACGATAAGAACAAGAACATCATTTGCTCAGTACACAATCGCTACATAAAAAACAATTTCGTGGCCGCAGCAAAAAAATTGAAAGCAGGCATAAATGCGACTATCTTAGGATTTCAATCGGACACCCATATTTATGTAAACGACCACCTAACTATTGAGAATAAAATTCTTCTAAATAAAACGAAGTCACTAGCTAAGCAGAAAGATTTTTTATGTCTGGGTGTCGGGGTGCAAAATCCTCATAAAAAAGAATCCAACATCACCGACATTCCACATCAAAACGGAAAAGGATCTGCAAAAGTTTATTCGTTAATTTCAATAACCTTTCACTTCTATTTTATTTTATATCGATGGTCATTGTCGCTTATCAAGATTATAATATTTTGTAAAAATGTATACACTTTGAGAACCATTGGACATTGTTTAAACGATTTTCGGTTACGTACTTATTTAGAACTGATTTTGTATCTACTGAGTATTAAATTAAGGCTCCAATCTGCTTGGCCACGCTTTCTCGCTTTGTCTTCAATAGCTACTCAACGTAATAGTTACTATAATAGATCGTATTGCTATTGCTTTAGTGTTCACTCTCGCGCAGCTTTGCTGGATCGGTACAGAAATATTTTTTACTACCTACTTTATCTGAATTGCACGTATAATGTTAAAATCATAACTTGTCCTAACTCATTCTTACGCAATATGTTACACATTTATCTAATTAACTTTTTATTTAACAATGTCACCGATTAGTGCATATTATCAAAACGTTAGGGGGCTGCGCACGAAAACCTCTTTGTTTTATCGTAATGTTTGTATTAACTCATATGACATAATTTGTTTGACGGAGACTTGGCTTATTGAAGATATTAAGGACTGTGAACTATTTGATGATAGGTACATAGTATTTAGACGTGACAGAGACTACGCTCGTACCAATCAAAGTATCGGAGGTGGTGTTCTTATCGCAGTGCGTCGCGAACTAGCTTGTGATATCCGTTGTGAGTGGTTTTCTGGTGCCGAAGATTTGTGGATCTCGCTATATTTTAATAACAAAAACGTGAATCTTTCGTTTAAAGTTCATGTCTGTGTTGTGTATATTTGCAACCAAAACTATGGTAATTCGCAATCAGTCCAGCTTTATAACTTTTCGAAAAATCTTTTCGACATTGTTAGTGAGTGTTCTTTAGACAGGTTTCTAGTGCTCGGTGACTTTAATTTACCGAATATTGAGTGGAAGGCTTCGGACGACGGGATTTCTCTTTCACCAGATAATATACAAGGTAATGTACAAAATTATTTATTTGATAACATGGCGATATGCAATTTTTTACAATACAACTCTTTCCTGAATTCGTCTTATAGACTTTTGGACCTAGTTTTCTGCAATAATGTAGTGCAAGTAAACGAATGCACAGACCCCTTGGTACTTGAAGACCCACACCACAGGGCTATTACGTTACAAGTAGACCTTGCTGAAGTTCCAATTTTGCCTACTAAATCTTACGTTAAATATGTGTATTACTCCGCCGACTTTTATTCGATAAACGATAGAATTGGCCAAATTGATTGGCGACACGAATTTAATTCTAGGTCATTCGAAGGTGCCGTCTCCTTTTTCTACGACACCATTTATAACTTGCGGGACTCTTATGTACCTACTAAAATTGTAACCCCTGGCCAAAGATATCCTCCTTGGTACAGGAAACCGTTAGTTAAAATACAGTAAAAGTTAAAATTTCATAAAAAAAATTAAAAAGTACGGAAACATTTTTGACTATAATTCATTTATTTTACTGCGACAGCGCGCTAAAGGAATCGAACGTGATATGTATAACAATTACATCACAAGTATTGAAGACAACATATTAAAAACTCCAAATTCCTTTTGGTCGTATGTAAAATCTAAAAAAATAAACAATGCATATCCAGCATTATTTAAATTAGGAGACATAAGTTCCAGTGACGGCGAGGATATCTCAAACATGTTTAGCAATTATTTTCATTCAAATTTTCTTTCTCGGCCCAGCACTAGTAATGACCCTTGTCTAAATCACCCACGCTCTTCCATATCGAGTAACACTTCGATGTGTGTGTCTGACATCCATACAATTGATGTACGTGAATCGGAAGTACGCAAACTACTAGAAGGGATTGATTTAAACAAATCTGCGGGACCAGATCACATTCCACCGATCCTAATTCGCAAATGCGCTGAATCCTTGACCCCTCCGCTCACGTTACTTTATAGAAGATCACTCACCGAGGGAGTCGTGCCGTCTATCTGGAAATCGGCTTTCATAACGCCGATTCACAAAAAAGGGCCGAAGGACGTAGTTAGTAATTATAGGCCAGTATCTAAACTATGTCTTTTTGCAAAACTACTTGAAAGGATAATTTATAATCAGCTGTATCCTATCCTAAGTCCAATTATCACTACGTGTCAGCACGGATTTATGCGTGGGCGGTCCACTACTACCAATCTCATACTTTGTAGCGACTATTTGTCTGAGTGTATGTCAGAGCGCACGCAGGTCGATATAATCTACACTGATTTTAAAAAATGTTTTGACCGTCTGGATCATCACACACTGCTGCGCAAGTTGTCTGCAATAGGAATTAGGGGTAACCTCTTCAGATGGTTCTCCTCTTACGTCGACAATAGATGTCAATCTGTTGTTCTTAATGGTTACACGTCTAGGCCTATGTTCATACCATCAGGTGTGCCCCAGGGCTCGTTATTGGGACCCCTGTTATTTAATATCTTTATCAACGATATTATCAATTGTTTCAAATATTCAAAGGTACTGCTATTTGCCGACGACTTGAAAATTTTAAGCCAAATCAAAACCATTGACGATTCTATTCGCCTCCAGGAGGATCTTAATAGACTCCTTGACTACTGCCGTCGTAACCAACTAGATTTAAATATCACCAAATGTTACGTATGTAGCTTTACTCGTAAGACCACCCTAATTCACTACGACTACAAAATTACAGATGTATCCATAACTAGAGTCAATATGATAAAAGACCTGGGCGTTACGTTTGATTCTAAACTTTTATTCGATTGTCACATAGACGACATTATTAAAAAAGCCTCTCAAGCCTTGGGATTCATAATACGCGTCTCAGCTAATTTCAGACACATTAAAACTCTTAAAATCCTTTACTGTAGTTTTGTGCGCAGCCATCTTGAGTACTGCTCGTCTGTCTGGAACCCAGTTTACGATATATATATTAACCGTATTGAAAACATACAGAAGAAATTTCTTAGATACGTGCAGTTCAGATCTGGAACGTACTTGAACAATTATTTCGATCGCTGCAAAAAATTCCATTTACTGCCTTTATCTGCTAGACGAAAAGTATCAGACCTGGCTCTTCTTATTAAGTTAGCCAACAGCTCAGTGGATTGCGCTGATCTCACCAGCAAAATCCAACTTCGCGTTCCAGCAGCCTCGAGAAGAAAGCGTGACCTACTGCATATTCAACAATGTAGTACTAATTATCGCCAGAATTCTTATATTATCAGGGCTAGTAGAATGTTCAATGAAATATCTCGAATGATTGATGTGGACCTATTCTTTACTAATGTGACAACTTTTAAGAAGGAATTTAATAATTTCTATTTTGGTTTTAGCCTGCACTATTCTACTACTTAATTAGTTATCAATTCTTGTTCTGTTTTTCTAAATTGTTTCTAAAATTCTAAATTGTGACCATTGTCTATCGCTGCCTTGTTTTTACTAGCATTCTTCTATCTGTGGAAACTTTTAATTGGCCTTCTTGTACTGTATATTTAGATTCTATGTATATGTTAGCTGTAAGTTTTCCAAAAATTAATAAAATAAAATAAAATAATTTTTTGTTTTAGTTCTTGTCAATAGACAAACTAATAAGGGGTAGCCCATTTGTTTTTAACTATGAATTACCAGGAGCGCATAACGTATGAAGAGGTGTTATTGAAAGTAAATGTCTTTTATTTAGTAAAATTAAAATAAAACACAAAACAATATGCGATATAAACCTTATATTACGATTTATTATGAGCATATCAGACTTTGATAATCACTTTACAAGATTCAATTCTATTACTAAGGGCGCCTTTTCTGTCATACGTGTCATCGCCCGCGCGTGGATAAGTAAGCGCTTGAAAGTTGCCCGCAATATACACATTAAAGACCGACAAGGCTTTAGAGTTTAGATGAACGTGACGAAAAAAGGAACTAACGCCGTAATCATACCAAAACTCCGGTTTTTGACAGTTCTCCTTTACCGGCAGCGCCCCCACCCACGTTCATTTAAATTTTAAAGCCTTGTCGGTCTGTCCATAGATGTTTTTCCTGTCATGCGAGCGACGCGGACGGCCAGGAGCATGATGTCAGCCGCATGCGGGCCAGATGCGCGGGTGACAACACCCATGACATGAAAAGGGCCCAAACAATATACAATTAATAATTTCAATGCATATTCAAATAAAAATGTGAAAAATAGTAACGTAATATTATAATGCTTAGATTATACACAAAAGCAGTGTACAAGTGAACAAGTTTTCACACACACAAACACAGCCATTTAAAAACTAAAGATTAATGGAATAATGATTAGCGTATATAGTTCATTATTATTATAGATTGGAGACTAAAACAGCAGCTTTCGGCGTTTAATATTATGACACATATTTTTAAAATTGGATCTTCAAAGAGTATACTGTAAGTTTCATAAATAATGTTTCATATTATGAATTGAATAAGCACTTTTCATTACATTTTGTGGCATTTGTATAATAAACATGCGAGAATCTACTAAATTGACTACAACTTTAAACAACACAAATATACTTTTGTATCTAAACTAATATTGCCACTAAAGTAAGTATATTAAAATAAAATCAAATAAATATGAACATTTTAGTAACATTTCGAAGAGGGTTATCCCTCAGCCTAATGCGTATATCTTGGTTAATGTTAATCCTGGTTTAAATCTCATTCTATACATCTCTCTCAAACATGAAAAAACGAAAAGGATAACATAACCCATAGAAATCCAGTCATCCCACAATACTCTTAAACTTTCGATGTCTCGATTTAAAAAACTGTTAAAAATCTTACAAAGCTGACAAAAGACACTAAGGCTTAGGTACACTAGAATCTAGGCAGTTCTTAACAAGATAATGCGCATATTATTACAAAAGAAAAACGCCTGGTTAAACCGCGTTAACAAAATCGGAGTTAAGAAGTGCCTATTGTATACCTGGGCCCTGATTCACGATGCGTAATTCGACTCGGATTCAGAAACTTCACCGCACGACATCCAATAAACGTTCGCCGCGCTAGGCATTGACCAATGACCATGGTCATGACCATGGCACGGTAAAGTTACTGAATCCGATTCGTATGGAACTTGTGAATTAGAGCCCCTAGCTAAGACGGTTCCTTTATGGCTTCTTTATGGAATCGCTGATCAATATGCATGGAATTGACATAACACGAGTCGAATGTCGACTTTGTATTATCGATTATGTTAATTCCATAAATTCGGCGATTCTTAAAAGAAAACGTCTTACGGTGCGTCCACATTTGTATCATTTGCGCGATCAGATCTCCGTCGCGATCATCGCGCCGTATCAAGTATGCGTATCATAGTGTGGACGCCTATTAGATCATTCTGCCGATCATGCGCGTATTTGATACGACACGTATCAGATACGCGGGTTAATAGCGATCGGGGTGTATCATGATACGCGTATCATTTTGATACGCTTCGATGATACGCGACGGAGATCTGATCGCGCAAATGATACAAATGTGGACGAAACCTTAGCTAGGGGCTCCGCTCGCTAGTTAGGCAAACATTACGTCCCTACCTACTAATTTCACGAGAACGGATTTAAATTTTTATCGTAATCGTCTTCGGCGAATGGGTTTTTTGAGTCATCGTCCTCCTCAGCGAATGGGTTTTTAGACTCATCGTAATTCTCATCAAAGGGGTTTCTACTGTCGTTGGCGATGACTACTGATATCTTCTGCTTCTCCTCAAACTTTCTGTGCACCATGGGGGACTCGGACTTGGCAGGTTCTAGGGTTTTGAGGTTAGCTTCAAGGCTGGAACTATATTGCTGCTGTTCGAGGACCCTCATCCGACCCTCTGGTACCGGAATCACGGTGCTACCTTTCGGTGGTACCTGCTTCGCCGTGTTCGATATGAACACTGGAATGGAAAAAGTTATGGTAAGAATAAATTTATATGATAGTAAGTATTGGTAAGTATTCTGGATGGCTTAAAATACAAAATGGCAATTGCAATATCAAATATGGTGATTGGTGACAGAATAGAATATACTTAATATTATGTAAATTATTATTTACGAGGGAAGAGTAAGGGGCTGTTTTACCAACTGATAAGTGCCAATTATCCACAACTTATCGAACAAATACTCCATAGACCATACTCCATCTGTCAGATAAGTTGTGGATGGCCTATGCGGCAATTATCAATAAAATACAAATGGTGAAACAGGCCTTTATATTTTTTTACGTTAATCTCTGATTACTCCTTAAGTAAAGTGTACAAAATATGTGCTTGTAAAGGTTTATTTAAAACTAGACTTCGGCCGCAACTACGTTTACTCGGAAATTTGTATTTATCGCAGAAACCTCACATTTTGCCAGGATTAAAATTTAAAGCTGTCCTATGTATATTCCCGGAACTCAAAGTATTTCTATAACAAATTTCATCATAAGTTTTCCATGGAAAGGCAACAGATAGGCACACATTCGCAATAATAACACTAGTATTTAGTTAAAGGCAACGCACCTGTAGCTCTTCTGATGTTGCGAGTGGCCATGGGCGACGGTAGTTGCTTTCCATCAAACCCTTTGCTCGTTTGCCCCCTTATTTTATAAAAAAAAGAAAAATACCACTCACTCTGTTTACTCTGTCCCTCCTGCAACCGTAACTTAGCCTCTGCCCCGGGCCCATAGTTGAGCGGCGCTGGCGCTGGGGCTGCGGCCCGCGGGGGCTCGGGGGCCGCGCTGACGGGGGGCGAAGCCTCGGGCTCCGTTACGACTACCTTGTTGAACAATCCACGGCCTAAGTACTCAGACACCACTGTGAACCTGAAACGTGAAAATAGTAATGATAACGAAAGTACTAATAACTGTAGAATATAAGAAGGCAAGGAAAATTATAAAACATAATAACTTAAACATAATTTGGAGATGAGTAATTCTCCGGGGCCCCTCAAAATGTGGTCACACGCTCTTTACTACTACCCTATTAAACATACAGCCTTAGGACCAAACACATGTTATTCTTCATTTATTTAAGTATCTGATTTCAATAAATAACATCTAAAATTATTTATATTTTTTGTTTAATTGATAATTTAATGTCGAAATCGGGGGCAAAATCGGTGTTCTCCGCGCGTCACACTCTGTTCGCGCTTACGGAAAGCGTTAATAACTTTTGCATTCTAGTCATTAGCATAGAGTGTGATACAAATTAATCTAGATTAACTGAACTACCTAATTACTAAACTAAAAGAATGTTATATCTTAAGTTAAAAAAGTTAATAGGCATAACGTCTCTGTCACACGATTTTGCTAATTTCACGGGCGGGTAACAAAACTGCACCTATCTTCCAAACGCGACGACTTGTGGTTACACATTTTAGCTGCACCAACGCTCAGTGCCGTTCCGGCATCAGTACAGGGGACACAAACGCTCGTCGCTTAAAAACAAAGAAAATACGAGGAAAAATATTCCTTAAATACTCGTATTATGAAGAGGATGTAGTCACGTAACTTTTGCGTGCATGTTTTGAATGATAATTATATTTCTTCGCTTCATTCTTCGATATATAATTAACCAAATGTAGTACCTTTGCTTATCTGCTAGGCAATCGCGTTTTTTTAAAGACGTATGTGGGTATTTCAAAAATTACCCGCTCGTTCGCTCGGTTACTCGACGTTCCGGCGTGTCCCATTCTTTGTTAACGCGAGGCAACGCGAGCACGAATACTTAGTAACCATGCCAAAGCGCAGCTGGTTATTATTATTAAGATGATTGAGTCAGTGTTGTAAGTAACTAAAGTCAGTGTTATTTTATCGTGTAACAAGAAAATACATGTAAGTACTATTAAATACTTAAATAAACGGCAGGCACTACCGAGGCCTAGACGAGCCAATTATATTCAATACTAGCTAGCTTGTACTGCGACCGCGAGTCAATAAACGTACAATGTGTTGTCCTGCGAGGCTTTATACACAATCTATAATAATATTATGTATGCTTTATCTGTTCTATAAATACAATTATAGAACTATATGTTTGCCGGATTGGGGGAAACAACTGCAGGTGATTACTGCAATTATTTAATTAACCGGCATGTACTGCGACTGTGAGTCAATAAGTACAGTGTGTTTGGACCGCGAGTCCTTTTACACAATCTATATTCTATATGCATCGAAATTGATTGTGGATCTCTGACGATGTTTTACCTATTCTATAAATAGAACTATATGTTTGCCCGAGTGGGGAAATAACTGCAAGTTAATTACTGCAAGTGTTTAATTATATTTATTATTTATTATTATATATATTAAGTTATTTTATAAACCACCATAATGTGTGGATTGACTGCGGGTCTCTAAACACAATTTATACGCATCGGAATTGACTGCGAGTCTCTGACGATGTTTTATCTGTTCTATAAATAGAACTATACGTTGGCCGGTTTGGGGGTTAACTGCGAGCTATTTTATGAACCGCCATAATGTGTGGATTGACTGCGAGTCTCTAAACACAAACCTTATGCATCGGAATTGACTGCGGGTCTCTGACGATGTTTTATCTAAAAATAGAAATATGTTGGCTGGTTTGAGAGGATTAACTGCGAGTTAATTAATATTTAAATTTAAAATATATTGATATTTTTTAAATCAACATAATGTATGGATTGACTGAGAGTCTCCGACAATGTTTAAAAATAAAAATTAGCAACTACCGCGCTTTTTCCCGCGCTCTTTGTTCTATAAATAGAACTACATAATTATTATTATAATATTAATATCTTTGCCATTTTATAGAGAACAGCTATTTCGAGCTAATAACTAGATTGACTGCGAGTCTCATCAGTTAACAACCTATGCGCGTCCCGCGCGATTCTTTTGTTCTAAATATAGAACTACGATTATAATTTACTATGTCTGCCGGTATATAATTATTATTATTAAATAAAACTTGCACCAATGTTGGGACTCAGGATACACCGCGAGTGTATAACGAAACTTACTTAATATCTACGTAACGTGATAGTTACTACCCTCAATATTTTTACCCGACTGCCAGGAGGGTTATGTGTTTAGCGCGTATCTTCTATGTATGTAATATTCTTTATTACCTCGTATCTTCAGAACGGCTAAACGGATTTTCACATTTGAGGTATCGTTAGATTTGTCTTAATAGCCCGAGTGTTCTTAGATAGGTGACATTAAGAAAAAACCAAAATGGCGGATGTTTGACGCCATATCGTGAGGTAAACAAAAATAAAAAATTACCAAGCATATCGAGTGGGATATCAAAATAAAGAATTTTAAACACTGATTTCAAATATGTATATAACTTGCAGTTTTAATATTAAATCGAACGATAAATCTACACTAATAGTACAAAGAGGAAAGATTTGATTTTTGTTTGTTGGGCTCGGAAACTACTGGACCGATTTGAAAAATTCTTTTACCATTGGAATTCTACATTATTTTTGCTGAACATAGGCTGAATTTTATTTTGGAAAAAATAAGGTTCCGTAAGATATTTGGGTTCTTCGGACGCAAGGTGTAAAAAATCAACCAGAAAAGTTACTTATTTTACGTACGCTGCCTAAACTATAAAAGATAGAACCATAAAATTCTTAGTAATTGTAGAACTTACAAATATCTACAAAAAAGTCCGCGACACACTATACCTATCTATGTCGAGTGAGGCACAATAACCATTTTTTTTATTTAAAAATCTTGAATTTTTTTGGACTACATTTAAACCCGTTTATTTTATTCGTTCTTTTAGTCCTTATCAAAATAAATTATTCCATTACTAAGTACAGTTTATGTAGATAATATTTGGTCTGTGAATGAATAAAATTGGACATTTGGTTTTTGAAATTATGGCGAAATTAAAATATTATGATAGTTAAACCCGCACCAAGGCGGGTGCGCGTGCGGGAGGAAGACAATCTGTGCAGGGTGCAGCCTGCGTATACAATGACTGCGTCGTCGATGTTAGTGTCAGAGTCTGTGAATTGACCTGGGAATCATTTTGCTGACCGAGTCTTTCCTGGGTATGCTTTTTGCAGAGCTCACCGACATCCACGCGGGCGGAGCCGCGGCCGACCGCTAGTAATAAAATAAGAAAAAACCAAAATCCGCCTGCATGGATAAATCCAATATTAATTAAAAATTAACTGACATTACTGAAACAAGATGAAAATTCAATGACAAAGTATTAAAAAAAAAACAATGATTTGGTACTTAAAACTAGAAACATACATTGAAACAGTACCAAACCTATGTACCTATTATAACGTATTGTAGGTACACTTTTCTAAGTGTACCTACGATATAATATGGTTATATCAGCACGATAGTTTTTCAATTTTTTATTAGATTGATTGTCGAAATGGTTAGATGACTACAACTAAAAAGTCGCAAATAAAATAAATAAATTAAAAATCAAAAAACCCGACTGCAAAAAATGTTAACTAAAAAGAACGAAACAAGACCTAATTCTGCCGGAGGCATCGAATCCATGTTTTAATTGATACGACTCTTGCTTACGAGTTTCATGCCAGGATAAATAGAAGGTTACATAGAAAAATGTACAAGAAGAAAGAGGATAATAAAATGCAGTCGGAGGCATAATATTTTATGATTTATGAATTAATGTTAAACTTGGTGCGATATAAGATTTCAATAATTATTGTCATTAAACTTTCGGTCCCTTGTATGATGAAAAGTTCTATACGCGCCACGGGAGGATAGCATGACACTTCAACCGACGCTTTTGTCACCCGAGCCGAAGGCGAATATCGCGCGGGTTGAAATGTCATACTTTCTTCCCTTGGGGCGTAATATACTATTTCACTTGTAAACCGTTAATTTTGAATAACGTTATTTTTTAAACCTAAAAATGTTTGTTGCGGCCCGCGACACCAACATCAAAAATGTTTGCGGCCCGCATGAAAAATAAAAAATAAAAATATTAGGGAATTTCGTTCCAAAAACAAAAACAGGTTGGGGACCGCTGGCTTAATATATTATACATCATGACATTAATAAATTATAAGAATTTAAAACTATACCTATACCAAAGATTTTCCTTTCCCCAAACAAAGCGGCGGAAAATATTGTATTTAAATACAATTTTTGAATTATTTTAAATTTGAAACCACTTCGTAAGTTTATTTCGAAATTACATGTTAATTTGGAAAATTAACTTTTAAGGCTTCCAAGCCAATACCTAAAAGTGGATATCTAGCAAAAATTGATTTAAGAGCCTAGCCTCTTGGTTCCTAGTAGTCACTAGTCGATCGAAAGATTTTAATTTACGAATTAAGAGCCTTAAGTCTTGACGTACAGACTATCAGATGCGCTAACATTTTTTTCACAAAAAATATAAAGAAGGAAACTAGACCAGGCGTAGGCTTTATAACTACTAGACTTACCAGTTACCACGCTTTAAGGCGGCGCCTTGATAATTTGGCTGTAGCGATGCCGATTTTTCTCAGCAATGACTAAAGCTAAGAAATTGAAGTTCATTGTCAGTATTCATCATGTCTTTGTCTTTGAATTGCCCATAGCATAACACGATTGGACAACTTTTATAGCACAGAGTAATCAATCGAAAAGACCTCTGTAAAAAAAGGGATTCCTGTTTTTCCAACAGAGGAGAGTGATTTAAGGTTCCAAAATTTGTACATAAATTGGTTCAAGCATGCACTTTAATTTGTGCATAGCTTATATGAAATGTATTTATGGTTTTTAAATTACGCGACAAAAACCATTTTGCCGCTTACGCCCTTTCCATTTTTTGCTGTTCCATTGCTTGTTTTCTATGAGAGGCCGGGCCGGCCTCTCATAGAAAACAAGCAATCTAAAACATATCCAACACGGTTTCTTACTTTAACGCTGCGTCACCTTAACAATATCAGTGTTCTAGGCGAGAATTCTTCAGCCTCAGGCGCCCCTTTTTTGTTAACGTTTTATGGTTAATAGTGCCATGGGTGTATTAAGTAAATCCACAACAAATATGTAAATATTCAAGTCTTAACGTTTTTAATATATACTAGACGAAAACCCGGCTTTGCTCGGGTAAACTTGTAACTCAATAAGTCAATACACATAGTAGGTACAAAATGTAGGTAAATATTTGTGTAGTCATCTTTTCTCAAGAAATATTAAAATAAGCAAGACATAGATAGGTACGTATAGCTTAGTTCAGGGGTCACCAATTAGTTTCGCTCGGGGTCCATATTAAGAAATGCAATGACCTTCGCGGTCCACACATAAAAAAATCAAGGGAATTTACAAAGGCTTATGAATGAAAAAAGTGTAAATTTTTTTATTTTTGCAACATTGTCTAAGGTTAATTTCTCTTGCATTCAGCCTTTTTCTCTACATTGGCAGGTAGGTAAGCACTTACTATGTAATTTTAAAAACAAATAGTATAATATTTTTAATCGACTTCAAAAAATAAGGTTATCAATTCCAATCCCGTTGCACAACCCGACAGTCGGGTTTAAATTTCTTAAAAGCATTACTATACAACCAACTTTCAACTGTGTGGTGGTAGTCCTGCAGGCGTTATAGAATTTAGGAACTCTACAGGATAATAATTTAAAACATCATTATAATCGTCCTCAACTCTGACGCTGTCGTCAGAACTACAAAAAAAGGGTGCGCCACAGCCGCCACTGCCGGCAGCACACAACAATAAAAACTGTTTTTATTGTTCTGTGGCCGGCAGGTAGAAAATGAGAACTCAGCTCTGCTTTTTTATGTTGGCAACTCTGTCTTTATGACAATGACACATGTGGCATGTGTCAGTTTACAGCAAGATGGCGCGTGAAGTTTGTTTGTCAGTGCCTTGTCAGTGCCATTAGAATTTAACGAAATTCTCCAAAATCCGAATTTTGCGGATATAAGTTGTCGACTCGAAATCAATATTTTTTTATTTTCTATTATTCACATAAGGTTTCGATCGAGTCTATCGTACCCCTGCACGAAATTATTAATATAGATTATTATAACATAACTAGCTGTCCCGGCAAGCGTTGTTTTGCCATATAAAGTATTTCGCCCATATTATTATTTTATTGAAGTGACTAAATAAGTATGTCACCATGGCAAAATTGCTAACCCGTCGCACAAACAATGGTCGCCGTCTGTCTCGAGTTGTAACAATTTACTATTATTTATTCAACAAATTAATACACTCATTAATATAAAGATAGAAGAGTAGATGTTGTCCGATTCTCAACCCTAGCCGATATTCTCGCTAAGATTCACGAAAATCGGGCGAGCCGTTTCAGACGAGTTCAACCACGCACACCGTGACACGAGAATTTTAGATATTAGATATATTTTGTAACAATATACGGAATAATATAGAACAGTTAAATCAGTGTACTATTCGTGAGCTAGCTCAACTGATAGGTGTTATGACACCTTCATATTCTGATACCTGACTCCCACCGTGGAATGCAACTGGTTTTCAGCGATTAAGATATTTAATACTAAATAAAATATGCAATGATAAATACGATAACAGAATCACACTTATTCTTGAATAATAATTGTTAAAATATTCAGCTTGGTGGACCGAGAACACAATATTCTCGACTTTCAATCATATTATTATGCAATAATCACATTATCGACGACCACAGAGCCGGACCTAGTTAAAGCAGTAGACTCCTTAAAATTTATCCTAAAATACTTTACTTCGACTTAGATTTTAGATAAATGCTCTCTTCAATCTTATTAGTTAATAGATTTATTACAGAGATCTTCGTCCGCTCCATCGGAACCTTAGCCAAACAATTTTGACAATGGCTGTAATACGATATCTTCTACAGCCATAACTGTGCACTGTCATTGTTTATGAACAATGTTGACATTATTGGTTGGTGACATTGGCTCAGATGAATGTGTGAAGCGCCTTTTGAAAGAAGCTTTCCTGTAAAAATCCTAGCCCATACGGCATACCTAACGTGACCATACGTCCCGCTTTGGGCGGGACAGTCCCGCTTTCAGGCAGTCTGTCCCGCTGTCCCCCGCGAGGCCGACATTGTCCCACTTTTGCAAACAGATCAAACAATAATAATTTAAAAGTATTTTTATGTTTGAAATGCCTGTGCAATGCCTGGAAGTAACGCATACATGCAACAAACGTGATTATTCTGCCTTCCTCGATAAATGAGCTATCTAGAACTGACAAAATCAGACCAGTTCCTGAGATTAACGCGTTCATACCACATACAAACAAACTCTTCCTCTTTATAATATTATAGTAAAGTTAATAATAATAATGTAAGATAGGCACTTTGAAATACATAATTATTCATGTATTTCAAAGTGGGGGGGGAGAAGAGATTCTGTACTTGTCCCGCTCTGACGAAAAAAATAAATGGTCACGTTAGGCATACCTGAGTAGTGTAGAACCCGGGATCCACTTATAAATTATTTATTTTTTCTTGCTCTCTGAACCTACAGCTGAATACTGATCAATGACTTAAAACTTTCTGCCTAATAAAACTCGGCAAAATAAAAATAAAAAAATACGGTTTTAAATAGCGGTATCGAAATTTATATTACAAAGATATAAACTCCCGGGCGTGATCGGATGTGATTAAATTATGTACTTAACTCTTTTTTATTAAAAAAAAGAAAAAAAGAAGAAGAGGATATAATATTTAAGTTATTACGCCCTGCGATGGTTATTCAAGATTATATTAAATAAGATAATGCTACAGTACGGGTTATTATTGCTAACGCTTAACGCTCTGCACAGAACAGCCACCACCCAGTCGGTCGGTTAGCCGCTGGATAAAGTAGGTGCTGTGCGAGAACGGGGCGGCGTCGACACGAGCGTCGACACGGGGATTGATACTGGACACTTTTAGTAAGACGACAGTCGACAGGCAGGAGTCAGCACTAGCGACTCCAATACTTTCGCTATTTTCCTTAACCATAATTTTATCGACGAACAAAGTTTCGCTGAATCAGTTAAATAATCACCATGATCCCAGTATGTTATCATTTGAATCACAAACCATAGAGGTCTCTTACGTTTCGTTTCTACTGACTATTATTATTATTTATTGTTGAATTTTTTCTCGAATATAATGATTACTATTCATAATGAATATTGTATTTCGTAAAAAAAAAAAAAACTTTCTTTCGTTACTCTGAAAATCTACATTTGGTTAATTATATATCGAAGAATGGAGCGAAGAAATATTTACTTTACTTTAGAAACGAACTTACCAAGTGAAGTTCGATCATTATTATATGAGTCGCTTCATTCGAAGATATAATCTCCCTCCCACCCAGTCTGCACGAAACTATGTTTGCTGCAGTACCCAAAGAAAGAAAGAAAGATTTTTTGCATAACTTTTCTCTAAACATAATGAGACACGCCGGAACGTCGAGTAACCGAGCGAACGAGCGGGTAAGTTTTGAACTACCCACATACGTCTTTAAAAAAACGCGATTGCCTAGCAGATAAGCAAAGGTACTACATTTGGTTAATTATATATCTTCGAATGAAGCGACTCATATAATAATGATCGAACTTCACTTGGTAAGTTCGTTTGATCATTTATAATTTATAATTATGACACTCATATCAAATAAAGGAATAAGGTATATGATCGAGATTATTTCCTAGTACTTCGTTTGTTTATTTACCCATTACTTTTTTCGTAATTATAAAAAATGTGAAATTTTCGTAACTTTCGTGGCACAATTTTCGTGGATTTTCATCCACGAAAGTTACCTAGCGACCTACGAAACCTACGTAGGCTGTTTTGTACACCGTTTTCCTATATGAATTGGCTACAATATAGTATTCCCAGCTATGGTTTTAGCACCCTGAACTCACTTTTCACTCTACTAGCTTTTTTTTAGAAAAAACAAAACATATGTGGCTTTACATCAATCTACCATCAGATCTTTTCCTCAAATATATTGGGTCTGCTTCTAGTCTAGCGGATTTACCTGAATATCAGTATTTTACATGAAACAACTGACATTACATCTTCAAAAGCAACACGATACTCATTAAAACTTATCAGGGCGAGCGAAGCGAGCCCTTTTATATCCTACAACCTCAACATTTTGTTTAGTTGAATAATATGACCTCCTAAATTACCTAATCTGCAAGTACTTCAAATAACATCACCTAAACCTCGAAAAAGTCACAGCATTTCAGGAAATCTACCACGAAAAGACGCATTCAAGTCTTCGGTCCTGGCCGAGAGCTGACCGGTTACTAGACAGTTTAAACAAAAAATTAAAGTTCCATAATCTTTAGTATTGTTGATCTTAATAAATGAAATAATAATTTCTTTTATTTATTAAGGAAAAAAGATTTTAATCCATATTTTGTTCCTAGAAAATACAATTGTAACTTTCGTGGAGTTTGTCGCAACTTTCGTGGGGACCGAAATTTCAAATTAGATTATCTCAGTAGTTTATGGATCGATTTACATGTCTTAAAGATCGTATTTATTATTTTTACAGCGCCTTAAAGGTATTTGCATTTGTTTAAACATAACTCTAAAATAAAAAATCCTCACGAAAGTTACGCGGAGAATCGATTTTGAATAATTACTCAGATATAATTGCTTTATTTGCTATCCTCTTACTACAGAGTGTAACAAAACTAAGTGATAATACTTTAGGATGCATGTGTTCCATAAATAGTTTACTGTGAAAGTAGCAGCGCTGAAAGATCATTTTTTGTGATTTGTATGGGCAAGCGCCCCAGCGTCATGAGTTTGCCCATACAAAAGTAAAAAAAATGTTCTTTGCAGCGCTGCTACTTTCACATTGAACTCTTTATAAAGAACACATACACACCCTAAACTCTAAAGTCTAAAGTATTATCACTATTTTGTTACACCCTGTATAGTGCGTATGTGGATTCAATATATAAAGAAACTATTCTTCCCTGACTCTCGTAAGCTGGTAGGACCTACCGACACTAAAGCGACCGAGAGATCAGACACATGATGGTGATGAGTGATGACTGATGAGACTGCATATTCTAACTAAACTTGCAAAACACATTTTTGAAGTGAAAACTTCTTTTGCGGCGTTGAGCACTTTTATGGGATGGGTAAAAACTGTGAAACTCGCGTCAAATTCTCGTGCTGATCGAAAAACCGTAAGACGGTTGGAGAGTAGTGTTGTAACATCGAAATCGATTAATCGAACAATCGATTGTTTTTTTTCGATTGTCGATATTTTTTAATCGATTGTAAGGGTTTCGATTAAGTAATTAAAAAAATCAATTTTTTAAAAATCGATTTTCATAAAAAACGGGTTAAAAATTTAATCAATTGTAAGGGTTTCGATTAATAAAAAAAAAACGATTTTTTAAAAATCGATTTTCATAAAAAATGGGTTAAAAATTTTTTGTAAGGGTTTCGATTAATTAAAAAACGATTTTCATAAAAAAATGGGTTAAAAATTTAATCGATTGTAAGGGTTTCGATTAATTAAAAAAATCGATTTTTAAAAATCGATCGAAATCGAAAAAAATAATGCACAACGTTAATAATCAAGTTTTCACTTCTGCCGGCACTCCTGGAGTGCAACACGTCTTTTTTTTGTTATTTTAACAGAAATTGAATCCCCCAAGAGTAGGGAGCGAAACTCTTAACATTGTGGATAACGGCTACTCCGTTATCCACAATGTTAAGAGAGAGTAAGAATAAAAGGAAAAACCAACAAAAATTTTGTGAGGTATTCGGAAGACCGATGTACATAACTTATACCTTTTATTTTGTTTACTTATTGATTACCCTTGAAGCTATACGGTTCATGTGTCCAAAAGGCCACCGTGAAATGTTTCGTTGCAATTAAAGGTATTGTAAGTCGTAATAATATATTGAATAAACACTTTTTATAAAGCATACTACCAATTTTTTGTGTTGCTTCGTGGTTACATATTATTTTTTATATTACTATGTCATTGTTATTTAAGTGTAAAAAATAATAAAAATATTAACTTTTTAACAATTTTATGACTTAAAAATAAGTCTTGTATTACTTATTTTTAAGTCATAAAATTGTTAAAAAGTTTTTCTAAAACAAATTAATTATGTATGACCGCGAACCTGACACTTATTAAAATTCGGCATAAAATTTTAATTCATCTTACGATCTTTAAAACATCGTGTCGATCATACATTATTATTATTATTATTCTCAACAAACAGCAAAGCAAAACTATTTCACAGTCAATAATTTTACCTAAAACCTGCAACGTGCAAAAGATAAAAAATAGTTTGTAAATAAAAAAGTTGATAAAAATTCTGATAGCATGAACCGAACGTAAATAAAACTTATAACCCACAAACAAAAACTGTAATAAACTTTTCAGTCGACCACATTATTTTACCAACCGATAAATAAATTTTTAACCGACTACGAATATACAAATAATTACCTATCATAGTTCTCTGTAGGTCTGAAACACCACGAAAACGGCGGTAACTTCTGAGCTATATCCATCACTGATCTAATCACTTAATCACATAACTATATCCAAGACTAAAATATTATTATCAATAATAATAAAACACGCGAATTAATAATAAAATACTGATAACAAATTATATTGATAAACGTGCGCGCGTACTGCCGGCTACAACAATACTTAATTTCATTAATATGTTTTCGAAGGCTGTTTCGGTCCGGTTGATAAAACTTGATGAACGAGTAAATAATATGTCCTAGAGATCACCTGTTATCAATTTATTGAGTTGTTGAGTGTAGGTATGCACGTATTTTTTGGGGTTCCGTGTCTTAATTAAAATAACCTAGCTATAACCGGCTTTGGTTTACGTTTAAAAAATCTTGTAGACACGCAAACATAAGTTATCAGAAGTGAATGAAATTGAAAATCGTGTTTTAGATAACTGCTATTTTTTATATCGACAAAATATGAATAATTATTCTTATGAACATATCGTAAATTTCTAGAACGTGTGCTACCTACTGTTTTAAATCAATTCACCACAGTTTTATATACATAACAGCTGAGCTAATACGGACTTAATGTGTAATGTTACGCGTGGAAACGAGATAAACATACGTTTGTGTGCCTCTGAAACCGACAAGCAGCTGTTAGGTTTTCTATATTTATTATTTATTTAATATATTTATGTTTCTGCAAGGCAGCTGTCAGACTACTAGTATTTTACGTAAAAAATGTGACAGCTATGAAGAAAATATCGCCCTCATTTTTGAGGCCCGCGTATGACGTCTCACACCGGGCCCGAAAAGGGGGCCTGGGTGGGGAAACATGAGCAGGGGCTCTTCATGTGAAGCGTCCGTTGATTTTATTTTTTAACCCCCGACCAAAAAGTGGGGTGTTATAAGTTTGACGTGTCTGTCTGTTGGTCTGTCTGTCTGTGGCATCGTAGCATCCAAACGGGTGCCCCAATTTTGATCTAGTTTTTTTTTGTTTGAAAGCTGACATGACCGAGAGTGTTCTTAGCTATAGTTCATCATCATCAGCCTGCTCATTGCTGAAATTGCTTTGCATTGCTTGTCCATAATTGTTGTCACGGTGTGTCGGGGGACCGCTAATGTAGATGTTTGATTTCACATAACATTATAGTAATTTAAGGGTCAGTTCACAGCGACCCGATTCGAGAGAATCAGCGACTATTATGGCGATACAAAATGCAAATGTCGCTGTTGTCGTAGTTTACTTGGCGGTCCCCCGACACACCGTGACTACAATAATTACGAACTAAAATATTACTATAGTCTTAGGAATTATTTTAACTTAAAGTCAGTAAATATTATTTCATTACTTTTTAAACTTTTTTGGCGGGGGTTTTTTTAAATTTCTTAATTAAATTTTTAATTTGAGGACACGCCCGTACCGGGATGCGCACTGAGTCCTTTTTAGAAGCCTGGGACGACCAGGAGTGTTGAATGGCCGAAAGCCGAGCTCGGCCAAGACTGGTAGAGGTTCTGGCGGTGCACGACGATCCCCGCCCGGGAGCAGAGTAAGTATGTTTAAGTTAAGGTACAGTCACTCATGCTTATTTCAAGCACGAAAGCATGCTTCAACCGAGCAGTTGCTGCTTTCGAGCAAGTGTGTCCAAGCATTGCTCAAAATAAGCATGCTTATTACGAACATGCTCATAAATCGGCAGGCGATCGAGCGAAACAATCAGTTTTTCGCTTATAATAAGCATGCTTAATAGAAGCAAATGTATCGAATTCAAACAGCATGCTTGTTTTAGGCATGATAATAAGATAAGCATGCTATTTTTGAGCATGTGTAACAGTTGTACCTTTACTGTTTTTGACAAACAATAATACGAGGGCTGCTATTTATGTATCCGGAATTAAAAAAAGAAACAAACATATATCATTTAATATGGTTTTATTGCTTTTCAAAATATTCGCCGCGATGATCGACACACTTTTGCATACGCTGGAACCAATTTTCATAGCACTTTTTCCATTCTGATTGAGGTATCTCCAAAACGTGCATTTTGAACGCATCAACAGCCTCTTCGCGGCTCGAAAAACGTTGACCACGTAATTTGTTCTTCGCGTATGGAAATAAAAAGAAATCGTTAGGTGCCAAATCAGGGCTGTACGGCGGATGACCAGTCAATTCGATCTTTTGACCCTCCAAAAACTGAGTTGTTTCAGCTGAGGTGTGACAGCTAGCATTGTCGTGATGTAATATGATTCTGCGTTGTCGGTTGTCCTTTCTTATTTCTTCAAAGACTTCTGGTAAACAAATAGTCGTATACCATTCAGAATTAACCGTTTTACGATTCTCTAATGGCACTGTAGCCACATGTCCATTAATTCCAAAAAAACAGGCGACCATTTGCTTCAAAGTACTTTTTGCACGAGTAACTTTTGTTGGTTTCGGCTCATCTTGGAACACCCACACCGTTGACTGTTGTTTCGTTTCGGGGTCATATGCATAGATCCAAGATTCATCACCTGTGTAGATATTATAAACGGCTTTTGACGTACCACGGTTGTATTTTTTTATCATTTTTTTGCACCAATCGACACGAGCCCGTTTTTGATCGATTGTCAAGTTGTGCGGAATCTAACGCGAACATATTTTTTTTACAGCCAAATGTTCGTGTAATATCTTATGTATGCTCGTCATACTTATGCCTAAGGACGCCTCTATCTCGCGATATGTAACATGACGATCACGCATTATTAGTTCCCGCACAGCATCTATATTTTGTGGGACAACAGCTGTTTTTGGGCGACCTTCTTTATTTTCATCCGTGAGCATAGACCGCCCACGATTAAACTCACTGTACCAGTGAGAAACAGTGGTTTTTGATGGTGCTTCATCTCCAAAAGTTGCGGTGAGTTGAATAAAGCACTGTTGTTGATTTAGCCCACGCCGAAAATCGTAGTAAATCATTGCACGAAAATGTTCACGCGTTAAATCCATGGCAAATGAAGACACGCAATTTTCAAAATGACGCCACAATGGAAAAATAATTGACAGTCACATGAAACAAAATGTATTCTTCAACCAAAGAGTTCTATTTTCAAATGTTGTAATTACTTTTTAAATATTGTTCTTGTAAGTGGCCAGTTCCGGATACATAAATAGCAGCCCTCGTATGTATAATGTATATTGAATAATACTCACGGGTCGTTATCAGCCTGTAGTCTCGCGTGCAATTGGTCGGCGGGTGGCGGCGGCGCGCGGCGCACGCTCCTCCCCGCCCCGCCCCCTCCACCCTCTTCGCACGCCGGACACTCCGTCTCCAGCTCAGAGTACGTTTGGAAACAGCTGTGGAAAAATTATTGTATTATTTTCTCAAAAAAATTTATCTAAATTAGCCCCCTTACTAATAAAAATATTTAAGCAATAGAAGTGCCATAAGGCATGAAGCCCGTCTTTGTACTTTTTGTGCATCACCGTTACTTATTTTTCTAAACAGTTGTGGAGTAAAACTACTTCCCAAGCTCATTCAACAATATGACGGAGATAACTTAATATTACTTGGGCGACAGGCTGTCTTGTTTTCTTCCATTTATATTCAGTAATAATATGTCTGTCCCGCTCGCTCTCGCGCCGTCTTGCTCTGTACTCACTGCTGGTGGAAGGAGTGGCGGCACAGGAAGTGCACGGTGGGCAGCTCGAGCGGGCGCTTGCAGGCGGCGCAGCGCGAGCTCTGGAAGGTGAGGGGCTCCTGCTGGATGCGGCGCGTGTCTTCCTTCATCTGCTCGATCTCCGCCTGGTACTTCGCCGCGAACGTCTGCTCGGTCGTTATCACTTCGTCCTCTTCTTTCAGCACCGCCATTAGGTAACTATAAAAGAATATCTATGTCAGAAGATAGAGATAAAACATTGCTTGTTAAGTTTAAAAATAAAACGGGCTATATGAATAGCATTATGGTCGTTCTGTCTTAGCTTTATTTTTTATACTCACTTTCTGACATCTCCCAGCGTGTACAGCGTCGTACTGGCCAGACATTCGACTACTTCGATCGGCGACAGAAGATTCTCTTCCGCTGCAAACATTAACAAAACATTATTAAAGTTGTATGCGTATTGTACGTTAACGTGCACGCACTGTACACGCACTACGCTCGAACAGTTACAAGTAAAATTTCAAACTTAATCGAAAACTTAGGCATAGCCATAAAAAACGTACAGCGTCAAGGGGCAATCGAAAGTGTATTTCATGCATGCACGTAGCGTGCATGAATACGTACACATATTAGCGTACAACAGCAAGCTAACTGTGCACGACAGACAATAAATCGTGCATATAGAAAAAGTGTATGGGCAATAATAGTGCGTGAATATAGTGAAAATAGTGCCTTGTAAATTAATGGGTCTTAAACCTATGCGGTAGTGCCGAATTCCGTAACGGAAAATGTAAGGGAGATAGTGTACATCTCGAGTGGGCTATCCTTGTCCCAGACAAGGAATACCCGCTCGAAAGGGACAGCCAGAGACGACCGTTATATCAGGGGGCGGTGAGGTACTATAAATATAGAGAAAATAGATTTTTTGCAATATTTCAGTTACGGAGGTCGGCACGAACATGTTTTTTTATGTAAAATTGTAGCGTAAGAAATTGTATAAATAAAACCAATGTATATTTTGTGAAATAATGTAAATTTAATGATATTTAAATAAAAACTTAATCTGAGGGGGTGAGGCATGGAATGTTCTGGAAGCTGGGTACCAGGACTCATATAAATATGGGTCGGCCGCCATACTGCGGCACTCGCTCTACAACGTTACCCAGCTTCGGAACAACTTGTGTGCTTGACCTCTGAAACAAAAGTGAAAGTGTGGTTTAATTCAACTGCATCACCTACAACCTTACATCTTTATCACTGACCTAGGCGATCTAGGGGAATTGGCGCAAGCTGGTCCCCCACACTAACAAAGTGTATACATTTGTTTTTTCTCATACACTCGCTGTCTCTCTTTTGCACTATGTCTATGTCCGTTCATGGCTACGTCTGTCTCACTCACCCGCGGCGCGCAGCAGCGGCGGCAGCAGTGCGGCGGGCGGCGGCGCCCACAGCACGTCGAGCCACAGGCGCGGGCAGGACGCGCCGCGCCGCCGACACAGCTCCAGCGCGCGCTCCGCCCGCCCCCCGCGCAGGTACAGCGCCGCCTGCCCGCGCCATCTGTGTAAATTGAATAAAAAAACTTGAGAGGTGTCATGGGACACCAGAATTGAACGAAGTTGTTTTTTATGAGAGAGAAAGAGACAAAGGAACACGCGCACGTCGCACGGCTTACAACTATTATAGCAAAAAGTGTCGTTACAACTTTTGGTCTTAATTTTTTCCGTCTAGCCCCCTTTCACAACGCGCGATAAGGAACTTCATTCCAATAAAAGTGTATTATTTCTGAATAAATCTGAAACAAATACTTTTAGAACGTTCTACGTGTTGCCCACCACCGGTTCGAGAACTAATCTGGCGAGAAGTACCGGCGTAAATATACAAATTATTAAAGGTCACGTTTTTCTGTCATGCCGCATGCGTATTATGGCCAACGCGCGGATCTGGTCCGCATGAGGATGACAACTCCACGCGTGTTTTGCCCGCATGACAGGAAAAATACCTATGAAATGATATGCGGCAACTTTCAAGCGAACCAGATCCGCGCGGGCTGTAAGTTGTAACACACATGACAAATAAAGAGGCCTAAGCCGAATTTACATTGCAAAACAAGTGACTTGAAATTGGTTTTATGACTTTAATTTCATCAAAAATTTCACGTCTAAATTACAGTTTGCATGTTTTTGGTGAAACTAATGTCACACAACTACTTTCGTGATGAAAACGTGAGACGAAACTAGTGTCGGCGAAAGCATCCGCACAGGGCAGACGTAACTTGCAACGACATTAAATACATAATATATAACGTATCGTATCGTAAATCTGATAATGTTCTATTCTTTGTTTGATGTTTGTTTCTTTGTTTAACTTATCTAGTGTATTTCATGTGTGTGAAAACTTGTAATTGGCTTTCCTGTGTTATTTTAAAACTACTTGTTAATCTAGCTGTAAGTTTTCCTAAATAAATAAAAAATAAATAAATAAAATAACTCACAACTTCCGTTCCTCGTATATATGCAGTATCCCGGTCTTGAAGCCCAGCATCTGACAGATGATGAGCGTCTGGTCCTTGTCGTAGTTGGCTTCAGGCTCTTTGAGTAAAGCCATCACCTTGTCCTCGTATTTGCACTTGTCATCGTCTGATAACTTCGACCTGTGAAATGGTTATTGCTAAAGTTATTGTAATAGACCTTATAAAAATATATTTTCTTTAGGGCCTGTTTCACCACTTCCTGATAAGTGCCGAATAGGCTATCCACCACTTAACTTGGCAGATAGAGTATGGAGAATCTGTCAAAAAAGTTGTGGATAGTCTATCCAGCACTTATCAGGAATTGGTGAAACAGGCCTTTAGTTTAACACTTTGTTGATAGGTGTACAACACTTACCACACATGTATATAGTGTTCGATGAGGGTGTTGTACACGAGCTTGGAGCAGTGTCTATCGGCCGTCACGTGCTCCAGGAAGTGTATCAGACAGGTTGAATCATTGAGGAACATGTGTATGAAGTCGTCGGGCGAGGCGCGGTCCGGTTCCCGGTACCCGCCTGACAGGGATGATTCGTCGATCAGAGGTTTGCTGCGAGGCTTGTAGTCCGTGCAGAGATCTGTAAAGTGAATAGGCTATAATAATATTGTCCAAGACTTTTTGTTTATTTCCGAAGAATATTTACAAAGATGCATGTAACTATAGTGGTTGTAATTTATCAGGGCGAGCGAAGCGAGCCCTAGTATATCCCACAACCTGTACATTTTGTGTTACACTTTACGGAAAAACTATCACGCCTCTTGATTTGTGCTTTAACATAGTATTTTTTATTTATATGTAGATACTAGATGTGTTATCATCAGTCAGTCAAGGTGTGACAACGCGAGCCCTCACAAAGCTCGGCTTTTAGCTAGTTTTTAAAACGTTCTACACTCACGCACAAGAAGCGATAGGTCAATAGATGAATATAATAGTAAATACTTTGTTTCCCAAAATGAAAATATAAATTTTGTATTGTCATCAACATCAACTTTTACTATATTATTATTTTAAAAGTAAACAGTACAATTAAGAGTACAAAATACATATTTAAAGCTAAAGAAAAAGACAAAAGCTATACATGATAAACACTAACTTTTCAACAACTTAGTGCTCTCATCGGGTGCATGCTGTATCAACTTATGTCCGTACTTCTTCATGTATATCTCTGCATCTTCAAACTCTAGCTCCGCTATGTAGTCTAACGCTTGGGTATATTCTTTCTTGTCCTCTATCATCATTTTGAGGTACCAATCGTGCCGTTTGTGGTTTTGTGCCAGGGATAAAGCGTCTTCTATACTCACTTGACGTACCACCTGAAAAGAGTTTATAATTTCAATATAAAATAGGGTTGTCAAAAGACATAATAATATAATGTAGCATTACAACGTAGCAATAAAAATTAAACTTTACAATTTACAAACATGCGTTATAGTTTTAAAAGTAGTTTTTAATTTCAATATACCTAATAGGGTTCTCAAAATTATGTAGCATGTTTAAATTTTTTTGTAGCACACAAGTTGGCCTTATAGTTTAAGGCCAACAAAAAAATTTAAACATGCTGTTTATTTGGTTACACGTAAGTCTAAAAGGTATAGTAATTTCGTTTAGGTGAGATTGCTAGTGCTAGTAAGTACTTAATGCATGGGATTTTTAGACCTAGTTTTGTTGTTTTAGAATTTAAATTTAGAAAGAAAGAAACTTTATTTGGTAAAAAAATACACCAAATGTAAAGAAATAAAAACATTTCTAAACCTTTAAAATTAAGATGTGAAATCCAATTTTTCTGACTACGGCAAAGTTAAAAGTGACAGAGCCAGTTTTAATATGTAAATTTAGTGTAACAATATAATAATAATAAATTTGGATAACAATAATATACGCATTTATATATTGAAAACCATACCTTAATGGCAACATCCACATCAAAATCGATCGCTTTATCCTTAGAATTAATAAACTCTTTCAGCTTTCCCTCTTGGTCATGCTGGTCTATCTTCACATAGCACGTCAATAGTAGCGTAGTATGGTCCTCCGTAGCGTATCCCTTCTTATGTAGTTCTTCTAAGTATTGTACTAGCGGCTCCAAATGTCTGGATTCTAGGTATTTCCGTATGACGTAGGAGGTTTCTAGCCAACCTATTGTTTTGACATACTGGTCTATTGCACCTTTGAAATCTCCCTGTAATAAAAAATAAATTGGGATTAAAAATCAGTTGTTTATAATTTAAATGCTTAATAAAATGGTTAATAAATAATTTGAATTTGAATTAAATAAATACTAAACAAATTTTCGAAATGGCGACGCATCGATTTTTTTTAAATTACATATTATTTTATATAGCTCTTATTTATGTTACTTAAGAAATATCATAGTAATCATTAGTAAATTTTGCATTCCTATTTTTTTTTTGTTGTGAAATAGTAATAAAAAAAATTGTTTTGACATTTTACAGCAAGCAACAAAATATTTGTGCATCACGTACCTTCCCATACAAATGGTCACCATACTGTTTGTATATCTCCGTCAAGCCCTCTGCATCATAATGCTGACTGCTCGCTATCCTTATGGCCACATCATACAGATTCTTCTTAAACAGTTGAAACAATTTCGACTGTAGATCCTTTTCATCGAGATAGATCATTTCTTTCTTCTTCGTGAGTATATAGAATGAACCCCATTCAGTCAAAACCGCGTCTATTTCATCGAAAGTCTTCGAAAACACGATGAATTTGTTCTGTATATCTAGTATAGTTAGATGGTGCGCTTTTGGCACGTTGCCCGAACCGGATGGTTCGTTCGAAGCCTCGTTGGTTGTTATGACTAGATAACTTCTAAACCAGTTAAGTTTCACCTTCTCGCCTTTTAAAGCATAGCAAGGTCCTCTACCTTCGCTAGTATAGCAGTATATAGCCTAAAAAAGTGAGTACATTTTATTTTGAATTGCCAAACATAGAAACATATTGAAATAAATCGAAACATAAAATATAATTAAAAATGCTGCTTTATTTTCGCACGCACACAACAAACGCATACATTCACGTTGTCAAACACACACGCACACAAGCACGCAAGTACGCATGTATGCATGCACGCACGCACGCACACTCACACACACACACACACACACATACATACACACACACACACACACACACACACTACCCACATCAGCGGCGGCTACGGTCAGGCGGCGCGTGTCGGCGAGCACGCTGCAGCCGGGCGCCGCACCCATGGCGTCCAGCACGCTCACCGTGTCCGCACCGAGCGTGCACACTGACACACACACACACACACTACTCACATCGGCGGCGGCTAGGGTCAGGCGGCGCGTGTCGGCGAGCACGCTGCAGCCGGGCGCCGCACCCATGGCGTCCAGCACGCTCACCGTGTCCGCACCGAGCGTGCACACTGACACACACACACACACACTACTCACATCGGCGGCGGCTACGGTCAGGCGGCGCGTGTCGGCGAGCACGCTGCAGCCGGGCGCCGCACCCATGGCGTCCAGCACGCTCACCGTGTCCGCACCGAGCGTGCACACTGACACGCTCGCACGTGACACTATGAACAGCTTGTCTGCACCTCTGAAGCAAAAAAAATACGTGTGGTATTAGGGGACTGACGCAATAAAGCTATTGCATAGAATAGGCTTGATGACTAATTTTTTTTCTTATTGGTAATTGAAAGACCCTTAAAAAATAGAAACATCGCTGAAAGCATGACTCTGATAGCTTTAAAATTCACCAAGATATGACAATTCAAACATCTCATAAAATAGACCTGCCCGAAACGCTCCATACAAAGTGCTACGAAAGACTGACGTCACTCTTTCGTAGTTTGTACGGATCGGGAGAGAACTTTGTTCGATAGGTATATTAAATATTGCGTTTGTGAAAGTGGTTCCATAACAAAAGTTGCTTTTAATTGCATAAGTTATCGAATGGTATACAAATATTAAGAAATTTAATTGAAAAAAAATTCGACTTGATTATCCAACTTTGAAGGCGCATAACAAAAAAATACAAATGCTATCGAGCTGAAATTTTGGGAACACTTATTTTTTACCGTGATTTCTTTATTTTATTAACAAAATTCGCTAATCTTTGACCTTGTCATCATCCCTATTTTTTGTTAACTTATGCAATTATAATTAGCATACGGTTAGTCGCACGCACACAAACAACGTACCAAAGTCTGCTGAACTGAAACAAACGTGAAATGACCGGTACAGCGGTGACGATCGGAGTAGGGGATGATAGGTTTATTTTCGTTATGGAATTTCTTGATTCGTTCGCCACGCTCAAAGCCCGCAATAAAAGCGGCATTAGCTTAAAATTAAGAGTCGGATCACAAAAGGCCAAATAATCATTGAACATACAAAATGTCCGGGTGAGTTCTAGTACGTAGTAACTAACTTGAAAGCTAGTCCTGTGATGGGACTGTTCCCTGTGCCCGGCAGTGATTTCATCTTGCTGCCTTTCTGTCGCGTTATGTCGCCACGGTAGAGGGACACTGAACCATCTTGAAAGCCCACAGCCAGTAGATACTACGAAAAACATGTTATCACTGTGAATAAGTCTAGATAATTATTTTACGTCCGTCAATACTAATTATGATATTACAATTCTTTGACCAAAGAGGATATTAGATAAGTTCGAAAGTTCGAAATTATAAATTTGAAAGTGTATCGTACTATTTGTCTGTAACCTCTTCACGCCCAAACCGCTAAACAAATTCTACCGAAAATTTGTATAGAGATACTTTGAGTCCAGGGAAAGGACAAAGAATGCTTTTTATCTAGGAAAAATGTACGGTTCCCGCGCGATAAGCAAATTTTTGGTCCGTTGCGGACGTCTTCTAGTTATTCATAATGATAAAATTACCTTATTATCATGTACAGCAAGTGCAGTAGCCGCTATAGGGTACATATGGGATGGTACAGCCCGAGATGTCCGCACACACTTGGGGTTGCCATGTTTGTCCACACGAGACCAATCCCACACCTTTATTAATGGGTTTGTACCGGCTTCGTCATCCTTTAAAAAACATAATATCATTATGGATTTGCCATAAAAAGAATCATGGCCAAATTTGTATAGCAGCTGGACTCGACTTTTATTTTTGATGTCCCAAAATAAACTATAGTCAGATTTGGTTGTTCTTATGCTCTAAACATAATTCCGTTTGTGATTTATGTCTAAATAGCCACAATTTTTTATAATAATTAATAATGTTTACAATTATTTTGAGGTTAGACTTAAGAACTACCTTTTTCCCGACTGCGGTGTAGCCTACAAGTGTATACTCGGCGATCTCGTTTCTAATTATTTCAATTTTTCCTAGAGTATTACCCAAAAAATAGAACGAATTCGAATGATCGCCGGCTGTCAGAACATAACGAAACTAAAATATATTGATCTTTTTTTTGTGGCTATTTAAAGACACATTTCTAATGATTTTCGATGCCTTAAAATATAAGGTAATTTTTGCTACTAATGGCATATCGGGACGCCACCGCCCACCTGGTACGATTTGGCCATTGTTCTTTAAGTTGTAAAGACAGAACATAACATAGATAAGTAGGATTGATATAATACTAATTTAACTACATTTTACAATATTGTGCAATGTTAAAGTTGAATTAGGTGAAACTTTAGGGTTGATTAGTAATATAAAAATCTGAATAAGACTCACCCCAATTGTGACCAAATATGGATCATGGGGTAACTGTTGAGCCAATGTTATGGTCAGTTCGTATGCTTTGAACGATGTGATCTCCCATGATCTTGAAATGCGATGAGCCCAGCCCGTCAGGTCACATAATATGACGTGATTGTGGCCACTTGTTGATACTGTCACATTGATATCCTAAAAAACAATTTTTATCAATTACTGTCTAGCATGCCAAGTAAATTTTTTTGGTAAATATTCCGTATCGCGCCACCAGCGATTTTGAGGCCGTTTTTTTTTACAGTCGCGTTATAATCTGTAAACATCAGAACTAGTATTGTTATGATGGCGCATGACTATTTCTGGCTAAAAAAAAAAAGAATCCAATTTCAAAAATTTAAGATTTTTTTTTTTAAATTTTAATTTTGGTTGGCCTGAAGGAAACGGGGCACTATGGGAAAAAAATACAACCCCCTATTGACAAACTACTACAAAAGAAAGTCGACGGAGCCCCGCTACGCGGGGCAAATACGACCCCCTATGACCACCCCTTTTTATTCAGTCACGGATACCGAAGCGGGGGGGACGGGGGGGGCTCGGGGGGGCGCAGCCCCCCGCCAAAACAAAAACAAACACAATCCAGAAAGTCCAAAAGTAGGTTAGGTTGGAACGTAGACCACAACACCCAGAAATAGGAGCCCCGCGTAGCGGGGCTCCGTCGACTTTCTTTTGCCAGGAATAGTCATGCGCCATCATAACAATACTAGTTCTGATGTTTACAGATTATAACGCGACTGTAAAAAAAAAAAAACAGCCTCAAACTCGCTGGTGGCGCGATACGGAATATTTACCCTGATTTCTTTTTGAAACTATGTTTCTAAAATCTTTGAGTTATTTGACTAACACTTGTCTTTGGAGAATCAATTTCTAATAAATATTTCACTTTTTATATAAAATTTTTAGAGATTCATACTTACTTGTAAGCATTCAGCTATCTTCCCATTGTCAATATTGTTCAGCACATCAAAAAAGGAAAAACGACGCCACTGAAAATAGCAAAAACGTAGTATCACCTAGCGCACTAATTATTATTGTAAAATCATTTTTGTAATGTAGGGCTGCAATTTAGTAGACTCCTGACTGTATTGTTTTATTATGTAGATTATTTAATAATAAATTATAATTACTAAGTTATCCCAGAATCAGTTACATTGATTCCCAAACAGTGAAAACATTATGACCTAATTTTTTACAGTATAGTAAAAAATTTGGCTAACTGAACAATTGCAGCTGTGTTATTAGTTAATTCTAGGTATATAATAATAGATTTACTATAAAGACACACCTCCAAAAACGACATTTTTTACAGTTTATAAAAATCCATTTAGGTATCCATGCAAGATGTGGTATGTGCCACCGCTTCACACCAAATACAATTACATAGAAATCAGAAAGATTCTTTACAGTATACTTTGAATATTTCTGTTCATGAAAATAACAACAAACAATTATTTTTTTACAAAATTATAAAATAATATAACGATGACCGAGAGAAACAATTAGCCATATTTGACAAATGACATTATATATACATATGACGGGTGTTTCGTGACAGTATTTTTTTTTAATTTAAAGAAACGCGAACATATTAATAATATATTCTGCCACGTTAGTTCATACACTTTATGTTGCTTAGCTGATGTGGGTAAGTCAACATCGCTCATAGAAGATTGAAGAAGAATAGTTTCACTTTCACTCATAAAAAAAATTGTCATTTTGTTACGCTTTGTTTCAAAAGCGTTTTTCTATCATGGTATCGAGAATTAACTGAATTTCATTGTTATATTCCAAAATTTTCTGTAAAAATGCCAAAATTTTATAGGTTTCGACCATCAAGTAATCTTAAAAAAGGAACTCAGTAAGTAGCTATTTTAATTTCGCTAATTTGAATTCTAAGAGGGCTATATATTTCCGAAGTACCTAGCAACGGTACATGTTTCCGGGATGATAAGTATCCTAAGTCCTTGAGTCCATTCTTGGGACTCAGTTTATCTCAATACCAACTTTCAGCAAAATCGGTTCAGCAGTTTTGGCGTGAAGTGGTAACAGGGTAACAGACATACATACACCCTTTTATATAATTTATAATAATATACTTAGTATGGATGTAGCTTCATCTTGGATAAGTTCAAAGTAATAATCAGTTGACATCCCATCCACTAATCATTAACTAATCGACAAATTGGTAAGTACATAGTCACTCATACCTACTTTTAAAAACCAACAGTTCGGATCATGTGCAGTTTTCTACCACTGATGTGAAAAAGATTAACGATCTACACAGTTGTTCATCGCTGCGTTTCTGGTATCTGCGGCGGACTTCGTGGCGAAACTTACAATCTGAATGGGCCATGAACCACCTCGTTAGTACAACAATCGACGTATTGGAGAAACATGGTATTCGTCTCAATTTATGATGATAATGTTGTCCAAATTGTAATTTGTTAACTTTTCTATTTTTTAATAAACGTGAGTATAAATCATTACTTACTGTGATTTTGAGGAAAGTAGAGAGAAAGCTAAATAGCCAACTTATTGATAAAATACTGAAACAATGCATTAGTTAAACAATGTTATGTCCTCGTCTGTTACATTAGAAAAGAGTGAAAAGACGAGCTTGATAGACAAAGAAAAAAAATGTACCTATATTACCATATCTATTGTGCAGGCACTTCACATGGCTATTTGTAATTTGCGTGTTCGATATATTCACCAAACAATCTTTTGGATTGACGACCTCTGTGGCTCAGTGGTGAGCGCGTTGGTAGCTCAATCCGGGGGTCGCAGGTTCGAATCCCGCCGACGGAACAAAGTTTTCAATGTTCCCGGGTCTGGATGTGTATGATTATTATGATATAATAATAAATCTTAAATATATGTATAGTATAAAAGTATTAAATATATTTCCGTTGTCTGGTACCTGTAACACAAGTCCTTTAGAGTTTAGGTACTTAGCACGGGGCCAGACTGACGTGGTGTGAAGCGTCCATAGATATTATTATAATCACCATGTGTAGACGCCAGACGGTATGTTTGACAAGTATTGGCCTTATTTGCCTATTTGACAAATATGACCAATACCAAATACACATATCCGTACCTTTGTCGGTTTTTGACGCCCATCAAAAGAGTCAAATAGGCAAGTGCAGCCACAGACTAATAAGAGATACTACGGACAGTACAGCTCGACAAGGCTTTAAATGAACGTGGCGAAAAAAGGAACTAACGCTGCCATCATACAAAAACGTAATTTTTGACAATTCTCCTTTACGAGCAGCGCCACCACCCACGTTCATTTAAAACCTTGTCGCACTGTAAACAAAATCAAGTAAAAGTTTGGTATTTGACGTCCATGTGTGGAAGGCCGTATTTGCCTTTATTTGCTTGTTTGTGTATACGTCAATAATTTTGCCAAATGCAACAAATAGCCAATAGCAAATACAAATAGCCATATGAAGTGCCTCCATTAGGGGATAAAAATGCAGGTCTACTGCTAGTTGCAGCCTATTATTAAAACAACAGATTATATTTGAAACAAACAATATATTTATAAAAACAAATAAATCCTTTTAAGTAACTCGGTATTCTAATTTTCATGGTTAAAAGCCACCAAGTATTTTGAAAAAAAAAAGAGCACGTTGCGGCGATGTTGTCAGCTTTGGACCATAATAATTAACAATACAGCTTAGCCATAAAGAGTAGACGAAAACGAGGGCGCTAGTTTCTTTGCCACATTTTTGACGTAAAATGAACAAGTATGGCAACAATTTGTATAGAAAATTTTTAGTTCCACTTTAATTTCTACACTTTTTGGCCATGCTGTAGGCACACATAAATAATATTTTAAGTTGTCCTCGTTTAATAAGAAAATACCGGGCTAACCATTATTTAACCTATATCGCTACTATTAGGATGGCTAAGCGAAATCTGTACAATTTAGTAAACACTATTTCATGTATAAAATTCTATCTGCTACTTTATTTTTAATATTACCTATCGAAGGAACAATCATAGTATGTTTTGTTTTTTAATCGTGTTTCCACTTTAAACCACGGGTTTTGTTATTTTTCAAATACAATCGTAATTTTGTAGATTCCTTTTATTATTTTGCTTTAAGGTTTAGTTTATCTAGTCTCTACTTTTAATGGCTGCATGGTATAAACTTACATTATAATATCATTGTTCGTACAGAGTATTTATTATGACTATATTGTTGTCCTAGAGGCTTTGACAAGGCTTTAAAATTTAAATGAACGTGGCGAAAAAAGGAACTAACGCTGCCATCATACAAAAACGCCATTCTTGACAGTTCTCCTTTACCAGCAGCCCACGTTCATTTAAACTTTAAAGCCTTGTCGCACTTTACTACTTATGCCCGGTTTCATTTTTTTAAAGGTATTCTATCCATCTTTTCGACACCGTTGATTGGTATTTTGACGTTAGCCAAAAACGCTAGCGAATAGATAAACTAAAGTCTAAAACCTCAGAAATTAGGCTATATAATTATTGACTTCACACATACCTTTACGGACATAAAATTATCATTACATTTTTAAAATGACCATAAAATTATAAATTTTGTTTTGATTGAAATATTATTTATGTACTTTATAGTTTTATAGTCTAGTTTTTTTTAATCAAAAGCAAGACACTACTATAACAGGCAGTAATACTATGACGAGCTGGTAACACAATATAGTATAGTTATCATTTAAAAAAACTTCTCACAACAATATAGGACTTGGCCCTGAGGCATACCAAAAAAACACCTAAAATAATGCCTAAAATTATAGCTTAAAAAAAATTGTTGACAAAAACTTCATACCTCTTACTAATAAAAAAATATATATATAATTTTAATAATTAAAAATATAATTTTCAGATTCGTTGGAAAATATATTAGGTGCTATGTTTTATGTTGAATAATAGGCTACTTGACCTACTTTTTTTCTTCATGCTAATTGCTTCCTAATCATTCATTTTCACAAAAAAAAAACTAATATTTTAATATTTTACACAGTAGAAACCCATAAAAATGTTTATTGAAAAATATGCCTCATAAATGGCGCCGAAAACACTGTCCGCCATAGTGTAACGTCATACGCTTTGTTATTTAAACTCTCTTTATTGAACATTTTTTTATGTGCTAAATGTACGAGTTTAAAAGTGCCCAAAAATTATAAAAGAATTAAATAAGAAATTACAAATCATTTGTAATGTTGAAAACTTTTGGAGAAAAGTTTTGGCCATTTCATTTCCCGTCTACAATAAATGGAGATAATATATAAAACTGATGCTTTAAGTGAATTATTCAAGAAAATATATTTTACAAATCTTTTTAGGCTTATTCTTATTATTTATGTACAAATAAACTTACATATAACGAGCGCGATAAATAAAAGATATTAAATTACTATGAGGATGACGTCACATCCAAATCGGAAGTACCGCAAAAGCGTTTTCGTCAGTACAAATCATATTTTCAAATCGACTTTATCAATCATAAGCTTTTATTTGATGATAAGGGTGAAATACGGTTTCCTAGGCCAAGTTCTACTAGAAATATGCATTTGTTCAATGAAATTGAATATAGGTCAAGTAGCCTATTGCCATTGTCGATTGTTCTTATTAGTAAGGGGTATAAGTAATAGCTTGTTCTGTTTAAAAAAACAGCGATAAGCTAAAGAAAGGTGGATGCCCAAAAATGTATGGACCAAAAACCCGTAATCGATTCAAACCATTTATATGGGGCATAGTAGACTACATCTACGGTATCCCTAATACAATGTCCTTTTTGGATTAAACAATCACCAAGTACTTTAAAAACGATCGTAACCAATTGACTTTTCTTATAGGAATCTATGAAAGTTAGGACGACATGATGCTACAAACGATATTGTGACGATTAGTACGTAGTAAAACACATTTATATTTGTCTACTGATTCTTATATTCATGTACCTATTTAATATTAAAATGTTTATCACTTTTGAAGTACTGAAAGTATAGAATGTCAGTTTGGTATAGAAATGGTATAACCTGTACATGTATTTTTAACGATTATTACATGATATCAGTTAACTATCTACGTCTTTTCGAAAATAAAAGGGCAAACGAGCAAACGGGTCACCTGATAGAAAGCAATTACAGTCACTCATGGACACTCGCAACATTAGTAGAGCTACAGGAGCGTTTAAGAGGGAATACGCTTTCTTCCGAAAAACGTACGGGGACATCTCTTTTTAGGGTTCCGTAGTCAACAAGGAACTCTTATAGTTTCGGTCTGTCCGTCCGTCTGTCCGTCCGCCCGTCTGTCTGTTCGTCTGTCTGTCCGCGGTTTTGCTCAAAGACCTACAAAGCTGTAATTCGGCATGAATGCACATATTAATGATGCCGACAAAATGGTATATAAGATCTTTAAAAAAATGTTTAAGGTAAGTACCTCCCCTACACATATTTTACCGGGGATGATTTTTTTTTCGCGTCCACCCCACCTTGTGAGGTGTCGTTAGATAGGTTTTTAAAAAATATTATGAGTAGGTATAACCTACCATTTTCCGATTTAGAGATGTGAAATATGAAGTTTTAAGGTGGAAAAAAAATATTTTGAGTCCTGCAGTGTCCCCCCTTCTACCAGCTAAATGGTTGCTTCTGGAAAAATATTCACGGGAGTAGGAAATATGCTGAATTTAAAAGAAAAACTATCAGCTACGGCTAAGAAGACTTCATAAGTTATGGAGTAATAGTCGATCAACTAAAAAAAAAATGAAACTATTCGGAGAAGTATTAAAGGAACTTATAATTTAAATTCCTTTAAAAACGTAACTGAGATGAAGTTGTTAGTAATGTATAACACGTTATAAAATATGTACTATCAGAGAAGTTGATTCCTATGCAAATCGGGGACCTAAGTAGTTTGGTTGCGTTACGTCAAACCCAGCCGACAGATCACAATTAACATTGAATTGACATATTCGACCAAATAACGTTGGTCTGTCAATTGCATAGGAATCAACTTCCTCGATGGTACATTCATTGACCATTCAAAAAATATCAAAAACTAGCGGTACTACGGAACCTTATATTGCGCGTGGCCCGACACGCACTTGGCCGGTTTTGACTTTATTTATATTTTCTCTAATTGTATATTTTTATACGTGTCATTTTTACGAGGACAACACAAAAACAAAGTAAGAAACTACATAATTGATTTAAAGCGCTGTCTCAAAATCTCAGATTTATTTTTTCAAATTATCCGTTTCGGTTATGGTTTTGAATAAAATGAGTTACATATTTACAATCTACTATTAATGGTCTACTTTGCTGTATATAAATTATTTTAATCGACTATGGGTTTTTTTGGGCATTCACCTTTACTTTCATTTACAAAGGTTTACTTTCTTGTACTTAACACTAAGGAGGAAATCAAATACACAATTGAGATTAAATAATAAGTAAGAAACACAAAATAAAATATTATCAAACATAAATATCTTATACTTTTTTCTTATCATCCATTAGTTTAGGTAAGTATATTATTCGTTCTTATTTTATCTAGTGTTTTTTATATAATAATTGCCAAACCAGGAATTACTTTAAGTATTTAATTATTATGGTATGTAAAAGTTGGCTATTACAAAATCTACATTGTTTTTTTTTTATCGTTTGTAACAATTGACTGATACAAGCAGACCTGGGATGTTAAGTTTTTAAAATAAATAATAGTTGGTAGAAAAAAGAAATGGTAACTTTGATTACCAAGTTTATGGCAACATTATAAAGTTCACAGATACAAAAAAAAACATATAGAGGGGCATAATTTTCACGTTCTTAAGTTCACGATCAAAGACGACTTTTGATGCTGTAGACAGCTCATATCCATTGGACGTGTAGGTAAAAAGTTCTATTCATAATTTACTTAAAATCCCAGGCTAGTTGGTAGGTTTGCGACGTAGAGCTCTCGAATATTACATTTGTATCACAATAATTCCTTATATCTATGTTCAACGCTAAATCATTTACAATCTCGATCATATCACATAAATTTTAGAGCTATATTATGAAAACTATTCGGGATGTAAGAGCGCCCAAGGACACAAAACTGTCGTGTGTTATCCGCTTAGACGACAAATCATATGAGAGCCCTTATATGTGTAATGCGTACGGAGAGAAAAGTCGCGGCGACTTTAGTCTCACGCGGCGCATTCAACATAGATAAGTGCTAAAATATTAAGGACCTATTCTATGAGCTATACAGATCTTTCATTAAGTACTGTTTTCGAAGTTACTGACGTTCTATAATAGTGTAACATCACATGTAGCTTTGTCCCTTACACTAAGACGAGAATGAGAACACTACCTACTCTCTGAGTCATAATTTAATATAAACTTATTCACAAATATTGAAACAAAACCCTCAAAAGAATATTATTCTCAGTTATAACTTATAACTTATATTGGCCTTAATAAATTGACACTTCCTCTTACAGTATTTTTTTTTATTTTATTAATTTAATGAAAGATTTGTTTATTTTTATGAATTAGTAATTTTGTAACGTAACGTGCTTTGATGATATTACTATAGAATAGTAAAGTTTATAAATAAAATGAGATACTTTATATTAGATAACGTTATGTAGATCTAAGTTTCATTTGCAGATTCAAATCACTTTAATACTATAAACATTTTTTAAGACTACTTTATAGTTACAGATCTTTATTTATATCAGTACTCACAACTTTACGGGTTTGAAAACAATTTATATACTTACTTACAAAAAAAATAAAACATATTTTACAGTTCTTCTAATGTAGGCCGTTTGAAACTTTGAGAAATTACAAAAAAATCAAAGAATTAATTTGTTTCATTTAACCTAAGTTTTATTGTCTTGCCTAAAAACGTGAAATGCCCTATAAACAATAGGTTCTAAATAAAAGAGAAAATATTCTTAGAAAACCTAAAATGTTATGAACTAAAGATCAGATAAAAAATACTTGAGTTTATATAAAAATTATCATGCTTATGAAAAATATATGAGCTATAAAATATTAAGCTTAACCCTACTAAAAATCAGTAAAATAAAAATTAAAGAATGATACAATTAATCATTCTTTACAAGTTTATATTATTTAAATTAAATGTGACATAAAAAAATACTACGAACATACAAAGAATGCTCGAAAAAACATAAAAGGGAATAAAAATGTAGCTAAATTCAGCGACCACGCTATTCTTTCAGTGATGTTACGCGTTTATGGAGAAATATGTCGCGGCGACAGTTTGGATGCATAGCCTAACTTGATAATATTGAGATTAAGACCTTTATTTCTTCCTAATAAAATAATATGCACAGCATTAAAAATATAAAGCGATCAACTATACTTGCGTCTTAACTTTCCATAATTCTACTTATAAACGTAGTAGTTTAAGAGGAAATATATATTATAAAAGCTTATTGATTTATATAGGTACATACATCATATTTACAAATACTTTAACATTATAGCCATTTCTACATTCAAAAGATCTATAGTGTGATAAGTTGATGACTTTAATATTAGCGACTCCCAATATTGTGTTTTTAAATCTTTACTAACCAATTTTACCCGCCTTCGTTGTAAAAATATTAGGACGGTATTTTTTAACATTTGTTACACAAGAATTAAACTTAAAAGCCATTTTCACCGTAGACTAATATTAAAGAGATCACTTTTATACTCGTAGAGATCACTACACGTAGGTAACCATCGTACGCCTAATTATGCAAATTCACAATAAAAAGCAGTTGTAGGCACGAAAACAGAAGTAAGCGGTACTGTAGTTGGTCGAATATAATTGGCCAGATAATAATTATAGTAAACCTTCACCTAACGCTCTCTTTACATAGCACAAACCTGTCTAAATGCTACATCATAATTATTTCAGGTCTTTGAAAAATCTTTCCCTAATTAAAAATGTGTACTTCGTATAAGAAAGTATTGAAAAGGTTTTAAATCCACTTACAGCCACTGGCAGAGTACACTACGTAACAAACATCCGAAATCGCACCGATATGTCTATGCCATACCGGATAAATCGTCGCATATGAAAACGCTAGAGCGTCAGAACATTTGCGACACGCGACTTCCAGTGGACACAACCTTAGCCATTCATAATCTGTGCCAGCTTTGTCTATGCACCTTTAATTTTTTTTAGTCTGTGCTATATCTATGGCCGTTTTAGTCTATGGCGTAGCATCTGTGTTACCTATCACCAAACAGCAGTTTGGCGAAGTACGTTCGTCAGCTTCGCTCGTCGATGTTGGCTAGAATATGCGTGTACAGGTGGTACTGAGTCACGCTGACCAGCTCATACTCCAGGGTGGAAAGTCCATCCTTCTGGAACGTCTTGGAGGTTTGAGACAGGAGTTGGTACCTGAAAGCATAGTTTCGTAATTAGATTATCCGGTAGAGAATGATTATTATTTAGGCTAGACGCGTACAACTCTTTAAAATTGTTAAGCTTTTTCAACAGTAAGGCTGCGTTTCCACTGAAGAGCAGCGGAGCGGAGCGGAGCGGAGCTTAGCGGTGCCCGAATTGACCAATCGTGCTATTCCATTGGAATGACAGCAAAGCGGAGCGAAGATTTCGAGCATGGTGATTGGTCAATTCGGCACCGCTAAGCTCCGCTCCGCTTCAGTGGAAACGCAGCCTAAGCCTGTGTCCGCAGTAGAAACATAGAAATGCAAAACAATAGAAACAGTGACAGGCTTTCGCGACAAAATGACAGATATTCTGTGTCAATCGGCCAGTCAAATTGATTTTCTAGTTTCTACTGAAAAATTAAACCTTGTCTATGGTAACCACGCTAAATATGCTCGCTTTTTACGCATTTATGGTTATCGCACATATTTTATCCGCACCGCACGCGCCGCATGCACTGCATACCAGAATTAGTTGTACTGCGCGTACGGCGCGTGCGGTGTGGACAAATGTGCGATCAGCTTTAAATTGATCTGATTGACTTATCATTCATTGCCAACAGAAACAGGAATGAACGCAGTGACGTCAGGGCTTAGTAGCCTTTGGATAAAATAAACGTACCTTTTAGGGTTAGGCGAGGATTTCTTGTGATCGAGCATGGCGTATCGAGCGATGGACATCTTGTACCGCGCTATGTGGTAGTCCATCTTCTTCAGTCTGAAATGTAACGCGTGCCATATTATACTGGCCATAGACGGACCGCAAGTTGAAATCGGGACCAAAGTTGCTCTAGAGCGGTCGCGTTGAAATTTGCACCGACAACTTAAGAACTGCTCGAGCGGTCCGTGTATTGCGAATATGAATTTAGTATGAAAACTGCAGATCGCCGTGCGGAAACTACGTCTTGCGGCGGTCTCGACTGCAAGATCCGGTCCGTCTATGACCGGCCTTAGAATCACTATCATACTGTTAATTAATTATTATGTGGTAGTCCATTAATCCTTGGTACAGTTTTTAGTTTATGTTACGTAAGATAAAATACAATAAGCATAACTTAAGTATAATTTACACAGAGCCAGTACTGGCTGCCAATAAGACTGGCAGCCAGTATTGGCTTGGTATATGCCGCGTGTGAACAGTTTGGCCTGGCTTGAAAAACTGTTCACACGCGGCATACACGAAGCCAATACTGGCTGCCAGTCTTATTGGCAGCCAGTACTGGCTCTGTGTAAATTATACTTAAGTTAATCATGTAATTTTAGCATCTCCGGTATACCTGTAGAACATATCGTCGTCCTCGCCGCCCCAGCCCCAGTACTTGTTGGAGAACCCGTTGACGCGCGTGAACTGCTCCAGCGTCATCGCCGACACGCCGCCGAATATGTCCTCGTACGGCAGTCTGGAAACATTAAAAAAAATAAAACTTTCTGATGAAAAAAAATATCATAAACTCGTTTATAAAAGCGTGAAGCGAAGTTTCGAATTTCGATTCTACCACGCGAAAGAATATCCATATAAGATTGTAACGAAAAACGATCTTTGATGGCGGCCACGAATTCTGACTGTCTAAATGCGCGTTTCTTTCTGACATAACTTCGCCACTCTCCGTCTTGTATTCAGGCACTTTATTGACGGCCAGTATGTGGTCGCTGTTGACGGCAGTTGAAAACTTTGAAACAACGCACCAAAGCAACATGATTACATGACCCGACGCGACACTTCAAGTTCCATTAGAACTGCGTTTGTAAAACGTCACTTTTAGGGAAAGTGAAGTACAGTACCCGGCGATAAATATTGCACATCGACCTTTGGAAAGTGACAGTCGGCTAATTTCGGTTTTGTAGAGCGTTATCTCTTACGCACGAAATACAAAAAGTCCGGTATATATTACGAGCTGTTAAAAAAAACATAATTATTATGGTTTGCTTCTTTTGACAATTTTATTATTCTTTGTATAAAATACACCAAATTTTCTATAAGTTACGGCTTTAGGTTCGGGTAAAATAAAATAAAAAAGCGTGTTCAAATTATGTTTACGTATATTTTAATTCTTTTGGAAAATTACAGCTGTAGCAAATTTAGGGGTGTTAACAACTCTATAGTCCGTGCGGAACTAGTTGGCCGCGCCTTAGGTAGGGACGGGGGTGAGGGGGCGGGTTGTTTGCTGCTCGCAACGCACATGAGATTAGACAGTGACGACAAATCTCGCGACATTGTGAACAATAATATTATTTAATTATTGAAAAGAATAAATTAAAGACAATTGATCAGTTTTATATTCTAAATTATTGACATCGGCTTTCCGTTTTTTAAAAACCTATGTACTTTAATTTAAAAATTAAATGTATAGAAATTATAATAATAGAAATTTAAATGTATTTCCTTAGATTGTCTTTTTATCGGCGGACTTATCTTGCTATTGCAATCTCGTGTGCGTTTTGTCCAAACTAGCCAGAACTGTCAAAATCAAGCGCCCCCGCCTCTCCGTCCCACCGCTCACATACCTAAGGCGCGGCCAACTAGTTCCGCACGGACTATAGATATATATTTTGAACTGGACGCGACTGCACTCTATTGAATTTGAACAACGACTGACATAATGTCAAATAGGTGTGTGCTACAAAGATAACGCTCTATGAAACCGAAATTTGCCGATTGTCTCTTTCCAAAAGTCGATGTGCAATATTTATTGCCGGGTATTGTATAGCGTCGTGTCGTGTCGCGCAGTGCGGTCTCACCATTAGGTTGCGTTTCCACTGGAGCGGAACGGATCTTAGCGGTGCCGAATTGACCAATCACCATGCTCGAAATCTTCGCTGTCATTCCGCTGGAATAGCAAGATTGGTAAATTCGGGCACCGGTAAGCTCCGCTCCGCTTCAGTGGAAACACAGCCTTAAGGTGCCGGTTGGGAGCGGATGACATGAAGCAACCGCAGACGACGTGTCGTCGCGACACTACTGGTTTCTATGTATTTCTATGAAATACCCTGCGCAGCTAGCGACACATTCATAGAAATACATAGAAATGAGGTGTCGCGACGACACGTCGTCTGCTGCAACTTCATGTAGCCGGCTTCCAACTTGTACCTTTACGCTCCAAGACAATCCATACTCTAATATTATAAAATAAAGTTGAGAAACTCATAATCCTTTTAACACAGTCATCCAAATGCCACAATATCTTATACTCACTTGAAGTTCAGCTTATCAATAGAAGCGCTCATGTGTCTCGGCTGGCGCGGGCACGAGTACAGGTTGCGCGAGTCTAGCGGCAGGAGATCTATGTCGTGGAAGACGAAGCAGCCCCAACCCCCGGCCTTCTGCTTCTGACTCTCCGCGAAGCCCACGTTCATCAGCTTGGCGCGGTTGAAGCTGCTCGTACCTGGAATAAATCGGTTTGGTTGGTCAAGTTGTTGTTTTGGTGAAGAAAGCAGTTCTCGATTTGGGCTGCTCCAAGGCACAACTTTAAGATAGCTTGGCGAAACTGGAAGGGACTATAGGTATAGCACTATAGCTATATATATAAATTACAATCGTTTTCACGATTTAACATAATGTTAGAATTTATTAATTACCGTTTCTTAGGTTATAAATTACTTATTACTCAAAAATACTCCGTTTTTACTTCCGGCCAAAAAGGAAAAGAAATCATAATTCACATTCGAATCAGTTGATCTCTTGAATCAGAAATTGTAAAAATACAATACTTACACAGTTACACCTATCTATGGAAAAAATACTTGATAACATGTTCACTGACCTGTGATCAGCTGTCTGCTTTTATGAAATGCAGTTCGAACTGTGCTCACTGCTCCATCTTACTCAGTGTAGATTGCAGAGTTATTCAACACGAAACAAAAGTAAACAGGAGACATTCCAATTCTTTAAACACTTTTTACTGCACTGTTTAAACCGCACTATCGACGACGATGTTCACCCCCGTTCCATAAAGGTTTACGAGTACTAAAAGTTCATCCACATTTCACGACGACGGACGTATCATGTCACGACCCGTTATTAATTACAAACATAGAAAAATAGTTAACAATACACAAAACAAGCAATATGACCAGAGCATCCGTAAAATTACAAAACTTAAACAAAAACTTCACAGTACACCAGCGCGGCGCGTGTTTACAGCCGACTGAACAAATGAAGAAAAAACTTTGTAAAATAATAGGGATTTATCCCTGTGCATATTTTGAGTTATCGATAATTTTTTATCGATAAATCGTATTAATTGTTTTACATACGAGTACGTATTGATTACAGTCAAACTAAAAATAAGCAAATACCTACTCAATGTTAAGAATAGCGACAATAAAATGAAAAGTTATTTAACTAATTAGGTATTATTAAAGTATTTTCATTGCGTACGTAGACGCGTATACGCGCATACCTAGACGCGCAAACGCGTAGCATAGTATAACAATTAACAACCACTTTATCACGGTGATGTCGGTAGGTATCGAAATTATCGAATGCAACTTGACTATGTATCCCGATAAAATTTTCTGAATTTATAACCTCTTAATAGAGTTAATTTTAAAAATGAGATTAGATCTACTAAATAATAGTTATTAATTTTTATTATTTAATGGTAATTTAAATATCGACAACATCGTTTTGAATTTATAGGGTACAACACTTAGATTGTCCTTGAAATGGATTAGCGACACGTGACGTGCACGTGCGTCGTGCACCTGCAGAGCGGCCGATGGCGGCCGTTCTTTGTCGGCTCGATCACAAAGCACGCCGCCGTGCTTCGGTTTCTTTTGACCTCTTCCGAAAGCCGATACATGACTATTAAACATTAGTTTTAAAATTAAAATAGATTTTCTAATTTAGTAGCCATTTGGGCATTGAGGTATTAGGTTGTTGTTAGACATAAGTTTGATTTTTTAACAATTAGGTACTTCAAGTATCAAAACGTGGTAGTAATTATTGTGTTATGTGTTAATTGATTATTATTTCAGTTGTGTTAAGTAATACTTTGTGGTGTGATAGATTTCGTTTAAAAAGGGAAGTGTTTTTGACGTTTTTGGTGGTGACTGGTCTTATTGCTTGGTGTTAAGGACTATTTTCAAAATGCATAAAGAAGTAAGAACCCGTCTTGAACTCAACATTTTTCACGTAAGTTAATTGCCAGATTTTTGTGTATCATCTGTAATTTCGATTGATAAGACTTGACGATTGCGGATAGACAGTTCGTCCGCATTGGTTTCGTTACTTATGAACTTTTTAACGAGTCTAAAAATCTTAGAAATTTGCCATACCTACTCTTGTAAGTTTTTACACATGCAGTTGATTACAGTTTTCTACATGAGTTACCATGAAACTTTTAACACTGCAAGTAGCCAAGATGAGGGGTTAGAGGTCAGTCGTGGCGACCACCTTCATGGGTTTTAAGTTGGAAGGACACATCACACAACATACATTAGGGTTTAGAACAGTTCTGACGTAGTGTATCGTCGCATACGACCTTTCGAGTTTTGACAGCGTACGTAGGCCGTAGCGTGAAGACATTGAGCGCGCGTTTTTACATTGCGTTTTTTAGTAATAATAATAAAATTTACAAAAATATTTAAAATCACTTTTCTATGTGGTTTATTATCATGTTTAATGGGTATTAATTATAAAATTTTTTTAAAAAAAACTAAAAATAACATACATTTTCGTAATCAGAAAATGTAGTATAATCATACCCCAAAGTTATCGGAAGTGGTTATATATATATATATATATATATATATATATATATATATATATATATATATATATATATATATATATATATATATATATATATATATATATATATATATATATATATATATATATATATATACATATATAAAATATATATAGTATATATATATTACTTTATCGCCAGATCGCTTCAAGGAATAATAAGTCTGATCCAGAGACACAGGACACTGATCTAATAGTGCATCCGCACAGTAAATACCCCACTAAAGATACCTAAACATCGAACGTTGAGCCCATCTCGCTTTTACTAAGAGATCTTAAAGTTGTACATAGTTTAAAAGTTATTCAACGTAATTATTAAAACTGTTGTATAAGGCTGGAAAAAATTATTAATTAATATATTATATTCAGGTCTATGCTGTACTTGGCGAAACATGGCGGTAGCGGTCATTGACTCCCTGTTAAAAATTTGTCATTTTCTATACAAAGCCGCGATTGACAACATCTGACACTTCATTGTCAATCGCGGCTTATAAGCCGCGATTGTTATATAATTAATATAGAAAATGACAAGTTTTTGACAGAGAGTCAAATGACCGCTACCGCCATGTTTCGCCGAGTACAGTTCAGACCTTATAGTACGCATATAACATAATATTACGTAAAGAACATAATAATATAACATTAAGCATTACTTACCTTCCTGCTCGACAATGAAGATGCCATACTCGATCTGCTGCTTCATGAGGAACGGGTGGATGTGGTTGAGGAAGATAGCCAGGTGCTGCTGACGGTCCCTGGAATAAGAAAACAAAAATTTAAAATAATACTGGATAAAACGAGAAGAAATTATTTTTATTAAGTATTATCATTTACTGAACGAATTCGAATGTTCTTATAGTTCGATAGATTTTTTCAATAGCTGTTTTGACGGCTGAAAAATTTACACGTTTCGTACCCTCGTAATAGGGGAGTGGGGACTAACTAATTTCTGTGTGAAACACGGTTGTGTCTGTCATTAATCCTGCCTCCTCCCCCAAATTTCAGGCTGATACCGCACCTTTACTTAATCCGGATCTCTTCCTTTATCTAGCACACACTATACCTGTATAAGGAAGATAAATAAAAACTTGAGAGGTGTCAAGGGACACCCGGATGGAACGAAGTTATAAAAAACGGCATCTAGTTGACACCCAGGAATAACAACGACAATTTTGTGGAATTGTAATAAAATTTATTTACACGTCCGGTAGATGTCGCTGTTTATTCTCAAAAATGCCATCTAGTTGACGCCCAGGAGTACTATCAAGTATTAACGCCCTCTGCCCCTATAGCGCAGAAAGTAATAAAAATGTGTCGTTACAACTTTTTCCGTCTAGCCCCCTTTCGCAACGCGTGATAAGGAACTTCGTTCCAATTAAAGAAATGAACGTAAATCAGTTTACCTGTATGGCACTATGATGGCGACCTTGTGCCGCGCGGTGCAGTTGGGCGGGGAGTAGCGCCCGCCGCGGTGCACCTCAGGATAGTTCTTCTCCACCCAGTCCAGTTCCACCTCAGTCTTGTTCACTGATACTGGACCTGAAATGTGGAAACCCTTATTGTATCGGTATTGGTAAAGAGCGTTCAGTTAAAATTAATTTGATTATTTCGATGGCGAAGTTAGGAATAAAACAATGGCATGAGGGATCGCATACGCTTGTTTCTTAAACCCCGACGAAAACACCCCTCGTGTTCAAAGTGTGACGGGTCTTATTTGTCTGTGTTTACTGTTTTGTAACTGTGTTTTTGGGTGTCTGTCTTCAGCCCAGAGTTGTCGTCAGTCATATAATGATCTGTAGCTTGTACGCGCAGAAGTAATACTCCATATGCGATTCCTCGAAGCGAGTGCGAGTTTAGGTTGTAGTTTAGTTGTAGTGGGGGTGGGGATGGCTCCCTATTCAAGCAGCTGACGGCAAGGTGGTTATAGTGGGTGGGTTAGCGCTTCTTATCGGCCAGTCCCACACTGCCGGGCTTTAGCTTAACTGAGGCACATCCTCTACCCGTAACCCGAGGCACGCATAGACTACCAGCGTGATAAAAAATAGGTCTACTTCCTAGGTAATAAAACAACGTCTGTTGGTATTTACCTAAATTCGGAGGCATCGCGTCGCAAAGCGGCATAGAAGGTTCCAGACTCTTGAAATCAAAGTCTTCCGGGGTGACCAAATTCTTGAGGCCTTCCATCAGCTTTGTGATGAGGGGGGTACTGGTGTCCTCTGTGACGTTCCTCGTCACATTCTGTGACGCTGTGACGTTTCTCGTAACGTTCTGTGACGCTGTGACGTTTCTCGTCACGTTCTGTGACGCTGTGACATTTGCTGTGACGTTCTGTGTCACAGTTCTGTTGAGGGTGGTGTTCTGGTAGGGTTCGCCGTGAATCGCCATCTTCTTAGGCCAGTTCATGGATGTTTTGTCCGTGGTTCTGGAAAAATATATAAAAATTGTGTTTAAAAACAGTAAGTACTTTGTTGAATAGTCAACAGGCCTGACTCGTGTTTTATTGCCTACTGCTTGTAAATTTTGGTAAAGAATTTGGCTGTAGAAAGAGCCAAATTATTTACTAATTATATCTAGACTAGAATATACAAAAAAAAAAAACAATATACGCACGACGTCAATTCCTAACGACGCATGAAGCTGGTGCATATACATAGTTACCAAGACGTAAGCTATGTTCTAACTTTGTATACTCGGTTGGTTATAAAAAATTAACAATGTGTAGGTAAGATACTTGAAATATTAATTTGTCGGTAGATGAAAATATTAATGTGCCGATGACTGTAAATCTGCTGTTGCTATGCGTATGCGTAGGCGCTCGAACAGCTATTTGGCAAATGTAGTGTTTATTCACTTTCTTCATAACACGAATATCGCAGTTATCAGTGTTACGATCACATATTAGAAACCAAATGCGTGTCTATAATTTATATGTATACAGAGTAGACAGAACTCAGGAGTTCCTCGACTTCAAAGTTCAAACAAACGCGCTCACTGTCACTTTCAACTTGTTTCACAATCACTGACCTCCATTATACAAGTACGCTGGACTTATGATATCCTTTGAAATGACAGCTATTTTTCGTGCCTATTTGAAGCGGAATCAGCGCCCCCAATGCGGGGGAAGAGAACTAAATCTGACGTAAAAATGTCGTTGAAAGACGCCATATTGGCGCTGATAGCAGTAGTGGACTCCCACTTGGAACTTAAATACTAGTTTCTACAACCAATAGCGATTAAGCGGCCATTTGCAAGTTACGTCAGATTTAGTTCTCTTCCCCCGCATTGGGGGCGCTGATTTCGCTTGAAATAGGCACAAAAACAGTTAGGTATCTTAAGTCCAGCATACTTGTATAATGGAGGTCAGTGTGAGTAGCGCATTAGAACGGCGAGCGCCGGCCGATATGACATACTACGTCAAACGTATTTTCGAGATCTCTACTGAGTACTGAGTCGGCCTACTCGTTAGTTCTGTTTACTCTGCTAGAAATACATACTTGACAGTAGGCTGCGTGACGTTGACCAGGGGCGTATAGAGGTACGTCCGGAGGGGCCCCGCCTCGAGGATGGAGCCGAACAGGTACTCCACCGCCGCCAGCGCGAGCACCAGCAGCAGCAGCAGGCGCAGCGCCCGCCCCGCCCGCCCCGCGCGCCCCGCGCCGCCCATCAACGCAGGCGCATACCACCGCCGGATACCTGGGGACGGTCGGATATGTTATGCTGGCTTCTCACGGTACACATACAACAGGCGTAATATCACGAGCCGCGCCGCGCCGAGCCGATTTGTACGAGCGAGCACGAGCCAACAGGCGAGTCCTACCCGTTCTCACGGCGCGTAATATCACGAGCCGCTCGAGCCGACTTCAATCGGATCGGACACGCCTGCTCGAGCCTGCCCGCGCCACCTCGAGCCACTACCTTCACACGGCGCGTAGCTCGAAATGGCGCGGCGCGGCCCATCAACTCAGGCGCATACCACCCCCGGATACCTGGGGACGATCACATATTGGTGTTAAGGCACAGCGCTACAAAGATCCAAATGCAAAAGGATCCTTGCGGTATTGTAAAACCTACTATAAGAAAGACGCCCATCAACGCAGGCGCATACCACCGCCGGTTACCTGGAAAGGATATTGCAGTGGTATAAGGATCAAAGTGCAAAAGGATCTTTGTAGAACCTGCTATGAGAAAATCGCCCATCAACGCAGGCGCATACCACTGCCGGATACCTGGGGACGATCGGATATGTTATGCTGGCTTCTCACGGTGCGTAATATCACGAGCCGCTCCGCGTTAGCTCGAGCCATGCGCCGTGTGAAGGTAGTGCCTCGAGGTGGCGCGGGCTGGCCTGTAAGGATCCAAATGCAAAAGGATCCTTGCAGGACTGTAAAACCTATTATGAGAAAGGCGCCCATCAACGCAGGCGCATACCACCGCCGGATACCTGCAAAGGATATTGCAGTGGTATAAGGATCAAAGTGCAAAAGGATCCTTGTAGAACCTACTGAGAAAACCGTCCATCAACATAGGCGCATACCATCACCGGATACCTGGAAAGGATATTACAGTGGTATAAGGATCCAAGCAGTGGCAGCTCTAGGCGAACAGGGCAATCGCCCGGGGCCACGTTCTTGCAGGGGCCTTGCAAGGTATTTTTTCGTAAGACAAAGGACCTCGCAAAGACCTTCCACCCAGGGCTTCGCAAAGACCATCCGTCATTTGAGTTGTCAAGGACTATATGTATATAGATGTTTTGTAAGGGCGACAGAAAATTTTGCGGGACCTATACATTTTCTTTTGATAAAAAGTACCTAGCCTATCTTCTGCCTCTTAGTGTCTAAACACACTAGGCTGAATTATGGCTGGTTTACACGTATTAAGTAGATAAGTAGTAACTAAATTTTAACTTAATTTGAAGTGCCTGCCCGAAATGTGTCAAGTGACAAGCCCCGCCTGCCAACTTAACAGAAAATAGTCAAAATTCTAATTTCCTTGTTTAGTACTTAACTAAAATTTAACTTGCTACTTGCTACTAAATTTTGTGTTTACATGCAATAAATAACTTAAAATTAAGTTAAAATTTAGTTAACTACTTATCTACTCAATACGTGTAAACCAGCCCTTACGCCGGCGTAAATTCCGCCGCAAATGTCAAACGCATACAAATACGCGACGGAATAGTGTGTCGTCTCTCGCGTTCCGCCCGTATTTTGTATGAGTTTGAAACGCGGCGTAAATGCGGCGGAATTTACGCCAGCGTAATTCAGCCTAGAGTGTTTAGACACTTAGCCCAACTCTATGTTTGTGCCAAATTCTAGGCTCTACAACTCTAGGTATTTTGTAATAAGTAATAAAGACCTTACCTATTAAGATAAACGACTAATAAACGCTTAACGATTATGAGATTCGTTTTAATTAATGTTTACATTAACCTAAATCTAATCAACAAGTTTAATGAGAAAACGCAGAAATTACATTCGAACGCTTTGATACTAGAGATGAAACGGATAGTAGTTTGGCCGGATACCAGATACCGGATATTCGGCCAGCCACCTGGCCGGATAGCCGGATATCCGGCCGCCGAATATCCGGCGGTACTTAGCCGTTTGGTGCAAAGCACACATACTTTCAGCACCTTGTAGCAGTGTGTACAGCGAGACTTTTTCTGAAGCTGGCCTTATTTATGAAGAGAAGCGAAACCGCTACCTCTCTATGCAGAGAAGTTGGTTTTTATTCACCATAATATTTTGCCCTTAGTGGAGTATGAGTACTAATTAATTCATTTTCTACGTTAAACTAAAACTACTCATATTTCTTAAGACTAACTAAATAAAGTAAATAATTACTTTTTTTTATCCAGATCTTTTTTTGAAGTGAAAACTTCTTTAGCGGCGTTGAGCACTTTTGTGGGATGGGTAAAAACTGTGAAACTCGCGTCAGATTTTAGTGTTGATCGAAAAACCATAGAAAAAGCGTAAGACGGTTGGAGAGTAGTGTTTTGTGTCGAAATCGAACTCGAACGAAATGTACAGTCGGGGAAATGAGTTGTTTAGCAGAAATGTACAGTCGGGGAAAATTGTGCTAAGCAGAAATGTACAGTAGTCGGGGAAAAGAGTTGTTTAGCAGAAATGTACAGTCGGGGAAAACTGTGCTAAGCAGAGATGTACAGTCGGGGAAATGAGTTGTTAAGCAGAAATGTACAGTCGGGGAAAATTGTGCTAAGCAGAAATGTACAGTCGGGGAAATGAGTTGTTTAGCAGAAATGTACGGTCGGGGAAAATTGTGCTAAGCAGAAATGTACAGTCGGGGAAATGAGTTGTTTAGCAGAAATGTACAGTCGGGGAAACGAGTTCTTTAGCAGACGCGCTGATTAAGGCCGCGTTTCCATCTGCAAGACAACTGTCGCGAGAAGTGTCTGACAGTCTGTCTGACAGCAGCTTTTTTTTTCGATTGTCGATATTTTTTAATCTATTGTAAGGGTTTCGATTAATTAATCGGATGCCTATCCGGCCGAATAGCAGCTATCCGGTATTCGGCCGGATAGTATTAAGACCGCCGGATAGGCCGGATACCGGATAGTTGCCGGATATCCGTTTCATCTCTATTTGATACACATGCCTAAATATTCTTAGAAGTCGTAAATGTTATTTTGTACGGCTTTCTCCAAAATAAATAAAATAAAAAAAAATGTTAGCTATGCATTTACATAATAATAATTATTAATAATAATATAATGCAATAAAATAAACTACGAATATTTTAGGTATATGATCTTCTGCTTCATAGCGGGTCTACATATTATAATATTCAGTGACCCAATCGACGCTTTTTTGCAAAATCGCATTCCAGTGCCCGTTTACAAAATTATTCCAATAGTAATCCAGCGCATTGGACCATTGGATTGGAATAATATAAACCGCGAGCCATTACGATAGACGCGGCAGGATGTTATGTGAACTGGCCTACACGGACTATTTTCAACCGACTTCAAAAAAGGAAGTTATCAATCCTACCCGTATGTATGAAATATTTCCAGAACTGCCTAGTTTTCGTATATTATGTTAGTTTATATATCAGCGTCTGAACAAATGTGCTAAATTTCAAAAGTGTATGCATGTATGTTTTTATGTTTGTGTTCGCATATCTCCGGAACCTTAAGTGCGATTTAAATTATTCTTTTTTTGTTGTACTAGGTATTGTACAACTTAGGGAATACTGCAAGTTTCATCAAAATCGGTTCAGTAGTTTTTGAGATATGGAATTTTATTTCCGAAGTTACAATTTTGAGGTCGGTTTTATCTTTTTAAATTACTAGTGTTATTATTATTACACTACCACAGAACTCATTCAACTAGCACTCAAATATCACCTCATTTTACCTCTCACACTACCCTTATGGCTACGTGTTAAGGATCACTTTTACCTTTGTTGTGTGCAGCGAAGGCGGCCTGTGGAAGTGGCCCATTGTCCTCACCGCCTCATCCCGACGACTTGACCTGAAACAGAAGGTGTCGTTACCTTACAACAACAAAAACAACAACACTACAGTATAGTAGAGACTTAGAGAGGAGATGTAAAATGTCGACCTAAATTGGGCTAGATGTTTTGTGCGAAAAATTCGCGAGGACCGTACATTTATTTATGTTTATTTTATGATAAAAAGTCGCTTTTATCCCTTCCCGTTAGTGGTGATCTTTGTGGTTGTGATTTCATGAAAATGGGTCGTAAAAAAATTAATTTGGATGGCCAACACCAAAAGAAATAATACATAATACCAGTCTTCAGCGATTATGTTCAATCGTGGAGTTTTGTAACACGGCACAACTGCACAATGCAGCGGTAAGTTGCAAACTCATAAAACTCTCTATATAAATGAAAATAAATTTTAAAATTTGTTAATCTCGCTAGAACTCGAGAACTTCTGAACCGATTTGCCTAATTTTGGTCTTAAAATACTCATGGACATCTTATAAGGTTTATATCAGTAAGTCTTATAAGGAAATTTTACATTAGGAAGGAAGTGACACGAAGATCACTGGTTTATTTACCTACTTATAAATTACGATCTTACTATATATATTTTTAAAGAATCGTACAACAAATTCGCTAACCGCGCTAACACACACAAAACACATTATGTCAAGCTGGCTAAAAACATATCGTGACAGAACGTACGGTACGGTTCTCATGGGATATACTTGTAACATCTAGTTTAAAATAACTGGCTTATCTAAGCCACTATGCCGGAGGGAGCCATATCTTATTCTCTCATAACACGGAGCCATTTTATATTTTCTCTTATATCCTATTTCTTCCTGTCATGTGTTTGGAGTTTAATTTTGAAATGTCGAGTCGGCAGTACGTGATGACGGCCAAATGACACTAATCTTAACAGCTTTGTCCACACTGGGCCTTTTATTGTTCATCAAGGGCATGCGTTATAGCGCAGTCAACAGCGAACGTGAGGCATGCCCGTGACGCGCGTTGAAATCGTAGCGCTCGCTATGACACTTTTCTTTCAATGCGGGTGGATTTTGACGCATTCAATTATTGAAAATGCCAAACGAAAGTTGAATAAAAAGAAAATGACGAAAATTGAAGACGAAATTGCATAATGTGGACATAGCTAACGTACAACGTGCACTTTGTAATGTTCTGTTTACTCTGGTAATATACCACGCCCCTATACAATAATTATGGTCTAAATTCTAAAACACTAGAAATTCACAAAATGTTATAAAAATATTAATATATTTATTACGCTATTTACTTAGTTGTTAATACGCTTAAAAGTTCTTTATATCTGGTATTCTTTAGTCCTTTGACTTTATTGAGGTGCTTGTAAGTTGTACAATGTACAGAATGTTACAAAACAAATTGACAATGCTTTAGGGTGCGTGTGTCTTTTATAAAGATTTCACTGTAAAACGGCAGCAGCAGCAGAAAGTGTTACTTTGTAATAAAAAAAATGTGTGGGCAAATTCATGACGCTGGGGCGTTTGCCTACACAAATTACAAAAGAAATCTGCGCTGCTACTTATACAGTGAACTCTATATACTCATGCACATCCTAAAACCACTAACACACCCTAAAGTATTAACACTTTTTGTTTCGTTACACCCTGTATATTATAATAAAGAGATATTTTTCTTATTATAGCAATCAAAGTTAGACAAAGAGTTATAACCTCAAGATTTATGTATCACAGAACTACGCTTCTTATTAAAACAAAAAGTCGGCAACTTTCCCGAACAGATGTTGCCACACTCCCGACTCCCGACTTTTTCGCACGAAAACCTCTTAGAAGTTTCGCGACACTGGATTATTAAAACTAGCAATCGAACTTTGACTGGGAGTTAATGGCAAAAAACATAAAAGAGTTCGGAAAGCAGGGTAAAACTTTAAACATTTAATTTTTACTCGACTACGACGGAGTTTAAGAAATAATAATTACTTTAGCAGTCTCTTTAGATATAGTGAGGGAGCCCTAGAACATTTTTTTTGTGATTCCTAATTCACCAATCTGAAATAACAAGGATTCGAACAAAAAGAAAGGAAAATATGAAAATAACATCGGCATAGAACCACTCAAGTGTTTCGCTCGAGAGCATCCCTTGTCCGAAAATCGGACCTCGTACTTGTTATTCCGGAAAGCGATCCCAATATAAACTTTATAACTATGACATTAAGGTACTTAATTCAATACCACTACAACAAAATACTCAACATCCTGCATCGTGAAATAAACTCTATGTTTTTCAGATAGGGTTGGTATTTGAGTGTATACCTTATAGTCCAGGAGACCGTTCGTATTTACATGTTTGTAAGCGGCGCACGTACGGCCGTTGTTTGTGGAAAAATTTAATATGACCCGCCACGTGAGACAAACATACAAAGGGTCGCTGATTAAAACACTGATTGCTTCAACCCTTTGCTGAAACGTACGGGGAAATTAATAAAAAGTGTTTTTAGGCGTAAAAAATGATTTTATTTTTAATGCAGGTTTTGAGACTGCAGAAAGAATAATATACTCCGTAATTTTAGCAACTATTCGACTTTAAAAATAAACCCTTTAAATCTTTTAGAATGTAAGCAATTTTGTAATTCACAAAAAATCTGCTGTTGCTGTAAGTGCTTCAGGAAAAAACAGCTCTTTAATTAACCCATCAAGCCCCATAAGGATACCGGTGACCGCGACAACAATAGAATAACAATAGATTTCCAACTTCCATGAATCCGCGATCGAAGGATTAAAAGAGTTACTTCCATAATATAAGATGCTTATATTTTTGAGTCTATTCACTCTCGAAAGAAACAAAAAATCCATCCAGATTTTTTTAAATCTCTGCAACCTAGCAAGATTCAAACAAAACTCGAAATTCTTGCCTTAGATATCGCCTATAGCTAGCTTAGGTCCTCACTCTATGAGCAGAAGCCCAATTCTCGTAGCCTATTCCTACCTTGATTGGGTTTAGCACGCAGTGATTGGCCTGCCAACGCAGATTTGTTCTACTTTATTGGCGCTAGGTGAAGAGAAACTAAGGCAGAACAAATTTTGTTGAAATAGGATCAGTAATTTGGGCACTATAGGGTAGAACAAAATATAACAGAGTATTCATAGATGGAAGTCGGGCATAATATGTGATGTAGTAGGGGTCTGAATTTTTAAAGCTATTGTATAGCATATCTCGGGCTTTGAGCGCGGCGATTAAGAAATTCCGTAACGAAAAAAACCCAACAACCCCCACTCCGATCGGTACAGCGGCACTTCGGCGTGTAGACACTAGACAATAATTGCATAAGCCATAAGTTGATAACAAGGCTAGCTTCACCGCGGTAGCACCCGAGCCGCACGTATTTTTTTTCTGTAACCTTCGTTACAGAAAAAAATTGAGAGCAAAATATGTTAGGATAAAATCTGCTATTCTTTTCATCATTTAAACAGCTCAGACACTGGTGTACCTACACTGTATAATTTACATCGTTAGCTGTTAGCTGTCATGCTCGGCCGAGGGCACTGTCTCGCCACTCTACTCGGTATGTGTAATACCTTTAGGGATACAATACTTCAATCAGCCGTTATAGAAGGCTATGAGTATAGAATGCTCCACAAAAGTTCACGGTCTGGTGGTCATTGTATGAGCATTGAGCAATATTACGTCGGGGCCGGCTAGTTTTGATACTTCAATTATGAGATTTTGAGGACGACTAGTTTTGATACTTGATATTTTTTTTAATAATTAAAATAGAATAAAACTTACTATCTAGACTACAGACTATCTATAAAATGTACATATGAACTCGCCAATATTCACACTATAATACGACAAAATGTTTATATACAGAGGTATAAGGAATTTCATTCACAATCCACAAAAATCACAATGTAATTATTTGGATTTATCTTACAGTTGTTAGAATAATAATAGAAACTCACGTAGCCTTAGGTAAGTAAACAGGAGTAATGTTTTTAATAAATACGGTAGCTGTACCTCGCGGTGTTACCCGCGGTTTATTAGAAGAAATCAATTGTAACGTTTTCCGCAGTAAAACGACCAGCTAACTCCATATCAAATTTTATTAATATAGCTCCAGCCGTTTAGACGTGAGGATGTAACAAACATACACACTCACAAACTTTCGCCTTTATAATATTACTAGATGACGCCCGCAACTCCGTTGCACCAAAACTCGTTTATCGCGCGGGAACCGTACATTTTTCCGGGACAAAAAGTATCCTATGTCCTTTCCCGGGACTCAAAGTATCTCCATGCCAAATTTCAGCAAAATCGGTTCAGCGGTTAGGGCGTGAAGAGGTAACAGACAGACAGACAGACAGACAGACAGACACACTTTCGCATTTATAATATTAGTATGGATTAGTATGGATAAGTGTGATATATATTATAATATTATAAGTGTGATATAAGTGTGATTATATTTTTAAAGTAAAACATTACCTACATTTTACTCAACATCAACGGTCAAGATATACCCTCCATAATATATTAAACTTAGCCCTACGAAGTCCCATGCGATCGCACCATTACCTCTTCCCTGATAGCGCCGGCTTATAGAACACATTTATCAATAAACAAGGAGTTTCATTTATAGCTGGAGAGTTCAGTTGGTCGATTTTTATTAATAAACTTAATAAAAGTACAATAGCTTTTCCTATATTGTTCTATGTTAAGGTTTCTATGGTATTAATTCTATATGTGGTTTTTATGCAGTATTGGTAAAGTAAAATTACAAAATTAAAGCTTTAAACCGCGTCGTCAAATGTATTGATAGGGTAAGAACACCTAAAATCATTGGTTTGATGTTTGTTTATCGTATAAGAATATAAGAGCTATATTAGTATTGGATTCCATCGTAGAATCGAGGTTTAGAATGATAAACGCAAGGAGTTATTAAAGACTTTAGTAGTTACCCAACTAACAAAAATTGCTCTTGTAGTGGCTTATATAGCCAAAAATAATATTCTTATAGAAGTCGTATTATCGCTAATAAGGGTGCATTTGGGCACAATTTTTAAGGATAATAACCGGAAATAAAGGATAAAATAAAGGATAAAAGCGGACAATAAAGCAAATATAAGGAGGGTATAAACCCTCCTTATAGTTGCTTTATTGTCCGCTTTTATCCTTATACGTGTTATACAGGGTGTCAAAAGACCGCTTCCGATAACTTCATGGGGTTATTATAGGGCATGAGATATATCCATTTGTGCAAGTAATTTTCTTTAAATCGCCAGTTTTTAAAATAGTCAAAATTTTCAACACGCAATGTATAATGCTGATGTAAATGCGCGATAATATCGCGCGCCAGTGGAGCCCCGCCGGCCCCGGGCTGCGCCAGCCCCCCCGCGCCGCCCGCGCCAAGTCCCGCGCGCGCGGCCCTGCGCTAGACAAAACAGCTGATCGTGGTGTGCCCTAGGCCCTAGCCCGTAGGTAGTGAATAAACCACCAATATTGTAATGATTATTAAATTACAATTGTTTTCACGATTTAATAAAATGTTAGAATTTATTAATTACCGTTTCTTAGGTTTATTACTCAAAAATACTCAGTTTTTACTTCCGGCCAAAAAGGAAAAGTAATCATAATTCACATCCGAATCAGGTTGTAAAAATACAATACACAGTTACTATGGAAAAAAATACTTGATAACATGTTCACTGACCTGTGATCAGCTGTCTGCTTTTATGAAATGCAGTTCGAGTTGTGCTCCATCTAACTCAATGTAGATTGCAGAGTTTTTCAACACGAAACAAAAGTAAACAGGAGACATTCCAATTCTTTTAAAAACACTTTTTACTGCACTGTTTAAACCGCACTATCGTCTATCGACGACGATGTTCACCCTCGTTCCATAAAGGTTTACGAGTATTAAAAGTTCATTCACATTTCATCGCACATTCTTCGGACGTATCACGTGAAAAAATAGTTAAGAATGTCACAAAATAAGCAATAAGACCAGAACATCCGTAAAATTACAAAACTTAAACAAAAACTTCACAGTACACCAGCGCGGCGCGTGTTTACAGCAGACTAAATAAAATTAAAGAAAAAACTTTGTTAAATAATAGGGATGTATCCCTCTGCATATTTTGAGTTATCGATAATTTTTTATCGATAAATCGTTATTAATTGTTTTACATACGAGTAAGTATTGATTACAGTCAAACTAAAAAAAAACAAATACTTACTCAATGTTAAGAATAGCGACAATAATAATTAAAAGTTATTTAAAATTAAATAGGTATTATTAAAGTATTTTCATTGTATGCGTAAACGCGTATACGCGCATACGTATAACGCATAACGCGTACCATAGTATAACAATCACTTTATCACGGTAATGTAGGTATCGAAATTATCGAATGCAACTTGACTATGTATCCCGATAAAATTTTCTGAATTTATAACCTCTTAATAGAGTTCATTTTAAAAATGAGATTACATCTACTAAATAATAGTTATAATTTTTATTATTTAATGGTAATTTAAATATCGACTGAAATAAATAGTTTTGAATTTTAAAAAGGGTATAACACTTAGATTGTCCTTGAAATGGATTAGCGACACGTGCGTTGTGCTAGGCAGAGCGGCGGCGCTTTGTCGGGTCCGCATCAAAGGACAAAGCAAGCCGCCGCTCGTGTCGGCAGGTGTCGGTGTCCTTTGACGTCTTCACCGAAAGCCGATAAACATTATTTTAAAAATTAAAATAGATTCTTCTAATTTAGTAGCCATTTGGGCATTGAGGTAATAGGTTGTTGTTAGAGATAAGTTTGATTATTTAACAATTACTTCAAGTATCAAAACGTGGTAGTAGTTATTGTGTTAAGTGTTAATTGATTATTATTTCAGTTGTGTTAAAATACTTTGTGGTGTGCCGTGTGATAGATTTCGTTTAAAACGAGAAGTGTTTTTGACGTTGTTGGTGGTCACTGGTCTTATTGCTTGGTATTAAGGACTATTTTCAAAATGCATAAAGAAGTAAGAACACACTCAACATTTTTCACGTAAGTTAATTGCCAGTTTTATGTATGAGGTTTTTTCGTGTATCATCTGTAATTTCGATTGATAAGTGACGATTGCGGATAGACAGTTCATCCGCATTGGTTTCGTTATTTAGTTACGATTAAATTTTTGTAACTATGTAGTCTAATAATCTTAGACTAGTTACAAGTACAACAGTATGGCAAACTTCTAAGTTTGCCATACTGTAGCAAGTTGTGCACAGACAGTTGCTTACAGTTTTCTACGAGTTACCATTAAACTTTTAACACTGCAAGTAACTTAGATAAGAGGTCAGAGGTGAGAGTTCTAAGTTCCACGTCATGTCGACCTTCATGGGTTTAAAATTGAAAAGACACCACATACATTAGGGTTTCTGTGTGTTCTGTCGTAGTGTATCTTCATTCGTCGCATACGACCTTTCGACGCGTGCGTAGGCCGGAGCCCGGAGCTAAGTGCTAACAGCTGATTGCGCGGTCAACCTTCTCGAGATCGTAGGTACTTCGTACACACGAGAACGTTGACCGCGCGCTGCCTATTGCATAATGGAGTAAAAATAATAAAATTTAAAAAAATATTTTAATTTTTTTTTCTATGTGGTTTATTACCATGTTTAAAAGGTATTATTAATTATAAAAAAAATTAAAAAAAAAAATACATTTTCGTAATCAGAAAATGTAGTATAATCATACCCCAAAGTTATCGGAAGTGGTCTTATTACACCCTGTATAGTGACCAAGAACAAGGTACCTCAACTTATCAGAAACATATGGAAAGCGTTAATACGGGCGATCACCCTTATACGTGTTAAGTTATTGTCCGATACAAGGGAGTTAAACTCAATGCGGCAAATCAAAGGCTCTTAAAATCCGTTAGCCCTTTTTGCCGTCAGCCATTTTACTGTCAAGTAAACGATAAGTCATTATTTTATGTATAGTTTATTTACCTGATTTAGTGCTCGTTTATGGTGAAAAGTGTATGGGAATTAAAATGCATGATAAAATGTGATACGCTGTGTGTTTTGGTATCAACTCGCCCTTGAATTTAAGCTGTTTTTGTGCTAAAAACGTCATTAATTATTTAGTCAAGTTAAATACAGTGCTTTTAAAAGAACAACAGGATTCACACATCATCTATAAGGAGTCTATGAGAGTAAAGACTTTATAACGGCATCAATTGTTTCTTATGATATCGCCATTTTACATATCCTTAGGGTTCCTTTCACACTTACAAAATCGCACCTAGCTAGTGTTATTCCCGTATCTAATATATATAAATCTCCTGTCACGATGTTTGTCCGCGATGGATTCCTAAACTACTTAACCGATTTTAATGTTTTTTTTTAAATGTGTGCTTTTTTTCCAACTTGAGAGATAGGATAGCTTAGATCTTTAATTATAGTCGCAATTTTATTTTATTGCAATTTTTTTGTCTATAAAGAGCGACCATTGTTTATGCGACGCGGGTCACGGGATAGCGATGGACGTTGCCATGGTGAAAAACTTATTTAGTCACTAATTCAATAAAATAATACGGGCGATATACTTTATATAATATGGCAAAGAAACGTTTGCCGGGACAGCTAGTATTATATATAAAAATGTTTTTTTTCCACTGTAGTTGGGTTGGCCGAAAGAGACCTCTTTATAAGGATACTTTAGCTCACTTTTGCGCACTTATTTTAAGTTTGAAATATTATAAAAAATACGTGATTATCAAATTAATTGTTTTATTTTTTACTTTTCTTCTGTAACCATCGCTCCTTTTCAACTTCTTCCACAGTTTTGAATCCCTTTTTAGGGTTCCGTACCCAAAGGGTAAAAACGGGACCCTATTACTAAGACTTCGTTAACTGTCCGCCTGTCTGTCTATCTGTCTGTCTCCAGGCTGTATCTCAAGAAACGCAATAGCTACAATTTTGAAATTTGTCGGGATTATATGCATTTATTGCCACTATAACAACAAATACATAAAACAATATAAAATTAATACTTATGATATCTAAGGGGGCTCCTATACAGCAAACATGTTTTTTTCGCTTTTATTGCTTGTTATCAATAATGGTAACAGGTAGGCACCTGAAATTACACAAAGGCCTAAAAACTTAAAAAAAAATTTGGCCTTTTTTTGTTCTATGAAAGTACGGAACCCTTCGTGCACAGGTCCGACTCGCACTTGGCTGATCATTCCGCTCCGCAAGAAATTCACACAATCTGTTGTACGTTTAAAATCGCGAATTCAGTTATGTAAAGCATTTTAATGTTACCTTAAAGAGAATAATATCTTTATAATCACTGTTTAAGGGAATGTGGATTGCTTTCATCCTTGTTAAGGTCATATGAAATGTTAGCATTCGTTTGTTGGATAGATGTCTTATTAACCCATTTGGACCCAAATGAAACTGAGCCGTGGAAAATATGAAATTTCTTTATTAATTTATAGAAACTAATAAAAGTATTAGGAAAACACAAAAAAACTTAAATTTTTTTGATTTTTTAAACGGTATGAAAATTTTCGATACATTCTTTATGAATGAACCGTATTTTCCCACATTTCTCAAATTAGCTTTGATCTTTTTCATGACGTAATGCTAGCCCATCAGAACAACGCAATTATTGGGACAGTTTTTCGGGAAAGTGACCCTTCATGCTGCAGGTTTGGCAGTACATATATGTATTGCTGGTTTCAGGATTCTACCGCTTGTATGTCTCAAGTAATGACGACCAAATGCCGCCAAAATTGGAGCTAATTCAATTCTTGTTTTTATTACTTTGATGATGCAACCGCCATGCGTTTGCCACTGAAGCAGTGGCAAAGCAATCCAGCATGTGCGTAAACAGTACCTACCAGTTACCACCAATTTTTGTTTCGTATAACAGTGCGAGAAAATTGATTGACCAGTTGACTTGACCCCACGCATATACTTGTTATAGCTTTGATAAAAATGTAGGAAGCTAACATCCACATTCTTTCTACAGTGATACATCCATCTGTTTACTTTTTCCAGAAGAAAAACGCTGTTATGGCTTGCCCCGATCGCATAGACATTATAATTCAGCCGATGTAAAACAAATTCTGATTTAGTTGGTCGAAACGGTGGTCAAACTCGTCGTTTTCTTTTTTTCATATCCTTGACGGATACGAGAAGACACTTCTCTGTACTCCCTTGGCCAACAGTATCAGTTGCACAATAGCCAGCTTCCCCTTGGAGCAATGAAAAACTGGTAAAGAGATACATGGTTGCGAAGGAAATACGACTAAATATATATTTCCACTGTCATCTTCAATCATGGCAACTTCCTGAAGTCCATAGTATTTATCATATCTATTGAATACCCTTCAGTTCATTGATTATACGAAATTGATCGGTGGACAAACATTGGAATAATTTACATCCAATGTGCCCATTGGCCCCATATAGGGACACTTGTATAAAACTACTCCTAATCTTATAAAGACCTAAGCTTTTCACACAAATATTTATGTTTTTTATAGGTTATAGTACAATGAGCTCTTTCAAGTGAAAAAATAAATATGCCTAAAAGAAAAACTTAAAAATAAAAAATACTAACTTGGCGCCATTTTGGATGATAGAAACAGCTTCAGAAAAATCACTATAAAGCACTGTGAACTATATTTATATTATTTGTACCTTCCAAGAATAAGAAAATACACTTTTAGCAAATTGAAACTTACAATAAAAATAAGTATAATTTTGAATGCCAAAAAAATTAAGTAATTTTAAAAGTGTCCTCGTTTGGGCACGGCGGGTCTATATGGGTTAAATGCCCCTATAAGTTAAAAGCATTATTAGTTACCTTGTGCATTACTTTTATAAGAATAATTGACCATATTAAAAGCTTTTATATGTCTTTGAATATTATAAGGCTAAAAAGCAATGTAAATAAATAGCCACTATAGGATGAACATATTTCGAAGCCTTATAATTGCCGTACAAATTAGAGTTATTAACGATTACCCAACCAAATTATAAGAATAAAGGTAATATTAGCCAAATCTCCTAATAGTGTGCCATTATAAGTAACATTGGCATAATGAATGCTCTTTTATAACAAGTATAAGAGTTTAGACCTTATTGAGTTAATTTTATAAGGTTAGTTTGTTTGTTGGGTAATATGAATTTAATCAGCTGACAGAGGGCGGGCATAAATCGTTCGTATTAGCTTTGTCCACATTGTGCCTTTTTCTGTTCATCAAGGGCATGCCTTATAGCGCTGTCAACAGCGAACGTGAGACATGCCCGTAACGCGCGTTGAAATCGTAGCGCGCGCTATGACACTTTTCTTTCAGCGCGGGTGGATTTTGACGCGCGTCACGGGCATGCCACACCTTCGCTGTTGACAGCGCTAAAACGCATGCCCTTGTTGAACAAAAAAAACGGTTGTCTGTAAAGTCGGTTTACTGACGATAGTTGAACGTGACAACGTGCCTCTTTGTCGCTCGTTCCGCGCTCTCGCTTGCACTTCAAGCCTTAAATGGAACGCCTCAGAGCGAGGTAACGCCGCATGAGTCATGTTTTTTCGTGCGTGCAGCCGGCTCCATCGAATTATAAGACGTTGTCACGTCAAAACTCATTTCCCCGACTGTACATTTCTGCTTAGCACAATTTTCCCCGACTGTACATTTCTGCTAAACAACTCATTTCCCCGACTGTACATTTCTGCTTAGCACAATATTCCCCGACTGTACATTTCTGCTAAACAACTCAGATGGAACGCCTCAGAGCGAGGTAACGCCGCATATTGCGTCATGTTTTTTCGTGCGCGCAGCTCATATCGAATTATAAGACGTTGTCACGTCAAAAAAGGGCTCAATGTGGTCAAAGCTATTAGTTATGTCCACATTATGCAATTTCATCTTCAATTTTCGTCATCTTCTTTTTATTCAACTTTCGTTGGGCATATTCAATAATTTAATGCGTCAAAATCCATCCGCGTTGAAAGGAAAGTGTCATAGCCAGCGCTACGATTTCAACGCGCGTCACGGGCATGCCTCACGTTCGCTGTTGACTGCGCTATAACGCATGCCCTTGATGAACAAAAAAAGGCCCAGTGTGGACAAAGCTATTATCCCTTCATATTTACACTAGATGACGCCTGCGACTCGGTTGCGACAAAATTTTTATATCGCGCTTTCATGGGAGTCAAAGTACCATACCAATTTTCAGCAAAAACGGTTTAGCGGTTTGGGCGCGAAGTGGTAACAGACAGACAGACACATTTTCCCATTTATTTAATGTTACAACAGCTACGTTCTTGATTACACAACGCTATATATTTAGGTACAAATTCGAAAAAATAAATAGCAAAAAGAAAACAAAAATTCTCACAGCACCTGCGTCACGACGAAAACAATTTAACAAACTTCGCGAAACTAAACAAAAGTGTAATTATAATTCCTCCACAACCATTCCCTTTAGGAAGAACACAAAGAGGAAAACAAAGGGGAAACACAATTATTTTTATCTATTGCAACACTGGATAGATAAGGATTTATTAGGTAATAGCTTTTCCGCAGTTAACACAAAAGAAGAAAAGCCTTTTAGTTTTTTAATGCACTTCTAATCTGTATTTTAAGAACAAATATTTTTATTTCGTAGGAAAAATCTTTTTAGCGAAAAATATTGTTTATAATCGCGTGTAAGATAGATCAGCTGAGAATGTGGGTTAAATTACCTCAGTCCCGAAGACTCGATTTATTAGAAAGTCCCGAGAAAAAACCTTGGATAGGTTTAATAGCGAAAAAATCTGCAGTTCCCACGCGATAAAAGAATTTCGGCGCAACAAAGTCGAGGACAAGATCTAGTTTGTATAATAAAAGGAATTAAGAGAAGAGAGTCTGTCATGTGAATCCATACTAATATTATAAATTCAAAAACGTGTCTGTCTGTCTGTCTTTCTGTTACTTCTTCACGCAAAAACCGGTGGACCGATTTTGTTAAAATTTGGTACGGATATACTTTGAGTCCCGGGGAAGGACAAAATGAGAGCAAAAAATGTCGCTTTCTTGTTCCATTAAATCCAATTAGCCAAAAAACATTTCACTTCAAAAGATTTATGTGTAGAGATAAACTACGATAACATGGCGCGCTCCTCCAAAATTCAAAACGTTTGAAGTGCGTTGTCAAAACGTTTGAAGTGTGTTGTCTTGCGCGGTCGGCTAGTTATGATTAGTTGACCAACAAATCTTGGTAATAAGTGACATTAAGTGAAATATTACGAGTACTGGTTGATTGGTTGAATACTTACTACATACAAACTCTTTCATAAGGATGTGACTACACACATTGAAACAGTAATTTGGAGGGGCGCGCCATGTTATCGTAGTTTATCTTTAAAAAACCGGCCAAGTGCGTGTCGGGCCACGCGCAATATAGGGTTCCGTAGTACCGCTGGTTTTTGACAATTTTTTTATGGTCAATGAACGTACATTTATAGCGTTTTTTAACTACTAACAACATCATCAGCTCAGTTACCTACTTTCAAAGGAATTTGAACGAAAAGTTCCTTTATACTTCATCGAATACATTTTTTTTAGTTGATCGACTATTACTCAATATTATTACGGGAGGTCACGACATTTTTGGTAACGATATCCAAAATGACTTATTTTAGATCGACAAGATAAAGAGCAACTCTCTGATGCCAAATATGTCTCTCTTCTCTTATCTCTTCTCTTCTTCTCTTCTTATCTCTTCTGTATCTGTTTAGGGCGCCTGAAAACCCAGTTATCATGACCAAAAAAAATGATGAGGTAAATGGCTGAGTAAGTATGTAAGTACTAGTTGATCTCATATCAGTAGCGTAAAAACTGACCAAATATTCGGTTGCGTTATGAAGCAACGAGCGTTCAAACGTGATTTATCGTAACCTATACAGGGTGCAATTAAACCTTCCTGCCAATTTTTTTCCAGGGTTTAGGTATCATTAGGAGAGTCCATTTAACCAAAAAAAGTCTCGGTCTCTGAATAAAACCGCGGACAGACAGACAGACAGACGGACAGACGGACAGACGGACAGACGGACGGACAGAGACCGAAACTATAAGGGTTCCTTTTTGACTACGGAACCCTAAAAAGGCTCGAAGGATTAACGACCGGCGACGCTTACCCGTTTCAGCGCTAAGTCGACCTGTTACGGTAACATGGGTACTTACATCACACCCCATGGTATGATATCCCCAGTACTAAGTACTATCAGAAGTTGATTCATAGATGGCGGACCCACGTAATTTGATTTGCGTCGCCAAAAGTCGCTTATCGAGGGGGAACCGTACATTTTTCCGGGATAAAAAGTATGCTTTGTCCTTTTCCGGAACTCAAGGTATCTGCATACCAAATTTCAGCAAAATCGGTCCAGCGGTTTGGACGTGAAGATTAGGTATAGTGTGTCATCTGTCTGTCTGTCTTTCTTTAGTCTGAAACTACAGACATACAGACGACATTTTACTTTCACATTTTTAATATAAGTATGGATTATTATCCATGATATTATAAGTGAGTTTAAACCTTATCATAATGACATAAAGTTCTAAACTGTGCAAAACAGTAAATATAACCTCACTTTCACATTATAAAACAATTTATACCTAATCCCAATGGCTTAAAGTTCAAAATCCTTTGCAAATATAGAATCTATCAATACGTCTTGACTCTGATGAGGTAGCAGCCCCGCGGCGGCTATAACTCACAATAACTGTGTGGTAATGGCCGCAACGTGGGAATTTTCACGCCGATATTAATATTAGGATATTCGATATTTGAACTAAAAATTATATTGCAGGATTAGTTGAAGAATATTAAATTACTAGCGTTTGATTATTAATTCTGAGAACGACATAATTCTAGGAAAAAAAAACATAAGTTTTTATACATGAAATATAGCCAGTACCAGCTTTCTATCAGTGTTAAAATTTTGGCAATCGTACCAGTAGTTTCGGAGATTATACCTCCTACAAACAAAAAAACAAATGTTACCTCTTTATTGTATTAGTACAGATCAGCGGTTCCCGAACTTTTTTTTGTCATAGACCACTTTTAACATTTTACCCCCCCAGTTCAAGGCCGGTCTAAAAAGCGTATTCATCCAACAGTTGGACCTTTGTATTCTAAGTTTGACTCACAAGTCACAGTGCAAGGAACCAATAACCTTTACTTCGGAGTGGTAAAAAGTAAACGCAAATATTTTCTTGTTTTGTAGCTATTTAACACGAAAATTACCACACTTTCACTTATTTCTAAATCTCCTCGCTCTGTGATGTTTAATCTGCTATTAATATAATATTGTCTGCCTATATTCATAGGAGAAGTCGAGTCGGGTCACCTAATTTTCATAGACCCCCGTTAACGACTCGTGGACCCCCATTTTTTTTCCACGCAAGCGTAGACCCCTGTCGGGCTCCCGTGGACCCCATGGGGTCCACCTGGACCACTTTGGGAATCAATGGTATAGATTATTATGAATATGTATGTCAGTATTAATTAAACACAAACTAAAATTACGCTAAATTTTTATATCGCGTTACCTCGCGTCGCGTCGCGTCGTATTGAGTATAATTTGTCTGGTCTGAACAGACCCTTACCGTACTTGACAAAGTATACTGCAATGTGTCCATTTTGAATTACAAGTCCTGGTCACTAGTTGCGACTTGTAGAATATACCGTAGATGTCGAGTTATGATGTTGACAGTTTTGTTTACTTTTCTTGGGCTCTCTTAACGATAAATATTAATTAAAGTATAGCTCTTTATAATTTAACTAGCGACCCGCCCCGGCGTCGCACGGGTATAAAATATATAGCCACTAAAAAAATGATCAAAATCGATAGCCTATGATCCTTCATGTGGTCTACTTCTTATCTGTGCCAAATAACATAAAAATTGCTCCAGTAGTTCGCGAGATAAGCCCTTTCAAATAATTTCCCCCGTTTTTTCCAAATTCTCCTATTAGTCTTAGCGTGATAAAATATAGCCTATAGCCTTCCTCAATAAATGGACTAACACTAAAATAATTTTTCAAATCGGACCAGTACCTAGTTCCTGAGATTAGCGCGTTCAAGTTAGCCCTCTCAAATAATTTTCCCCGTTTTTTCCACGTTTTCCTCTATTTCTTCGTTCCTATTAGTCTTAGCGTGATAAAATATAACCTATAGCCTTCCTCGATAAATGGGCTATCTAACACTGAAAGAATCATCAAAATCCGTTGCGTAGTTTTAAAGATTAAAGGGAACAAAGGGACATGAGGGAAAAAAAGCGACTTTGTTTTATAATAAGTATAGAATATAGATATAGAATAATGTTCTTTTTCTTTGAATTATTAAATTATTACGCATTAACTCAATACACGTGTGACATCCAATATTTATCTTAAATTAACACTGTGACCCAGAATCTTCTTAATAGTCTCCGATAACTATGCATTTGCTAACACACATAATTTGACGTCATAATGACACACAGTGTCGAGTGTCATGACGCGACAGGCTGACGATGACGCTGCGACTGGCACCGGGGCGATGGATAAGGCTTCACTATTAATTAGCTAATACACTTATTATGACGTCATAGTGACACCAGTGACGCGAGTCATGACGCGTCAGGCTGACAGTGACGCTGCGACTGGCGCCGGGGCGATAAGGCTTCACTCTGTTTACAGTATTGAGTGTGGTACAAGTGATAGTATTACAATAATCTTAGGTTAAGTCGGTTAAAGATATTTTTGGGATATTTATTCGGTACTTATTAAATTGACAGGTCAAAATAGTGGTTGATTTAAAAATATTAACTTTTGTAGACAACTTCTAGCATAGCTATTACTGCTTTCTTAAACCTACGAGAGTTTTGTTTGTTTGTAATTGATTTGATGATTGATTAATTAAACAATCTATACTAATATTATAAATGCGAAAGTATTTCTGTCTGTCTGTCTCGCTTTCACGCCAAAACTACTGAACCGATTGTAATGAAATTTTGTACACAGATAGTCTAAAGCCTGAGAAAGGATATAGGCATATTTTTAACTGGAAAAAGGGTTGTAAGGGGGTGAAAATGCGTAAATTTGTTCAAATTAAGTTAGTTCCAAAAATTCATAACAGATGGCGCCAAGAGTCGTCTAGATCGCGCTAGCGCGTGCTCTTTGTGTTTCTTTATGAGGTGGTACCATCACATGTTACGTTTTTCAATTATTTCGATTGTTATACACTATTTTATATAGCTCAATACTCAGTACTTTATCTATGCATAATGCAGTGACGTAACCTTAAACCTAACAATGATAAATTAAAGTTTATGGGTAAAGTTGTGTAATGGGGGGCTAAATAAGCTTTAAAATTTGGCATAAATAAAGTTTAATTTAAAATAATGAAATATTATGTGCACACTGCACAGCTGTTTTTGGGTATTTTTAATAAAGGGCTACTAGGGTTTTAATAAGCTTTTCAATTTGACAACAATTTTGTTGACACCGCGCGCTATAAACTGAAGTCCACGCGGACGAAGTCGCGGGCAACAGCTAGTGCAATATAATTATCGAAATTTTACACTAAAACTTAATGTATTAATTAACCCCCGACAAAAAGGAGGGGTGTTATAAGTTTGACGTGTCTGTCTGTCTGTCTGTTTGTCTGTGTGTGTATCTGTCCGTGGCATCGTAGCATCTAAACGGGTGGGCCGATTTTGATCTAGTTTTTTTTGTTTGAAAGCTGATATGATCGAGAGTGTTCTTAGCTATAATTCATCATCATCAGCGTGCTCAGTGCTGGACAATCAGGGTTTATCTGGTTCATGAAAGGCCGTTAGCAACTTGTAGTCGTATGATGGGTTTTATATTTCATTCTAGTTCGTGACATTTGTGAATATACAATATACGTATACACATAATAATGGAAAGTTGACCTGGCGCTGCAGCATCACCTGGTAATCAATAAGATATCCAACTCCTCGCCAACTTAGAGCAGAGGTTTCGTGTTTGGGCCCATTTTAATTGCAACAACCAGTAAGAAGTAGATAAACAGTAAATATTTACATGCTGCTGCTGCAGCATCACCTGGATTCTATAGGAACCGAGTTTCGTATGAACCCAAAGTGGAGGTTTCATGTTTGGGCTCATATTAACGGCCTCATCGAAAAGAGCATTGATAGATGGTAATCATAAGAATATGATTCCGTTGAAAGGAATTATTTTGCACTATAACTAACACAAGTTTAAAAAGTATGAAATAAAATTAAATTAAGAAATTAAAAAAAAAAACCCCGCCAAACAAATTTAAAAAGTAATGAAATAATATTATTGCCTTTAAGTTCAAAGAATTCCTAACTTGTGTAAAGTAATATTTTAGTCCATAATTGTTGTCAAGGTGTGTCGGGGGACCGCTAATGTTATAGATGTATCGAGATAATCAGCGACTTGGCGGTTGTAGGTTGTAGTTTACTTAGCGGACACGGACACACCTTGACAACAATTATGGACTAAAATATTACTTTACACAAGTAAGGAATTATTTGAACATAAAGGCAATAATATTATTTTATTACTTTTTAAAGTTGTTTGGCGGGTTTTTTTTAAATTTCTTAATTTAATTTTATTAATACTAACAACAAAATTGGAGGGTTTTGTTTCTTTAGTCTTTGTGAAATGTACCTGTAAAAAAGAAAACAAAATTATTAGGATATTATTCTAGAAAAAAAGTATGTAACAAATTAGATAAACAATATTATAATTAACTTTTTAAAAATATGTCCTTCCCGCATCCTCACGCGACGATCGAACGGTAGATCGAGAGAGATTCTCTGCGTAGTGCCCGAAAATGATGACGCCGAGTGGCTTAATGAAACCGATGTCCGATGTTGATGTTCAACAAGGCACTGTGCCAACAAATGACTTGCAAGATGCTTATCCAGTTATTGGTGTTGAAGAAAGTCTTGCTAATCCGTGGTCCGAAAATATTGTACATTAAATAATGTTCATGTACTAGTACAAAAAACTTTTTCGCATTTCTTTCATTAACTTTATGTCAGTCAAAAACAAACTGCAACCTTTCTGTCTACCTCTGAACGTTTATTATAGTAGTCTTTAATTTTCTATAATAAAATTAGATGATACCATATACCAGTATTCAGGTACGAAAAAATACACGTGATATAGGGGGAAGGGGGGAGGGGTAGTCTTAAACCTCACCACGTATCACCAAGTGGGAGGGGGGGGTCAAAAAATGCCAAACATCACGTGATTAATGGATGGCCCCAAAGTGGTAGCTAACAAAGATTAAATATTTCGATTTGATGATCCTAAAATATGGATTGTTCTAGGTACTATAACCTCCACACAAGCAAATATGAATGCTTATTTTGTTACGTAGTTCATCTACGGGTGTCTGTAACTACACCCGTAGATGAACTACGTGGTGCTACGGCTCGTAGCACGATCTACGAGTTTCGTAGACGAGCTACGAGGTTCGTAGACGAGCTACGAGGTTCGTAGACGAGCTACGAGGTTCGTAGCATGCTACGAATAGTGGATATTGCACCATCATGCACTGACAATAATACGGCTCATGCAGCCAGGGTATTGAGTCAACTTGTATTCGTTAATTTCAACAGCAAAGTAATACATCACATATTGTGTCGTTTATACTCGGTTTCAGGGTTTTTTGACAGTTGCTTACCTATTTATATTAATTGACTCGGTATTGAATACATACATATGTATTCAATAACTTTATTATGTTTTTATAATTAGCCATATGTTTTTGATCAAATAATCAATAATGAATGACTAAACGTTAGTCAATCACTCAGGTTATTGAAAAGATAAAGTCCTATAAAAAAACCGAAACCGGAGAAATATGTTACGTGAAATCATACATTTTAGACATCTAACTTCGTTGTTAACCTATCAAGCCCCATAAGAGCACCGGTGATCGCGACAATAATAGAATAACAATAGATTTCCAAGAATCCGCGATTGAAGGATTAAACTAGCGAATGCATTATGACTAAGCACTCGGAACTGCAATCACCCTTATATACACAGGACAATCACAAAACGAATCGAAAGGTCGTTTAAAGTAAACTCTCCATTAGCTTTGACCGTCGCAAAGGGCGTTTGCACACTGCACGATAACGACACGACACGATACCACAGAATAGAGGGCCACCGCACATATTATACAATTTCAAGTTGGCCGACTATCGTACAAACTGACTATCGTACTAATTCTAACATTCTGTCACTTAATATTGAATGCACCCAAAATATTCTCTTCGTTTTATTAGTGCCACAATAAAAACGTGCTTTTTACGCATTTTAACACGCACGTCGCTAGGCTAGGAACACCGTTACCAACTAAATCTAAAAGTCTGCGGCTGGCAGCGTACACGATGAAGTTGTCCAATTAAATTGTGACACTACGCAATTTAGTTTGTACGATAGTCGGCCAACTTGAAATTGTATAATATGTGCGGTGGCCCTTATCTATTCTGTGGTATCGTGTCGTGTCGTTACCGTGGCAGTGTGAAAACGCCCAATCAGACTGACAAATCAAGTGGTGTTTGTTTAATGACTTTGTTAACCTAAAGGTTTACTTTTACCTTAATTAAATGGATCCTAGAAACCGTACATTTCGTCGTCCTCGTGTATGTCTCGCAATTTACTCTAAAGCCTTCCCATATTAGATAAGTTCAAATTATAGTAGCGTTACAGTACGTATTATTTTAACACAGAAAATAATTTAATATCTAATAATAATAATAATAATATCTATGGACGCTTCACACCACGTCAGTCTGGCCCCGTGCTAAGTACCTGAAGGACTTACAGTTGTTTATAAAGAAACCTCAGCACCAAACAGCTGACCTCTCATTAAAACACTTTTCTGTAACAACATTTTCCCAGGCACAACTATCTAGAGTCTAGACAAAAGATCTAGATCTCTACAGCTCCGAGTTGATCCTGACTCCTGAGGCGTAGGACTCGGTGTTGAATCTTTTAACGCCCGTCGCCGACCGTCAATGGAGGTTTTAAAGCCTTTCTAGATAAAGCCTCTTTTTAAAAGCCAGGATAATAGTTCCTGATCTTTTCAGTTTATGCGACAAAAAGATTTTATAACTGAGTGAACGGTTAAGACAAATATGTGTTTATATAAAGATATCTCATGAGTCTTCTTCATATTATACGGGGTGTAACGCAACTAAGTGATAATACTTCAGGGTGTGTATGTGTCCCATAAGCTAAGTACTCACATACGGTTTTGCTCGATAGTTTTACTCCAAATCGAGCAATAACCACCGTGTGGACCGCCGAAACTGACAGCTCGAAGGCTCGCTTCTTATTAAATATGTCAAATATGTCATTTCCTGTCATGATTCGGAGTAAAATTATCGAGAAAAACCTACAGCAAAACCGTATGTGACTACTTAGCATTATATAGAGTTCACTGTGAAAGTAGCAACGCTGAAAGAACATTTTTTTAGTATTTTGCAAGCACCCGAGTGTCATGAATTTCTTCATACAAAAGTAAAAAAAAGTAATTCGTTTAGCGCTGCTACTTTCACAGTGAACTCAATATAGGGGACTCAGACATATCCCAAAGTATTATCACTTAGTTTTGTTACATAATATGAATATACGATTTTCATGAGATTTGGAGATACTTATATACCGGGAAAGGACATAGGATAATTTTAATCGTGGGAAAATGTACGGTTTACCGTAACGTTTTTATGTACAAACAAAGTCGCGGACAACATACGAGGGCTGCTATTTATGTATCCGGAATTAAAAAAAGAAACAAACATATATAATTTAATATGGTTTAATTGCTTTTCAAAATATTCGCCGCGATGATCGACAACTTTTGCATACGCTGGAACCAATTTTCATAGCACTTTTTCCATTCTGATTGAGGTATCTCCAAAACGTGCATTTTGAACGCATCAACAGCCTCTTCGCGGCTCGAAAAACGTTGACCACGTAATTTGTTCTTCGCGTATGGAAATAAAAAGAAATCGTTAGGTGCCAAATCAGGGCTGTACGGCGGATGACCAGTCAATTCGATCTTTTGACCCTCCAAAAACTGAGTTGTTTCAACTGAGGTGTGACAGCTAGCATTGTTGTGATGTAATATGATTCTGCGTTGTCGGTTGTCCTTTCTTATTTCTTCAAAGACTTCTGGTAAACAAATGGTCGTATACCATTCAGAATTAACCGTTTTACGATTCTCTAATGGCACTGTAGCCACATGTCCATTAATTCCAAAAAAACAGGCGACCATTTGCTTCAAAGTACTTTTTGCACGAGTAACTTTTGTTGGTTTCGGCTTATCTGGGAACACCCACACCGTTGACTGTTGTTTAGTTTCGGGGTCATATGCATAGATCCAAGATTCATCACCTGTGTAGATATTATAAACGGCTTTTGACGTACCACGGTTGTATATTTTTATCATTTTTTTGCACCAATCGACACGAGCCCGTTTTTGATCGATTGTCAAGTTGTGCGGAATCCAACGCGAACATATTTTTTTTACAGCCAAATGTTCGAGTAATATCTTATGTATGCTCGTCATACTTATATGCCTAAGGACGCCTCTATCTCGCGATATGTAACATGACGATCACGCATTATTAGTTCCCGCACAGCATCTATATTTTGTGGGACAACAGCTGTTTTTGGGCGACCTTCTTTATTTTCTTCCGTGAGCATAGACCGCCCACGATTAAACTCACTGTACCAGTGATAAACAGTGGTTTTTGATGGTGCTTCATCTCCAAAAGTTGCGGTGAGTTGAATAAAGCACTGTTGTTGATTTAGCCCACGCCGAAAATCGTAGTAAATCATTGCACGAAAATGTTCACGCGTTAAATCCATGGCAAATGAAGACACGCAATTTTCAAAATGACGCCACAATGGAAAAATAATTGACAGTCACATGAAACAAAATGTATTCTTCAACCAAAGAGTTCTATTTTCAAATGTTGTAATTACTTTTTAAATATTGTTCTTGTAAGTGGCCAGTTCCGGATACATAAATAGCAGCCCTCGTACAATATAATTTAACACCACAAATCACTTTTCAATTCACAATGTTCGGCTGTTGATTTTTGCATTTCAACAAACATTTCCGATCCCGGTGCGGAAATAAAACTGTCAATCCTGTGGCAGGACGAAATCGGCTATCGCAGGTGACAGGCGACCACCCCGCTATGTCACACCCATTACGATCCAAGAGCAAGTGAAACCCAGACTCTCGTCATTTTATCGCACGTAGCCGCGAATGAAACTATAGTTGCTGGTCGTTTTTACCTCTAAAGGGATCATACACAGGAAAACTTTGAGCTTTTATAAAATGACGAAAGTCTGGCTATCGCTGGCTCTTGGGTTATTAAGGCCACTCTCCAGGCCTTGGTCCCAATATCCTCAGGCTATTTTCAAGTGAAATATTTTACCCTGGAGATAGTTCCTTAAAAAATAGTACAAAACATTACACAAATACTAGCAAACCCAAATTAAATAACGAAGAAAGAATATTTCTCACCACAAAATATTAAAGTCCGTAATCTCGTAATCCGTAATCTCGCTAATAAAGATTACGCCCCAAAAAATTACGGACTGCAAAGATTACGGGGTCCGTGTAAAATGAAGACGAGTGAATGAAGCGGGTAACTAACAATTTGAAAACTGACCTTTTTGCACAAATTGAGGCTTTAGGACCGCGGAGTTTGAAATAAAAAATGTGGATTCCATATACAGCTAGATATATATATATATATATTAGCTAGGTTATACAGTAGGCTAGTTACAAAAATTGTTTAAATTAAACAAACAATGCCTTTGCATCCATTGTTTATGATTTATATTTTATACAGTATTTTCAGAACGAAGTATAACCACTCTTCAAATACTGTAGTGCCTGGGACAAGATCTAAAATGTCCGTATGGTTTCCTAAGCACATACGGCATTCTCGCAACATAGTCGGCCTAGTCCAGAGGAATGAGCAGGTCAATAAGGGACCAACCATGTGCGGGTTTCCTTACGATGTTTTCCTTCACCGTACTAACCTAGCGAGCGTCCGAATTATGTACTTGAGATCTGAAAATGTCTCATTGGTACACGCCTCTACCCGTGATCGAACCTGCACCCTCAAACCAACCCTCGAGCCACGGACGCTCAAATGTTCAAATTATAAGGGAAAAAATTAGTAATTGCACTTAGGTTGTAAAATATTAGTTACTCACTTCTTCCACTACTGTCTTCAAATATAACAAGCGTTGGCCCGTGAATTAGGGCTGCGAAAGTCGCACCATCTCGAAATCTGACGCCCTCGGAGTTCCAAATACAAAAACTTTTATTCCGCGGGCAAAAGACGCTTTAAAAGTTTAGCCTGTCATAAAATGACTTTCGGTTTTTACTTTTAAGTGGTTTAGGAAGCGACTGCGACTTGAAAAGATTAGTGCAGACCGATGGCGCAGTGCTGGACACATTTTTGAAAGCAATTCATAATAATTAGTTTTTATTTAAGTACTACGATATCGATACACAAATTTTTCAGGCTAGATTTAAATGCGGCGGTGCGAACGCGCGGTTTTGGCCGCTACACTGCAAAGTCACAAGCAATGTATGCAACGATTTATTTAGCAAATACATACATCGGGGGTTTAAAAAAATAATATAAACGCAATTTTTTAAATTCAATTAGTAATAATATTACAAGTAATTTTCGGCCCTATTTATTATATTCAACCAACAACAGATCCCAAAGTTGATAAAAGAGGACTCTGACCGCGACCGTAGCGTGCAAATTGATTTGTTTCGAATCATATAATAGGGAATATCACGCAAAGGTCGAAGCAGGGCGCGCTACTAGCACAAACAGTAAATATTTCGACCTACAGTAAGACAAGGCTGTTTATGAACGTGGCGAGAAAAGGAATTAACGCTTCTATCATACAAAAACGTCATTTTTGACAGTTCTCCTTTATAGCCTAGGATCCCTTCATAGAAGGACCTTCACCGAGCTGTTTACTGGATGAAAAGTATTTTATATTCAATTTCGTATGTCAACAAATTAATTGCAGGTGGGTTGCATAAAAAATTTCAGTCCAGAATAAAAAAAATAGAAAAAAAAAATCTTTTTTTTAACATTTCGCTGGTTTGGTTAATAGACAAATTCTATACCAATCGAAAGTATGGAGCCCGTAGAGTATGAAAACGTTAGGTTGTCTATTTTTTTCCTGTCACAACTCTTGGGTAGGCAGGTAAATCGATACTACTACTAATCGGTACCGGTCTGGTTAATGCTTAATGCATATTCTATGGGCTTCATACTTTCGATTGGTATGGAATTTGTCTATTAACCAAACCAGAAAAATGTAAAAAAAAACTTTTTTTTTGTTTTTTTTTTTTTATTTTTTTATTCTGGACTGAAATTTTTTAGGCAACCCACTTGCAATTAATTTGTTGACATACGTAATTGAATATAAAATACTTTTCATCCAGTAAACAGCTCGGTGAAGGTCCTTCTATGAAGGGATCCTAGGCTATTACCAGCAGCGCCCATTGACATCATTGACATATTCATTTAAAGCCTTGTCGAACTGTAAATCCTACATTGCACACACACATCATAATATTGACAGAAACGTTGTCAAACGGCGAACAAAACTTTTTGTTCAGTGTCTATGCTGGTGCTGCCTCTAGTGTGAAAACATTGCAGTAATATTATATTATATTATATTATATTATATTATATTATATTATATTATATTATATTATATTATATTATATTATATTATATTATATTATATTATATTATATTATATTATATTATATTATATTATATTATATTATATTATATTATATTATATTATATTATATTATATTATATTATATTATATTATATTATATTATATTATATTATATTATATTATATTATATTATATTATATTATATTATATTATATTATATTATATTATATTATATTATATTATATTATATTATATTATATTATATTATATCTTATCTATATTCAAAATAATGTCGTTCATGATAGCAGTACCGTGAGAGCCGCTGGCCGCGACACCACGACACCATGTCACACATGGTGTCGTGGTGTCGTGGTGTCGCGGCCAGCTGTCGCGACACCACGACACCATGTCACACATGGTGACATGGTGTCGTGGTGTCGCGGCCAGCTGTCGCGACTCTCACCCTTGACGGGGTCAATGTCATGTAGCTCTATCAACTCTATTAATGCTGTAGAGTCGGCAGAAATATGGGGGAAGTGAAAATGAAATATTTGGAAAATTACAGAAAAGTTTTTGTAGTTTTGGAAAAAATGGCTGTGACATACGAACGGACAGAGACATAGATACTAGATAGGTACCATCGAGGAAATTGATTCCTATGCAGTTGATAGACCAACGTTATTTGGTCGAATATGTCAATTCAATGTTAATTGTGATCTGTCGGCTGGGTTTGACGTAACGCAACCAACTACGTAGGTCCCCGATCTACATAGGAATCAACTTCTCTGATAGTACATAACAAATCCATACGAATTCCGTGTTTTGCAATTTGGTCACGTAACTCTAAATAAATAATTGTAGCGTTATCTGCGGCATCATTACTAATCCTCAAACATCTTATTTAATAACCAGTAGTTTAGTCCTTACGAGGACACATAAATACATACATACGTAGACTGCCATACTTTGCTTCGCCGTAGTAGCTAGGTTAAAATAACGGATGACTTACTTCTTCTACATCGCGCCGGCGCGGTTGTCTACTGCCCTCCTTCATCAAGACAAGTATCTTGACGCGAATTTAACATTTTTAGGGTCAGTTCCCAAAAGGTAAAAACGGAACCCTATTACTGAGACTTCGATGTATGTCTGTCTCCAGGCTGTATCTCAAGAACCGCTATAGCGAGACTTCTGAAATTTTCACCGATTATGTAGTTATTTCTGTTGCCATTATAACAGCAAACACTAAAAATAAAAATAAAACTCAGGTCATAAATAAGATAAGTTACATTATAAAATAAGTTAAAGTATTAACTATGTTTTGCTACCCTATATGTTTTGCTGTCTTTACCAAAACATAAACTTACAAGGCATTACCGGAATGACCATGTTACTCACCCTGTAAGTAGTATACTCGTAAGTATATTGTGTGTACACTATGCATTGTCGTAATCGCGTTAATAGTTTTTGTATGTTGTGATCATTACCTTAGTGATCATTATCATTTATAGAAAGAAAATAATGAAAATAAATCCATACTAATATTATAAATGCGAAAGTGTGTCTGTCTGTTACCTCTTCACGCTTAAACCGCTGAACCGATTTTGCTGAAATTTGGCATGGATTTACCTTGAGTCCCGGGAAAGGACATAGGATAGTTTTTATCCCGGAAAAAATTGTACGGTTCCGCCGCGATAAACAAATTTTGGCGCAACGGAGTTGCGGGCGTCATCTAGTGTTTAAATATATTTTAGATAAATAAAAAACTGAAAAATATGTAAATAATAATACGAAGTAGAAAACTTGAAATTGTATAAGAATGACAAGAATCAAGAAATGATTTAATGTAATAGATAACTATGTAAGAAATCATTAAAGAAGAATAAAAGAAATAAAAAGAAAAGAAATAGAAAGAAAAGAAAAAAGAAATAAATAAAAGAATAATAACAAGCCCTAATAATGTTAGGGGGGTGAATTTAGTAAAAAAAAAAAAGAAAACAGATCAAATCAATAATCATCGACCGTGGGAACAGAAGGGCGCAGTCCTAGCAGAAGAGCGAAACAAAAGTGTTTCGTTCACAGTCTGCCGCAATTTAACGATGTACTATTCGTTACTATCTAGGTAAAGTGCAAATTTACAAGCTTTTTCTATTTAAATTTCACACTATAACGGATGGTATCAGGAAATATGCAGATTACCTAGGTAATGTGCACGTTAACGTATTCCGCATTCTAACGGTAACATATAGATTACCTATTATTATAACAAACAAAATCAAAGCAAAACTTGAAAGAAATGTACGGGAACAAAAACGTCATATTGTTTGCCGACCCTACCACAATGCCCTACGGCTGGCCAGCTCTCAGCGCGTCTCAGTTCGTTTACGTTCGTTTTTGTTCGCGTACATTTCTGTCAAGTTTTGTTTCAATTTTTTTGTGATATTAATAGGTAAAATGTGATATTATTAAAGTAATTGATTAATAATGAGTGGAAAAGGGGTAAGATTTTGAATCACGATTCATGCCAAAATATTTCGATGAAGAACGAAGTCGGTGTTCTAACGCATTAAAAATAAAGATTTAAATAGTGACATTAGTGACACACTCGGATATGGGTCATAATATTAACAATCATTGGTAAAATAATTATTACTAAGAATTCTTTTTCATGAAGTTTGGACTCTATCTCGCTACATAATTAACGAAAATCGTCACTAGATGGCGTTAAGCGCGGCTTAGATCGCGCTATCGCTTGTCAAAATGTTTTTATACACTACCTCCTACAAATACGCAACTAATCGCTCTACAACGTTACCCACAGGTGTATGCTTGACTAACCTGTAATTTTTGCCGGGGATATTGTTCTATATCACTATTCCCTAGAACTAAATGGCAAATTATATATGCGGTAGTGTTGGGTAGGACATGAATTTTATGCGAGGATGTAAGAGCCTAAGAGGTGCCTATTTTTCGTACTGAGCCGGTACAGTGTACCACTTCAAAAGAGGCGAGGCGTTTGATATAAATGAACCGATTCTTTGTATGGGGACCCGGGTAGTGTTGGGTAGGACTTACAAGAGGCATTACAATGGGGATTGTCCATTTTTTTTAAATTTTGCTCATTACAAAAACATTTCGAGGAATAAGGTCAGTGATCGTTTTTCTGTATATAAACGAAAAAAATACCCATTAGTTACTTATATTTTTGAACAAATATGTTTAACCTTAGTTTGACCTTCAATGGCGTTAAATTAGCAATAAATTCGACCAACATTACGGTTCGAACTTTTGGTAAGCTTCTCGTATCAGCTTTCACATAATGAGAACTTGCATTTGACGAACCAGCCATTATAAATAAGATTGAAAGGAAAAAAAACATACTGCATAGGTCAATTGGCCGCCGATGATGACGTCAGAGCGAAACTTTAAAAATTTATTGAGAAAAAACTAGCCAATGAATTTCAAAATTATTTAATTTATATTCTTAAAATACCCTATTTTAACGAAAACAAATATAAAAAGTACATGTGACTTTTTTTGGACAATGCCCATTGTCCGGGACAAGACGGCAAAATGTAAGAGCGGCTGAGCATTATATCATGTACCGCTTCAAAATGATTGTCGCGGTGGTCTGACTTTTTTAGAATTTAGGGGTATTTTCAGGCATTTTTTGACTCTTTAAGTTTTTAAATTTATTTTCCTATTTACGCTAAATCGAAATGATGGATGTTGTGTAGCATTTAATCCATCCAATAAAATGTTAAATTTATTCAATGTCAACATGTATCTATGATTTCAAAAAATCTGAATCTTTAAATGAAGACGAAATAATATTAACTTTTAATAAAAAGATTTTGAAACATTATATTACAGTATATTATTTCTAAATCATTATGAATTTATATTTATATATTTTTAGGGGAAAAATATATAAGTAAATATAAATTCACGCCTCAAGACGTCTCACATGTCGCGGCACGTCAAACGTACTGCTACGATTCAAACGCCTCGCCTCTTTTGAAGTGGGACACTGTACCGGCTCAGTACGAAATATAGGCACCTCTTACATCCTCGTATAAAATTCATGTCCTACCCAACACTAGACCCGGGAATAATTCCTCAGTCGATGAAACTTTGCTGGGTCATAGAATAGTATGAGCCAATACTTACAAGTTACATATTAAAATAATAAAAAAAAACACTAGGAAGTCAGTTGTTTATTAAAATTACAAATATGTTTATTTATCGAACGCCATAATTTCTCAGTCATGTCACTATCAGAAGATTGTGTAGATCCTACAACGCTATAATATCTAATTACCCTGACATTTGTATATTTTCAGACAAGCTAAATTCATTTAAATGTAAATTAAAATAATCTCTGTGTAACAATAACACGTGTAACAAACACCTAAGTATCTTATATTTTTAAATATAATACGGTCACTCTATAATATAAGTAATTTAGAAAGTATAATATAAAAAAATGTAGTTAAAGTAAAAATTAATATAAAAATATTATTAATTGTAATTTTTAACTGTTTGTAAGACTTAAAGCGCCTACGAGTATGATCATTCGTCACGTCATGACGATTGACGACCTATTAATAAAATAATAACATTAAGTTCAACAAAACCATCCTTGTTTATAAGCATTATATTTATGTTATTTTCTTGTTTAGTTTACATGGAACAAATTGTTATGTAACAATCGTTTCTCACCTCATATTTTCATCTCATTTCATTTTCATCGCTAATTTCTTTGTCGCCATTACATGCTGTATTTCACCTGTCATTGAAAGTCATTAGGCTTCGTTCAAACCTACGCGTAACGCGACCAAGCGACTGCGAAGCGGAAGCGTCAAGTTACGTTAAGTTGTCAAATGTGTGTTTTGTATTGACGCTCCCGCTTCGCAGTCGCTTGGTCGCGTAGGTTTGAACGAAGCATTAACCTATAAGCTACCATTGTTTGTATTTTATTTAACGTGTGAGATGATATTCTGTTGGTGAATCGAAATAAATAAATAAATCAGTAACACTGCGTGGTAAAAAGAGACGAGGTTTAGCCGAATTACATACTTTTTAGTTCATAATAAGGATGTTATTATTGCTTTTACCTTGGAAATCTCTTTGACGTGATAACGTCTTATAATTCGATATGGGGTGCGCGCCCGAAAAACATGACAGTTCATGCGGCGTTACCTCGCTGACAGCTCCGAGGCGTTCCATTTACACTCTCAAGTCTCTCAACAACCGTAAGGCCCACCTGGGCCGCGCTCTTTGTTTCGATTATATTACGTATTTCGATGACTTAGAGAATACTTTTGTATGAAGAAGTTTGGTTAGTTATGACCTTTGATACATTGACCACACTCTGAATGAAAAATAAATAAACAATCTGTGAGCTATCAGTTTTATTTCGGCTATTAAAAATTGTGCTCTATTTCCTACGTGTCAAGGTATGACTTAATATATGAAGAATAAAGTATTCGTTTATTTCTTCTGAACAAGTCACTAATTAATTATAGTTTCGAAAGTTTATAATTGAGAAACTAATATCACATCGGACTAAATACTATATTATGATGGCTTGATAGAAAGAAAATTTAACATATATTATAATGTAGTTCACACAAACATAAAAAATGGATTGTATGTAAGGATATTACATTAATTTTACAAAGAGGGTAGGCCGGGCGCCATTTTTTTTTGCACATTGACCTGCCAACTTTTTTGCATAGATTTTTCCCGGAACTGAGGGGTTAAGGCTATGACGTTGTCACGTTCAACTATCGTCAGTAAACCGACTTTACAGACAACCGATTTTTTTTGTTAAAAATAATAATAAAAATTTCGTTCGAAAAAATGTTTTGAACAAAAACTCACTGACAGTGAGTGCGCTCTGCGTAGATTGGAACACAAATAATAATTGATGAATCTGCGGGTAGTTAACAATTTCAGCGAGTTTGACATTTGTCACCTCAGTTCACCTGTCTGTCAACGTGACTGCGGCCGCTGGAAAGCAGCCGTAACTTTGGGAAAAAGCATACGTTTGGCACTCGGAGACTGCAAAGGTATTGCATAGCATTTTTATCAACTTATGCAATTTTCGCATACGTCTAGACTCTAGACTAGTGTATTATAATAATAATAATATAACTCTCCCACACCGGTTTCAGTGACGGTGGCCGATTTCATTGAAACCAAGGCCAGTTACGCAGGAGTAATTTTATAGTGCCCAATTGTGTGCGCAGTACACAAGAGCACTCTCTATTCCTTTACTCTCATAACCCAGTGGGACGGACGACCGACACGACTGGCGAGAGATCAGGCGCAGGACCGACTTTTTACATGCCCATCCGACGCATGGATCATCTTACTTGTCAGACAATCAGGTGATCGCATTGTCCTAACCAAACTTGGAAATAATATATTTCCAACGCGGGAATCGAGCCCACGACCTCCGAGTCAAGAGCCGAGCTCTGAACCACTGGACCACGGAGGCGTTAATAAATGTATAAATAAATGTATTTCAGTATCAAGTTACATTACTCCGTTGTTTAAGGCGGCCCCTAAACGATTTTATTGCCCAATATTACGTATTGCGCAATATCATTGACGGTCTATTGAACAGTTTGAGCTAGTTAAATTTTTATTGCACCATAATATTATTATTGTAGGTTTAGGGGTCGCCTTAGGTTTCGGCATTTACGATGTGTCGACGCTGCGTCGCGACAAAAAGTTAAGTACGCGTATCAGATGTTGCATATGAAATTGGTTCCTGCGAAAACTATATTTTTTTTCAAACAAAAACAATTCAACCTTTTTCTTTCTTGAGCAGGACTCAAAGTATCTTAATACCATAAGCGTGAAGGGATAACAGTAAGAACAAACGGACAGAAAGACTACTTTTTAGGGTTCCGTACCCAAAGGGTAAAACGGGAACCTATTACTAAGACTTCGTTGTCTGTCCGTCTGTCCGTCTGTCTGTCACCAGGCTGTAACTCAAGAACGGTAATAGCTAGAGAGTTGAAATTTTCACAGAATGTGTATATCAGTTGCCGCTATAACAACAAATACTAAAAACAAAATAAAATTAATATTTAAGGGGGGCTCCCATACAACAAACGTGATTTTTTTGGTCTTTTTTGCTCTATATCAATAATGACAACAGGTAGGTACTTAACTTATTCACAAAATCCTTAGTTATATGTGTACTTTAACATTTAATAATAATATTAAAATAAAATTAAAAAATTAAGGTGGGCTCCCATACAAAAAACACAATTTTTGGCCTAATTTTGCTCTATATAATGGTACGGAACCCTTCGTGCGCGAGTCCGACGCGCACTTGGCCGATTTTTTTGTTTATTATTTGCTCATATAACTGTAGGTATAAATTTACTAATTTACAGAATACTTTGGCCGAGTAATGTTGATACTCGGGTTTTACATTGTTTCGATATTATAATCATACCGTAAATACGTTTAATACTTTGTAACTTTAACTCCGTGACTGTCTTTTCAGGTTGTATGTACCTCTTTGTAATATACAAGAGTCAAGATGGAAGTTTTTTGTTTGCGTCGAAAAGGCTTTAAAATACTTGACCGATCGATATTCTTGAAATCTGTCACTGACATAGAGGTACATCACAGTCCTCTGGACATATAAAACGCATGTTAACTATAGAAAATGTACGGTTCTTGCGTACAATTCTGTTCATTTTGCGCCAAAAACTTGTGTTAAATAAATGTAACATCTAACTTGTAACATATATACATCTATCATGATATATTTGAGGTATATGTTTATTGTGTGTGCGCAAATCAACAGTATACTATCAAGTAGGTACTAGGCAGGTAAAGCGGGGTCGACTGCACCACGGTAATCCATTCCAGGGTTAATAGGCGTGTCCAGTGTCCGGAAACCCGGGCCTGCCAGGCTGCCCCTGCGGACAGGTGTGGACAACCTTGGTGCGAGTACAGGATAGTAGAATATGAGCGAATAGTTTAAAGAAATAATAGAGCAAAAATCTAATGATACACTGATAATAATTTGATGCATTGATACTTGTTTTTATTATTATCTATTACCAAATTTCAAACCACGTCTGATAAATGACATCCCACCAAAAACATACCTGTTAAAATGGGGCCTAGTTCATTTTGGCAAAAAAAAGAGTTGAAATCCAATGCCCAGTTCAAATATGCACTTCATCGATCATAATCATCTTCATCATCAGCCTGATCCATAATACTTCTAATTTGAACTTGGCAGGTTAATTAAATTCTATAAATTTATTATAGTGGAGTTCCCAGAGGGTAAAAATCGTGCCAACCTCCGATTTTTGCAATAGTGGATGAAAATTGAAAAGAAAAAAAGGAATGTGTAGCTGATAACATAAATAATAAAGTTTACCTATTGAAAAGTTGTGCTTTTGATTTTTAAATTATTCTCTTCCACTTCAAGTAAACTCATAAACTGCAAGACTTTGAAGAAAATTTGCATATTTATTTCTTTTAAATATATAGCAAAATAATAAAATATATTATTATTTTTTTGATTTGTATCGTTGCTTATATTCCAAAGAAAGAAAATAAGTTGAAAAAATACATAATTTAGATTTAAAATTAATATTTTTGTATGTAGATGAGCATACCTCCAAATGTGCTTGTTGTGTGCCTCGCCAGGTAAATGGCGTTCCTATTTTTCTTTGGTTTTAAATAGGAAGTTTAAAATTATTTTTTAGGCATAACAAAGCCTTCTATTTCTTAATGTGTATAACTTTTTAGCTCTTACTTTATTAAATTTTCTGAAAATGTAGCACAAACTTTTCACGGATATTTCGAAGAAAATTTGTATTTTATTTCTTTTGGTTAGGTTTTTACAGAATAAAATTGATTTTTTATTAAATTTTTTTCATTAATTATATTTGCTAAAACATACTTAAAGGAAAAAAGTACAAATTAAGTTAAGAACTGATATTTTTTGTATTCAGGTAAGCATTTTCCAAACATAGGTCGCAGCATGCGTCTTTAGTATGTACGTGAGATTTGTAGCACTCAATTTTTTTTCTGGCTTTAAGTAGAAAGTTTAAATATATTTCAAAGACTAGAAAAAGTCTTTCATTTGTCGATGCATTTAATGTTTTAGCTCTCACTTAAATAAATTTTCAACAAATATAGAAAAATATTTTCGGTCTATTTTATACATTTTTGGAGATATTTAAACGTTTTTAAGTACTTAAAAGTTATCATTTCTCTAAAAATTAAAAACGCACAACAAGTAAGTTTAACACACTTTTCGTTACAACCCTTAAATCCACCCAAACCCTTTTATCTTGGTTACGACGAGTGTTAATCTCTAAAAACTTTACAAAAACCTTATAGTTGTATTTAGCTTAGCAAAGCAAACTTTCTTTTTAAAAAATTGTGTATTTGGTTAATTTTCAACGTAAACAATCGGATAAGAGTCATTAAATAACAGGAACAAGAAAAAAATTTTTTTTCTGGACCGGTTTTATATGGTGAAATATTAATTTTTAATTAAGTAACTAAAAAATGAAAAGCACAAAAAATTTTTTGGTAAACTTTGCAAGTTATAGTGTAAAAAAGAAAATGACACCTCAAAAACAAAAATCTATTCACTATTACAATTTTCGGAGTTTTTTTTAACAGGTATGTTTTTGGTGGGATTTCAATACTTTTTTTCAAGAAATCATACCTATTTTTTCTTTTTTTGCCACGCTCGATATCAATAAATAATACTATAGAGTGGTATTTGTTAAACTATCAATACAAGCCAAATTTTTAAGTAAACAGTATTTATTTAATATGCTATACAGTGTGCATTATACATGAAAATATTTTATAGGGGGGGGCCCTCTCCTCCTCCCACCAAAGCCTCCCACCCGCCTCATCATCGTATACTCATTGTATCAATGGTACATAAGAATTCTTATCTAAAGTTCGTAGATTCCGACTCACGCTTGACAGATTTCTATAATTTCTTAATTTTTTGTTTATCTACATATAACACACGACCTGTGTGCCAAATTTCATAATGCTAGGACAATTGCAAGCGGCCTAGAGGTTTTGATTACCGGTCAGTGAGTGAGTGCCTAAATTAACTATTTTTACAGGGACATATTTCAGGATCTAACGAAGCTACATCTATGAAATTGGGTATAATGCTTCAGTGCTAGTATATAATTACGTAGGTAAAATTTTATCTTTGCTCTCGCAATAGGCACTGATATACAGGGGGGTCAAAAGTGCGTCGAAACTGTTCGTGCACGGCATGCGCGCGGCCTGCTGGAACTAGGCCTGCGCACTTCCGTGCGCTTTGATACAATCAGAGGTTAATTTTCCTAAAATATTAACAAAACTAGGGATGAAAATGTGGACGTGATGCTTAAAAACGTGTTAAATAGTAGGATTTTTACAAATTTAAAATTACCACCAAAAATATAGTAATGGTAAATATACAGGGTGTAACAAATTATTATTATGTTAAAACTTCAGTTAAGCTGGGGGTACTTTGAAAAAGTTCTAGCCCTTTTCTACGTCTTGCTTTGCCATTGATATACCGATTATAATTTCCTACGTATTGCCTGTTATCTACGGTACAGTACTAACCAATTTTACACAGTATAATACTCTCATAATATCGGAAAAAGGTCTCGTAGGCCTGCGGTAATGAAATCAAGTTAACGCGCCACTTGCCGACGCGTGTAATGACACTACAGTAATACGATCTCGACTTTCAGAGTTAACAATCATCATCATTATCACTCAACAGTTAGGTGCCTGCGTCATCGCCTAAGCTGGTTAAAGCATCTCCCAGACAGACGCGGCCTGCGGTGGCGGTCAGTTGGATGACTTGAGAGTTCTAGGAACAACACGCGGCCACGCGGCCAAGTCATCCAACTGACCGCCACCGCCACCGCCACCGCAGGCCGCGTCTGTCTGGGAGACGCTTTAACGCGCGGTTAGGCCGCTAGTCGCTACACCGCGAGATCACAAGCAAATGTATACACTACACAGTAACGATTTTTTTAAATATTATTTAAAACATGTAAGGGGTTTCAATGCGCATGTTTAATAAAGAATGACCCAATACAAGGTTGCATGTACTTAGAAGTTTTTTTTTATATAAAACTAGCGACCCGCCCCGGCGTCGCACGGGTATAAAATATATGGCCATTGAAAAAATAATTAAAATCGATAGCCTATGATCCCTCACGTGGTCTACTTCTTATCTGTGTCAAATAACATAAAAATTGCTCCAGTAGTTCGCGAGATAAGCCCTTTCCCCCGTTTTTTCCACATTCTCTTATTAGTCTTAGCATGATAAAATATAGGCTATAGCCTTTATCAATAAATGGGATATCTAACACTGAAAGAATTTTTCAAATCGGACCAGTAGTTCCTGAGATTTGCGCGTTCAAGTTAGCCCTTTCAAATAATTTTCCTCGTTTTTTCCACATTTTCCTCTATTTCTTCGCTCCTATTAGTCTTAGCGTGATAAAATAGAGCCTATAGCCTTCCTCGATAAATGGGCTATCTAACACTGAAAGAATCATCAAAATCCGTTGCGTAGTTTTAAAGATTAAAGGGAACAAAGGGACATGAGGGAAAAAAGCGACTTTGTATAGATAAGGGGGCAAACGGTTCACTGATGGAAAGCAATTACCGTCACCCATGGGCACTCGCAAGTCGCAACATCAGAAGAGCTGCTGGTGCGTTGCCGGCCTATGTATGTTTGTGTATTATACCGAGTCACCGAGATTGTATCGAAACCATATAAAAATTTGTAGTCTATAGCTAAATCAGTGTAAAATAATCTAAAATGTTGTGGGTATAGAAGTAACTTTTTCTTACAGTAAAAATCTAGTTTAAAAATACTTCGATTTATTTATACTAATAATTCCACAACCAACCATACCCATGTTAAATGTTGGAAAGTAATCTCTCGTACCACGGTACATTTGTCGATTTACATAGAAATGCTTTCAGCATTATTAGCGGGGTGTGGAACTAACGGCCGATAAATAATACTCTTCGAATACTTTCGGATACTGTTATTTATGTACTAAAATGTATTGAAATATTTCGTTTGTGGTAAAATAAACATAAAACTGCAACAGTACTTCTTTTTTATCCATACTTAGGGCCTGTTTCACCACTTTCTGATAAAATGCCGAATAAGCTATTCACAGCTTTTTTGACAGATTCTCCATACTTCATCTGTCAAGTTAAGTGGTGGATAGCCTATTCGCCACTTATCAGGAAGTGGTGAAACAGGCCCTAAATATTATAAATGCAAGAAGTTACAAAAATACAGACAGACTGACAAACTTTCTGACAGACAGTCTGAAATTTTTTTAATGACCGTAATGTTTAGCGCTCATTGGACAAAGATGTTCTCTACTAGATGACGCCTGCACGCCAAAATTCGTTTATCGTGCAGGAACCGTACATTTTTGGAATAAAAAGTATCCTATGTCCTTTCCCGAGACTCAAAGTATCCCTCATACTAAATTTCAGCAAAGTCGGTTCAGCGGTTTGGGCGTGACAGACACACAGACAGACGGACAGACAGACATATAGACAGACACTTCCGCTTTTATAACATTAAGTATGGAAGTATGGATTAAGACCCTACTAAACTGTGCACTGTGCAGATTGTGCAAACGGTTTACAGATTCTAGACTGTTTAATCAGGGAATTGCCTCATTAGAAATAGCATTTCGATACGGGCGTTAGTTTTCCTGATGAGAATCACTCGTAGAACGAAACTAATTGTTCCACATTCAAACTGATTTCCTTTTTATTCAGTCAATGCTAATAATTCTTTTGGTTAAAAAAAACGATAACTGAATAGCCAAATAATGAATAAATTAATGATGGTTATAATTTTTGACGACAGTACTTTTTTAAATACAATAAAAATGTTAATATTATAATATGCGAGTTTAAATAAATATTGTACATGAATAAAAGTTACATAATCATCCCAATAATAATAGTTTAAACTTTACGTGGTTGTTTAAACTGTATTGAACATATATTATTAGACATTAATTAACTATGAATAACCTATACTTACAACTTAAAAATGTCAAATATTTTTTTCACCTTATTATAACTGAGGGCTTTTACTTTGTTTATTGCGATATCTAAATAAAAATAAAATTTAATTTTCAATTTAGTTAGTCTCCATAAAACTCGAGAACGGCTGAACCGATTTGCCTAATTTTAGTCCTATAATATTCGTAAAAGTCTAGGAAACTTTTATATTAGGACGGAAGTGATAAGAAGTTCACCGGATCATCTAGTTATTAATAACTAGATAACTTTAACTATTGCCACATCCTATTAATATTATAAAGGCGAAAGTTTGTGAGGATGTATGGATGTATGGATGTCTGGATTTATGTATGAATGTTTGTTACTCTTTCACGCGTTCATAAAAATCGGATCGGTGAACAACAAACACATATACCACGAAAACCATACCACGACCACGACTGATGGGTTAAGACTTTGTCGTACTTAAATAAATATGGAAGTACTCCTCAAGACGCTTACCCCAACTTTAGCCAATATAAAAGATGGCGCGACAGTCCTTCCAGATATTGACATTCGTTTGTTAAAGAAAACACATTAAACTTTCCCACAAGACACACACGAGAGAGACAAAAACTTTCATCTTTAATTTCAGAACAACTCAGGGAATATTTGATGACATGAGTGGATGTGGGTAAGTAGCAATTTGAAAATGTTAGTTGGAACGAAGTTCCTTATCGCGCGTCGCGAAAGGGGGCTAGACGGAAAAAATTAAAACCAAAGTTGTAACGACACTTTTTGCTTTAGTTGTGAGCCGTTCGCCGTGCGCGTGTTTCTTTGTCTGCTCTCTCTCTCAATAGCTAGCAACTTCGTCCCATCAAGGTGTTCCCTGACACCTCTAAAGGTTTTTGCATAATGGAGGTTTTAGGGCCAGAAAAATGTTTCGAAATCAAAAAAAAAATTCTATGTATAACTATCTAGTTATTAATACCTATCTAGGTATATTAACTAGATGATGAAGTAGGTAAGTTACAAGGTTTGTTCAAATTATAAGGGTTAAAATTATAAGGGTGAAGGGTTAAAACTTAAAATGTTAGTTATCCACTTCATCCACTAAAGTCTTAATTTGAGAACAATCTTGAAAGTTGTCGATTATGCTCTGAGGCGTAGGCGCCAGACGGAAATGTTCCAACTTTGACAATGACGTAATTTAAAGTGTTAGTCAATATACATTTATGATTTATACTGTACTCGGCGAAACATGGTAGTAGCGTTCATTGACTCCCTGTCAAAAACTTGTTATTTTCTATATAAACCGCGATAGACAGTGAAGTGTCAGATGTTGTCAACTTTGTAAAAAAATTACAAATTTTTGACAGGAAGTCAATGACCTCTACCGCCATGTTTCACCGTACTTTTGGTTCAGTATACTACAGTAATTTACTTGCATAGTCAGAAAATTTGACTCATAGGCAGACAGCGGACCTATGTAATTTGGTCGGGTCATACAATTTTATAATCTTCGATAGTTTGATATGACAAACTATTTTATTTTCCAATCTCAATATATTAATTTATTTATGCTACAGTGGATCAAAAAATTCAAAACCTACACACATATTTTTTAAAATCGCTCATAGAACCAAAGCCCTAACGATGCCCAGCTTAAAAAAACGAACGTTGAAAGCCATTTGCCAAAAAGTCTACTTCAAAATGCACCAATATTCGAGCTGTGTGCTCATCGTTCAATACATTGCGAATTGCCATTTGCCAACCGTCGTAAATAATTTAAAGTGTTTGCAACGCCATTTTCCTTTGACGTAAAAAAAATAATAAACGTCACATGACGTCGCGCGGCCGGGCCCGCCCGGCATCACAGAAGCAGAAGTATGGACATGGAAGTAATACAAAAATCGGTCATGTGCGAGTCGAACTCGTTCACGAAGGGTTCCGTACAGTTATAGAGAGGTAGTAGGTGAAAAATTATGTTTTTTGTATGGGAGCCCCTTAAATATTAATTTAATTATAAAATTACAAATATAATTAAGGATTTTGCGAATTTTCAAATGCCTACCTGTTGCCATTATTGATTAGGAGCAAAAAGGCCAAAAAAATCACGTTTTTTGTATTGTAGGAGAGCACCCCTTAAATATTAATTTTATTTTGTTTTTAGTATTTGTTGCTACAGCAGCGGTAGCAGAAATACACAATCTGTGAAAATTTTAGAAGTCTAGCTATAGCGGTTCTTGAGATACAGCTTGGAGACAGACAGACGGAGAGACATCGAAGTCTCAGTAATAGGGTCCCGTTTTTACCCTTCGGGTACGGAACCCAAAAAAAGCTGAACAGTGAACAGCTATTTGATTCAAAAAATTTGAAGGTAAAACCAGAGAGTGAAAGAAAATATTTGCTTTATGGGACATATTAATGTCTTTTTATGAAAAATATGTAGTCCAAAGCTGTTTAGGCAACATAATTTTTTTATAAAATTAGGAGGGAAACGATCAAACGGGTCACCTGATGGAAAACAACATAGGAAGAGTTGCAAGAGCGTTTCCGATCTTTTAAGCGGGAAAACGCTCTCTTCTTGAAGGTTTGCAGGTCGTAATGGCCCGGATACTGCTGGTGACAGTTCATTCCGGAGTTTTACTGTGCATGCCAGAATTATATTATAGGTATAATACATAACCTGGGGGTTGGAATTACTACTTAATTGCATTATAGCTGATTGCTATTCATGACGGTAGCTATGCGAGTTTAATTGACAAAATTTTAGTACAGTTTCTATGGCCTGTATTCACTTTGATTAAATAAAGTAAGTGTGGTCCACACTTACTTTATTTAATCAAAGCGAATACAGGCCCTTGCACTAAAACAAGTCCTGTATTTTCTCCTAATCACTAATCACCTGCACTCGCACTAATCAAAGTGAATACAGACCTTTTAATCATAACTCTGAGGCCGAGGCCAGCATGTCGGACGTTTGACATTTACCAAACAAAAGGGTTGTGTAAACTCGGCTCGGTATTAAAAATGTTCGGGTTATTCAGCGAATAAATGGAAATACGGACGATTTATTGGGACGACCTTTGATCTAGTTCCAAAGGGCTTTGCCAAAAATATGTTGCTCGTAATGAAAATTGTACTTTATTAGGTGGAAGGGATTGTAGATTACACGTACAAAATGAGTATTGTACCTCTACAATACCAAATGTCAATGAGTACAATACCAACTTTGAGTAAATAAAAAAGATTTATAAGCAAGAATAATAATAATAACTCCCACACCGGTTTCGGTGACGGTGTCCGGCTTCATTGAAACCAGGCCAGTTACGCAGGAGTAATTTTATAGTGCCCAAGTGTGTGCGCAGTACACAAGAGCACTCTCTGTTCCTTTTACTCTCATAACCCAGTGGGACGGACGACCGACACGACTGGCGAGAGATCAGGCGCAGGACCGACTTTTTACATGCCCATCCAACGCATGGATCATCTTACTTATCAGACAATCAAGTGATCAGCCTGCATTGACCTAACCAAACTTGGAAATAGCGTGTTTCCAACGCGGAAATCGAACCCACTACCTCCGAGTCAAGAGCCACGCTCTAAACCACTGGACCACGGAGGCGTTATAAGCAAGAATATCAGAGGAAGAACTGATAACACAAGAACGCCCATCAGTCGTCATATCCTTGGAACCCAATTTTACAACGTTGGAACTACATTGCATAAAAAATAAGTTACTTGTTTATTTATGAGCATTAGTAATTTTGGACACCAAAATTGGGAGTTGGGACGGCCTTAGAATAAGGCTAAGTATCTACGATATTTCTAGCTTTTAAAAAGTCAGTAAGTATATGCCCATTAAGAGGGCGACTAACCCAAAAAATCAAATATCGTCCTTCTCTCTTCACACTCACGCCCGTCTTTCATATGCCAGGTGAAAAAGGACGACGCGGATTCATCGCCAAATTAGTTTTTTCTCAATAATTCGATAAATATATAACATTTTAAAAATCCGCTAGGTCGGATTCTCAATGATAGAATTTTATACAATGTGTTAAAATATTAACTTAGTTCAATGCACGGTTATGGCAATACACGAAAAATTCGTGAAAATTAGATGCATCTTCGTGATTTTTTTCTATCGAGAAATTTTTTAGATATCGTGTTTTTGCTCAGATTGAATTCTTGGAAATATAATGTAGTATCTAATTTTAGAAAATGAAATAATTCAGGGCGTTTTTTCAAGTAAAAAAATGAATTATAAAATTGAAAATTTAGGGTTAGTCGCCCACTTAAATGAGATACTCACAAAATTAAATACCTCATACTCGCGGATATTTTATTTTGTAAGTATCTTAGTAAATCCCTAGTTATAATTTTGAGTTAACTGAAAAACTTATCAAAGCACTTAAGTCCATTGTACGGACTTTGGAGTCCAAGTTGCTTCAAGTTTTAAGTTATTCATTGTGCCCCTAAAGACCATTAACTATGGATCGCTGATAAAACAATTTCCGAACAAGATATTATCCAATAATAGACGACCGGACCGTACTCCTAACGACTTATGAGGGTAGTCGGAGATGAAAACTTATGCAGGCGAAAGTGAACTTTAAATTGTGTCATTAGAGTTTAAAATTGGTAATGAGTTTTATTCATTTTATGGTTAGATATACGTATCTGAATATCTGCAGATTCACAATAATAGCTATTGTATGTAGATAGTGGTTTTTCTTTTATAATTAGATGGAAGTTATTTTAACATAAATAAATACCAGTTTCTAAAGGAGTTTATGGTCTCAATAGCGATTAGCATTGACATAAGAAATAGGTAAAGGTCTTTGTTGATTAGCTAATGGTTAGGATGTGACATAAGCCAATCAACCATTTCTTCTTCTTCGTGTTCTAAAATGGCGGAATATTAACCTATCAAGCCCCATAAGCTCACCGGTGAGGGAGACACAATAGAATAACAATAGATTTCCAAGAATCCACGATCGAAGGATTAAGGCAAGAATCTGACATACGAGTTCGTTTTATGATAGTAAACCATTTAAGGGAAAGTGAAACTCCTGTTACGTCAAAAATCTTAGAAACCATGCATCGCAAGTAATCGCATAGGGAAAAGTATTTTAAAAGTATTTTTGACGTAATATAAAATATTACTGCAACATTTCACGCTGGAAGCTGCTCCAGCAACAGTAAACCAGTTTTGTTCGCGTTTGACAACGTTACTGTCAATATTATGATATGACGTGCGCAACATGACGGATTTTGGTCGGATTGTTTACTGTATATGCTAGTAGCACCCTCTGCACTGACCTTTGCGTAATAATCCCTATTCCTTACAACAGTATATCAAGCTCAAATAGTCTTGATACTTCATCAAAATCACTGGCAAAACATTCCGGGGTGAGCTAATTGCTAATATTGTTGGTGGCGTATAAATCAAGTCCAACTTCCAGGGCCTTAAGCCGGTAAGCCTATGAGGCAAAAGGCCAATTTGTTATATTTTTTTCTTCCCTTAAGCCACACTTAGGGTTGGCAACTTTGATAAAAACTGGACAGCGAAAAATCGTCATTTCGGGGCTAACACATAGCTTTATCCACGATGAAACCATATCCTAGTTTATAATTGAAGACATGAGTGGAAAAAGCAGGTAAGTAACAGTTAAAAAATTGCCGTTTTTGCATAAATGGATGCTTTAGGGCCGGGAAAATGATTGAAATAAAAAATGTAGATTTTATATTAGGCAGATGATGAAGTAGGTAAGTTACTAGGCTTGTTAAAATTATAAGCCAAAAAAAATATAACTAATATTATAATTGTCCTTATGTTATAACATGTCAGTTATCTGATTCTTCCACTCACTTCTTTATGCGCTTAAATTCGTTCGCCGTTTTTTGTGTGATAAAAACTGTCCGATGTCCATTCCCGGAATTCAAAACATCTCTTTTCTCTCTTGCAAATTGTTTAGGCACAACCCTGGCTGGCTGGACAAGGTGATCGATACAACGCTCTTACATCTGAGATTATGAATAAAATATAAAACTTTATCCTTATATTTTATTCGAAATTTAAATTACTGGCTTTATATATTTTATTTAACAAATGAGAGGAAAATAAGAGTATAAAGGCAGCCCGAGTATTTACGATAAATAAAAGATTAGGATTACAATTTCCGGAAACAAACTCATTAAATTCTCCTTTTATTGCTATATTAGAGCATTTTATTAACCCCAAAAAATACAGAAAACATTCATTTTATAACATTGCTAACGTTTACAAAAAGATGGGCTGAAAAAAAAGAATTACGAGTAGGGGCAAGGGTGTTTTGGAGTGTAGATAATGTCAGGCTAGCAGTCCAACTCAAAATTACAGTGCTAGGGATAATTCATAGATCGGATTTTAGTATTATGATTATAAAAGGAAGCCGGAAGTATAAAACAGGTTCTCCCCAGTTTATTTGACAGAAGTCTAACAGCCTGTTTCACCACTTACTGATAAGTTTCGGATAGCCTATCCACAACTTATCTAACAGATAGAGGGTCTATTTCACCACTTCCTGATAAAGTACCGGATAGGCTTTCCACAACATTTTTGATAGATTCTTCATACTTTATCTGTGAAGTTAAGTGGTGGATAGCCTATCCGGTAATTATCAGGATACTTATACCCTATGGGCCTGTTTCACCACTTCATGATAAGTGACGAATAGGCTATCCACTAATTAACTTGACAGATGAAGTATGGAAAATCTGTCAAAAAAGTTGTGAATAGCCTATTCGGCACTTTATCAGAAAGTAGTGAAACAGGCCCTTAATTCATGAAGCCCCAAGCGGCCACATCCGGCCGCGATAACAATGAAAAAGCTATTGTGTCTCGTTTTGCCACGACTGATGGGTATAATGTAATTGACATTAGGTCTCTGGTTGCGACAGTTAAACCTATTCACATGGTCACAAGTTAATATATCAAGTTATCGGTACTAGTGGATTATAGTACTAGTACTTAGTGGATGTAGCAATTACTAACGATTAGTGCTGGCTGCACTCTGGAGTGCAGTCAGCTGAGTCTGGACTCAGGTGGTGTGGATTAGGACGAGAGGCTAGAAACTTGTACTTAGGTCGTTATAGTTAGCAGTTAGTACCGGCGAATGGTGCATAACATTTTGGTATAGAGAGAAAGTTATGACATGGAGTATAGTTTTTGAAGCTGTAGATTGTACGGTTTTTGCGATAAAGGAATTGCTGTGAAACTTAGTTCAATATATAATATTTTTATGTGTCTATCTGTTTGTTACCTCTTCAAGCTTTTACTGAAACGATCCAAACATCGGTATGGATGCTTTGACTTCCAGGAAAGTATGTATTCAATGTACGATAGTTTTTATACCGGAAAATTGTTATGCTAGGGCCAACTTGGAAACACATAACAATATATAGTTTTTTAAAAAACTTTTTCAAATATATCTGTGTATATCTGTATACACTTACACTTTCCTCTCGCATGTTAAAAATACGATTTTTATAACCTCTTCTGAATTTAAAAAAGATTTGACCTCAACATGACCGCTATAAACGTTATTGATACAGAACTCATACATAAAACGATTTCATATTTACAGCGCGCACGTCATGAAATTTAAAATGTATGTTCGTTCGGTCACGGACGGAGTGGACATGAAAACATGTATTTATTCATATGTTGAACCAATTATATCAATTGTGTACTTTTCGAGAGAGAGAGAGAAATACTTTTCCTTGTTTGCCAAAGAGGTTCTATCCATACTAAATACTAATATTATAAATGCGAAAGTATGTCTGTCTGTCTGTTACCTCTTCACGCCCAAACCGCTGAACCGATTTTGCTGAAAGGCATGGACATACTTTGGGTCCCGGAAAAGGACATAGGATACTTCTTGTTCCGAAAAAATGTACGGTACCCGCGCGATAAATGAGTTTTGGCGCAACAGAGTTGCGGGCATCATATATTTAAATATAATTAATGTATTTTTACTGTAATTTACAACTGCCCATGATAAAAGTTAACCTCTGTTCTTTACCGGGACTCAAAGTGTCTTTGACTTTCATGTTCTTCGATTCAGCGATTTGGGTGTAAAGAGTGTTATGTCTCGTCTATTTTAGACAGACATACAAACACACTTTTGGTTTACGATATTAATTGTTAGAGGCAAAGTTTTGAAGTCGCCAAAGGTAAATGTCAACATGACAAAAGTCTGCTAAACATTTAAGGGTGAAGCCAAAATTTTATTACACTTTATGATTTTTATTTGCGTCTAATGATGAATAAAGAAACCAATTGAGTAATATGACGAGTTATTGTTTCCGATTGTTACATTGATGTATTTATTAGTTATGTAAATATAAATTTTAAACTTATATACGTTTATTTTGTTGATAAAAGTTAAAAGACAAAACAACAACAAAAAATTTCATACAAAAAGAAATGTCCTTTTTTGCTACCCGAATATATGTCGAGTACCGTAGTGAAATTTCTATAGCATTATTTACTAACTTTCTGATTCGTAATTTCATGTGAGGTTACTGGAATGTCAATTTCATTTCATAAGCTATAAGATTCAAAGTAAATTAGCATTTTTTTAGGTTTTATTCTGTTGTCTTTGATTCTCGCGCTTTTACGTTACCCTGTTTACGTTACTAAATTTCTTTATAATTTCTGAACGGATCGTAGTACTTATTAATTTTTTTACACTAGCAACACTTATAGCTTGTATTTGACGACCTCTGTGGCTCAATGGTTAAGAGTGTGTGGCAGCTCAAGCCGGGGGTCGCGGGTTCGAATCCCGCCGACGGAACAAAAAGTTTTTCAATGTTCCTAGGTCATGGATGTATATTAAATATGTGTATGATAAAATAAAAATCTTAAATATATGTATAGTATAAAAAAAAGTATTAAATATATTTCCGTTGTCTGGTACCTGTAACACAAGTCCTTCAGGTACTTAGCACGGGGCCAGACTGACGTGGTGTGAAGCGTCCATAGATATTATTATATTATTATTATAGCATCTGTGGCTGTCAGAATTCTAGCCGTCAACCATTTTGTTTTGTTTGTCATAGAAGAAGTGAATCGGCGGCGTGTTTTCGTGATAAAAAACTGTTGAACTTGTACCTGTCATTTGCAAGGTATGTTCCAAGTTATTTTTCTCGTTGTTTATTTATGATTAACGTTTGAGAACGTAAGATTTGTGCGAACATAGCCGCAGCTAACAATTCCTTCCCATTTTCTATAAATTATGGTAAAGCCTGTAGAGGGAAGTTTTTTCTGTTACTTTTCCGTTACTTTTCTGTTACTTTTCTGTTGCTCTTACGTTACCCCTTTTACAAGTTTATGTTACGTAACGTAAAAGCATTATAAAGGTAGGTGTATACTGTACATACTATTAAAGGTGAACTTGCGATCCAAGAGTAAGCATCGGTGTCGCTACGTCAGTATCGCCGCGACGCTGACGCTGTTACAGTGCATTATTTAAGTTAGGATTGAGTATACTATAGCAAATTTTATATTTTTAAGTAAGATTAATGTATGTTTTTGTTTCGTTTGATGAGATATATACAATAAAATAAATAAAAATTGTTTTATTTCTGAATAGATTTAAAAAAAAATGCTTTCATAACATTGATACTACTGGTGCCTACCACCGGTTCGGGAACTAGCCCGGCGAGAAGAACCGGCGTAAGAAACTCGCACGGGGCCCACTTTTTTACCAAAAAAAGTGAGAAAAAATTAATCTTTTAAAATAAAATTTACAATTTACATACATAATTGTAAGTCATACAGTCATAGTGTAGAAGTAGCCTTGCAAGCAGCCATCCTACTCCCAAGACAGATGATTAAGCTGTGCTCAACTCAATCCCACACTACTGGTCCCTTCTCCTGCAAACTGCTACATTTTATACATTTATTTATTATTCAATGATTTTCTGCACATTTATTGCAGATGCCATTAACAGCAGCCGAAAAACAAAGGAAGTATAGAGAGAAATTAAAAAATGAAAATCCAGATAAATACAATGAAATGAAAAAAAAAGATAGCGAAAGAGCTTTGAAACATTATAGAGCAAAAAGAAGTAAATATACAGAGACAGAAAAAGAAGAACAGCGTTTGAAATGGCGAGAAGATAGAAGGAAGGCAAAAGAACTACAAAATAAGGATATCACTAAGAATACAAAGCAAAATGTAGACCTTGAAAAGAAAAGGCTGAAGATTATGAAGATACATCGGATGAGAAATAATAGACTTAAGATTGAAAATGAAAGATTGAGTTCTGAAACAAAAATCTTAAAGAAGAAGCTACAAGCTATGCAGAAAAAACTTTACAGACACAAGAAGAAGTTTGCTGAGTTGAATGAAAAATATAATAATGTTATAAAACATATAAAAGAAGTTAATAGTGCTGCTACTACTACTGATCGAAACAATTATGAAACACCAAGAAAAACAGCACAGACATTTGTTGATGAAAGTTTACCAGAAGTTGCCACTCCCTGCAAAGAAACAGTGAAGAAAAAAATATTAGAGTTAACCGTGTTGAAAGAAGCTTTAAAGGATGAATATGTAACATCTAAATCAAACGAACAAAAGAGGATTTTGAAGAATATTGTTAACAACGACATAGTAAAGAAATATAATCTCAAAGGTAAGATGACAGCAACTCTTGGACTAAAAACGAATATGAGAAAATACAGAGATAAAAAATTCAAGAAAACGGTATTAATGCACAAAGTAAGAGTATTTTATGAAAGAGATGACGTAAGTCGAGCATCTGCTGGAAAAAAGGAATGCAAAACTTTTAAAAAGGAAAAGAAACAAAAAAGATACCTGTTAGACTCAATGAAAAACCTACATAAAAAGTATGTGCAAGAAGTTGGAAATATATCTTTGAGTGCTTTTAAAATGTTCAGACCATTCTATGTTGTTGCGCCGAAACTAGAAAATCGTGACACTTGCGCTTGCTTGAAGCATTCTAATATGAAATTCATGGTACAAAAACTAAAAGCGTTAGGATACCTTGACAACGATGATTTAAACTGCATAGTGTCCAAATTGGTATGTGATTCTAAATCAAAGGATTGTATGTATAGTAGGTGCTCCACTTGTTCGGAAAACAAATTACAAGGGAACGAAGACCAGGTAAAATTAATGGAAAAAATTAAATGGCCTGTTTGGACTGTAGAAAAGCACGAGTATAATAAAGATGATAAAGTTAAATATACAAACAGAATGACTAAAACGGAAATTGAAGGCACAGCACAAGATCTTGTAAAAAGTGTCAATACTCAAATGCCGATATTCAAAAAACATGTATATAACATATATCGTCAATACCAAGAGTACAAAACATGTATAACTAATTTAGATAACCACGAAGCTCTTATCCACATCGATTTTTCCGAAAATTACCAATGCAAACATCATGAAGAAGTTCAATCGATGCATTTCGGTTCGGCCAAAACTCAGATTACATTACATACCGGTGTCTTGTATATGAAAGCTGAAAAGGCAATATCTTTCTGTTCCATTTCACCAAGCAATTTACACAACCCAGAAGCGATATGGGCACATCTGGATCCAGTATTAAAGTTTTTGAGATCTAAGTATCCCAATATAACTGTTGTTCACTTTTTCTCTGATGGCCCCACCACTCAATACCGCCAAAAAAAAAATTTTATCTCTTTAGTACCAAAATTTATGAGTATGGTTTTGAACATTCTACATGGAGCTTTTTTGAAGCAGCTCATGGAAAGGGAGCAGCTGATGGCATCGGTGGGGCCATCAAACGGGCACTAGATGAAAAAGTAGCTCACGGTACAGACATACCCAACGCAAATGTAGCCTTTGAGGTACTCTCCACTTCAGATACAACCATAAGACTATTTTATATTCCACCTGAAACAATAGATCTAATTGATAATAAAATTGTTAAAAATCTGATTCCGTGTCCCAACACGATGCAAATCCACCAATTGATTACAAACCAAAAACATATAATTAAATATCGAGAAGTAAGTTGTTTCTGCAATAATAAGAGTGGGATGTGTGATTGTGATAACCCAAAAATACATAATATAATTAAAAACTGTGACCAACCAACAACCACAAAGAAAAGACGATCATCTAACCGAAAAATAAAAAAACAATCGCTAATCGCAAAAACAAACAGAAAAGAAAACTCATTTGACACTGACAGTGACACTAGTATTGACAGTAATATTAGTTACGCAGAAACGGATGACAGTAATACTTGGCCGAAAGAGAATAATGAAGATGATGAACATTCTGAAACAGAAGGAATACAAATCAACAACAGTATGGAAGAGAACGAAGTGAAGCTGGAAGAAAGAAAAATAGAAAAACTAAACATAGACGGTAAAAAGATAACTGAACAGAAAATGACAGAAGAAAAACTAGAAGATGATGAAGAAAATCTAGACACAGACTATTCAGAAGAGAAAATGGTGGTAAAAAAGCTAGAAGATCATGAAAAAAGGCTAGACACAGACTATGAAGAAAAAATAGAGGTAGAAAAGCTAGAAGATGATGAAGAAAAGCTAGACACAGACTATGAAGAAAAAATGGAGGTAGAAAAGCTAGAAGATGATGAAGAAAAGCTAGACACAGACTATGAAGAGAAAATGGAGGTAGAAAAGCTAGAAAATGATGAAGAAGAGCTAGACACAGGCTATGAAGGGAAAATGGACATAGAAAAGCTAGACGTAGATGATGAAGAGAGAGTAGAAACAGAAAAGTTACACTCAGGTGATAGCACATTTTTGTTGCAAAAAAAAAGAACTGACAAAAGTATCAATAATATCAAATGAGAGTGTCTCAATAGTGCTGGATGAAGAAACTGGATTGTTCAAGCTTAATAAACCTAAGAATGATGGCAAATTGTTAGAAGATTGTGTTGAAGAAGTAGGGAAGTATATCTTGGCGAATTTTTATACTAAAAAAGGAAAACGTACTTACCGATACGTATGCTTAATCCAAGAAGTTGACAAATTTTCTAAAAAACTGGTTGTACAAGGTTTTAAATCATTGAGAGGAGACAAAAAAAAGTTTAAATTGGTAGAAAACGATATATCCATTATTTCTAAACAAGATATTGTGATGTTCTTACCTTACGCACATGCAGATTGTAATGGGTATGTTACTTTCCCAAATGAGGTGAATGTTAAAGAAATTAACTAATTTCCTTCAGTGTGCCGAGTGTGAGTTTTTTGTTTGACATTCGATCGTGAAAGCGTTTCGCGTTTACTAAGATTTTGTATGGGATTTGTACAGCGCCACCTGGCGATTCTCACGGGAGTGAACCCAGCTCCCATACAAAATCTTAGTAAACGCCAAACGCCTTCACGATCGAATGTCAAACAAAAAACTCACACTAGGCACCTTTATCCTGGTTATTTAACACCCAGTTTATTTGGGATAGTAAAAGTAAAGAACAATGGCCAAATCGTACCAGATGGGCGGTGGCGTCCCGATATGCCATTGGTAGCAAAAATTCCCTAATATTTTAAAGCATCGGAAAACATTAGAAATGTGTCTATAAATAGCCACAAAAAAAAGATCAGTTCGTTGTTATCTTTCATATGTTCTGACAGCCGGCGATCATTCGCATTCGTTCTATTTTTTGGGTAATACTCTAGGAAAAATTGAAATAATTAGAAACGATATCGCCGAATTGTATGCTACACCGTCGGAAAAAGGTGGTTCTTAAGTCTAACCTCAAAATAATTGTAAACGTTAATTATTATTATAAAAAAATCGTGGCTATTTAGACATATTTCTCAAACGGAATTATGTTTAGAGCATAAGAACAACCAAATCTAACTATAGTTTATTTTGGGACATCAAAAATAAAGGTCGGAGTCCAGCTCCTATACAAATTTGGCCCTGATTCTTTCAGTAAACCTCTGAAAAATACATTCTACTTAGTTTTATTTTGACTAATAACAATAGCCTGCCATTTGCGTATTAATCTCATTAATTGTACATGCAGCCTTATAGCACTTTTACGTTACTTTTACGTTACAGTAACGTAAGAGTATTAACGTTACTATTCTGTTACTTTTATGTTACTAGTGATAAAATTTTGGCTTTACCCTTAAATCCTTCGACTGTACAACGCCACTAAAACTCTGAACATAAAAAATGTAAGTCCAATACATAGGGTGCGCGGCGCCGGACTGAATTTTTAACAGAGCTTATGATGAAGACTCATAAATGTCACAAACGTGGAATATCGTATTTCCGTCGATTTATAAAGGTCAGTTCATATATTGCAACGTGACGAGGCGACGCGATGTATTTTTATTTTTTAATAAAGACGTATAAAATACTAGATGACGCCCGCAACTCCGTTAATCCGCCAAAATTCGTTTAAAGCGAGGGAACCGTGCATTTTCCCGGGATAAAAAGTATTCTATGTCCTTTCCCGTGACTCAAAGTACATAATATCTCCATACCAAACAGCAAATCTGTTCAGCTGTTTGGGCGTGAACAGGTAACAGAGAAACAGACAGACACACTATTGCATTCATAATATAAAAGTATCAACCGTGAATGTTAACTGTAGAATTCGATGAAAGAACTAATTGCCGTAGAGAACCTGTACGATTCTGCTATGAATACAGCTTTGATCAAGTCCTGAGTCCTATCAAACAGCAAAATATTATTCAAACGTGAAAGAAACGTCGAATGGATTGAGTTCAGAACGCGTTTGATAGCTAGGTGAAAAGGTGCGGCAAAAAGCTGAATGTGGCGCTGAATGTAAGTCTGGGTTTATATGCTACGGCACGAACGCGCGGTTCGGCGGCTATACTTCGAGATGACAGGCAAAATGCATGTGAATGACACCGCGCCGCGGTGCCGCGGCCGTTTTAAATACATCATTGCATACATTTGTTTGGAATCTCGTGGTGTATCGGACAAACCGCACGTACAGACGGGCACATAAATTCAGCCTACGCCATATGGCTTGAAATATGTATATCCGTTCATATACATAAATCGGATAAATATAATCTAATTTAATATACATAGGTGCAACGTTTTTAGAGTTAAGGCATGCATATTCAACATCGTCGTTAATTAATGTTTTGACGTTAGCCGATATAAAACGCTAGCGAATAGATAAACTTCAGTTGGAAAACTCCAGAAACTGAGTATTAGACTTAGGCCCAATTTCACCAACGACTGTTAAAGTTAATGCTCCAATTAATATCACGTTACCTCTTTCGTTTTTCATACGAATGAAAGAGAAGACATGCCATTTTAACAAGCTGTTAACACTAAGGGCCACCGCACATTAGGGACACGACAGTTTTTAGACAGACTATCGCATAATAAAAAGTACTAGACGCGCACATTTGAAACAAAACGTCTAATAGACAAAGTTGTCTAATGCGCCCCGCGACAAGTCTGACTAACGACTGTCGGCTTCCCTTTGAAGTGTATGCGAGCGCGCACATCAACGACAAAACTGTCTAGCGGTGTACCTAGTCTGATGTATGCGTTGCGTCATCGTAGACAAAACAGTTTCGTCTTGGTATGCGCCGCGTGGTAGACACAACTGTTTCTCTTTAATCGTAAAGGTGACTCGTCTATACTATATTATGTGAAACAAAATTGTCTAAACACTGTCGTGTCTCTAAAGTGTGTTGGTGAATTTGGGCCTTATGCTACGTTTTGATGCTTGCCGAGCCATGGCAAGCCTCCACAAGCCACAAGCCTCCACAAATCTCGCTTTGCATTTGTAAGTCGTTTTCACGCTCGTGAACGCGTCAGTGTATTACGTACATCCAAGCGTGGCGGACACCGAACTTGTGTCGGCTATTACGTTTGGTTTCCTATTATTTTTAATGCTCTTATAAAGAAAAGTATCATCACATAATATTATAGTATTCTATTAATTAAAAAGATAAAACCGACTTCAAAATTGTACGTAATTGAGAATTAAAATTCCCTATCTCAAAAACTACTGAACCGATTTTGATGAAACTTGCACTGTTCCCTTAGTTAAACAATACCTAGTTTAATAAAAAAAAACTCAAATCAGACTTGTAGTTCTGGAGATATGCGAACACAAACATAAAAACATACATACATACATACATACATACATACATACATAAACTTTTGAAATTTGGCACATTTGTTCAGACGCTGATATTATAGACTAACATATACGGAAATTGGGCAATTCTGGAAATATTACATACATAGTACGGGTCGAATTGATAATCTCCTTTTTTGAAGTCGGTTAAAATAAATTAATAAACAAATGAACTTTATATCTTTATAATTTAACATCCCTGGGGTTCCAGATACACGTTTCGGTTTGGTAATATTCCAAAAACGATAAACTCTCTTCGTTCGACCAGCCACTCATTTTGTGCATGACGTGCGTTCGTCGCGAGATCACAGCGGCTACTAAGCGCGAGCCAACGTGTGAACACGCCGCAAACGTTTGCCGCGAATGCCCTTTGATCTCTGTCCAAAAACCGACACTACTCCCGAACGTCTACAAGCGTCCGCAAGCTCACGAAAGCCAAGCCATTTTACCTGTTTTCACGCTCGGGCTTGTGGAGGCTTGCCGTGGCTCGGCAAGCATCAATTATCAAAACGTAGCATTAGAGTTTGGCTTACCACTTACCAAATCTTATGACCAAGTTTCTGCGACTCTTTCACAGTCAAATTACATTTTAAAATGTCTGATGGCATTAACGCAATTCCGTCAGGTACCCCAACTGGCGGGAAATTAGGCCCGCGTATGCAACAATGTTATGAACGCTAAAACCCTGCGAGGCCGAGGACAAAGCCTGCAGGATTAATTACAGCCCGGCCTGAGGCATTTTTGTGTCTAATTGCATACCTCATCATCAAGTACGGCTTACACTGTTTTCGTCTTATTTAATCTAAGCGTGATCTCTTTCGACCGATTTGATGTTTCGATGTTACTCTGCATTGCTCTATAAATAAGTCAGGTTTTAGTTACATTTTGATCTATCTATATTAAGTAAAGGTTAAGTTTTTCCTTGGTAAGGGGCCTTTGCTACCTATTCCCTATACCTAAAAAAAAGACGGGTTGCACTCCGGGAGTGCCGGCAGAAGTGAAAACTTGAATATTAACGTTGTGCATTATTTTTTTAACCCATTTTTTATGAAAGTCGATTTAAAAAAAAATATAAGTACTTAACAAAAAAAAATAAGTACACGATCGTTTTAACTTATCGATCGAAACGGGAGTGCCTCCGCTGCCGGCGCCGGTTGCCGAAATGGCTGCCGGCGCCGTTTTCCGAACTCCGAAGTTTGCCGAAGTCACGCGATGTTTGCCGAATAGGTTGCCGGTGCCTATTTCGGCAAACATCGCTTGTCAAATGACAGAATAATGATCAAAAACATCAGTCTTGACTCTTGAACTAAAGGTCTAAGAAATAAGGTCATAAAATATAGTCATATTATTGTAAGGATGCATATTTGAATCCTTCAATCGGGGATTCTTGGAAATGCTATTGTATTCTATTGTTGTCGCGATCACCGGTGCTCGTATGGGGCTTGAATCTTGATGGGTTAATGGTGGTAATGATGATGCTGATAAATGTGATCTGCATAGTAGCATAATACAATATCTTTGCTTCTTTAAACAACGCTGAAACTCTCTAACATGTATAAGGAATCTGATGTTCTGTTCAGTACCTTCGGAAGTATACCACGGGGTTTATATCTGTAGCTGTGGTGCAAAATCTTACTTTTTGGTAGCTGAAAAAAGGTAGCTAAGGTAAAGCTAAGCTAAGAAAATGCATCACAAAAAACTAAAATATCCACAGCCGAACAAATAGGTACCTAACCTTCACCTTTGGAAGTCGGTAAAGTCGAATATATTTGAGAATTGAGATAATAATTATTTCTTTTTAAAATGTGTGTATTGGCACTGGAACCTAGCGCTTTACGCATTATCACCGGCTCCCATTTTGAGTGCCAGTGCCGGCAGCCGTTATTTTATATCGCGGCTGCCGGCAGTGTACTTACCGCCGGTTCCCATTACTGATATTTTTGGGAGCCGGCGCCGGCAGCGGAGGCACTCCCAATCGAAACCCTTACAATCGATTAAATTTTTAACCCATTTTTTATGAAAATCGATTTTTAAAAAAACGATTTTTTTAATTAATCGAAACCCTTACAATCGTTTAAAAAATATCGAAAAAAAACAATCAATTGTTCGATTAATCGATTTCGATGTTACAACACTACTCACCAACCGTCCTACGTTTTTTCCTTGGTTTTTCGATCAGCATGAGAATCTGACGCGAGTTTCACAGTTTTTACCCATCCCACAAAAGTGCTCAACGCCGCTAAAGAAGTTTTCACTTCAAAAAAGAAAATACGTGCGGCACTCTGGGACTGCCGCAGCTAGACTACATGCGTACCGTATACGTCTAATCGCACGCACACAAACACCGAGCCGAACTCTATCGAACTGAAACGACGTTAGACGAGTGTTAGGTTTTTTCGTTACGGAATTTTTTATTCGGTCGCCGCGCTCAAAGCCCGCGATAAAAGCTCAAAGCCCGCGATAAAAGCTATGCAATAGCTTAAAAATGGATGCCTATTATTACTTCCGGTCAAAGTAGATAATAAACATAAAAGCACACAACACTAGTTCCCCTCCTTTTCGGCTTTAAAACTAATGTCAATTCACTATTTAGAACCATCGTCCATATTTTATGTATTTCATAAAATTATTCTCACTATACTTATAACCCACTTAGCCCGCTAATAAAGAGTTAAACGGCCTAGAACAACCTCCTACTATATAGTGCCAAACTTGAGAGGGTTTTAACAAGACGCTGGCGACCCGCCAACGGGTCACTGGGATGCTAATAGAAACATTTGCATTCATTTATATTTACATTTAATTAGTGGAATCAAGTGGAAAAATTAAAATACTGGAAATTTTGATGAAATCAAAAAAAAAAATTGGGAATTTTCAGAAAAAATTTCAGATTACATTTTTATGCATTTTTAAATAATCTTTTTAAATTAGGCAGCCAACAAGTCGGTTAATTCAATTTGTACAAAATTATATTGTGTAGTAAAATATGTTCAGTTTTGGATGGCTCTTTCAAAAATACCTCGCATAGCCAAGCGACGTCGCAAAGTGAATTGGCCTTCGTCGGTGAATTTGCTACAAAACATGACAAGTAAGCCCAAGCAACCTAGGACCTAAGTATTATATCACAAATGTCGATCGTAGGCTGTCTCATTTTAGCGTGATCGTAAAATAAAATGCAAAATAAAAAGTAAAATGTACCAACTTACTGAATTGAAAAAAAGTTGATTCGTCAGCTATCAGGGATGTAATAAGACAGTTGTAACTTCAAAATATTACCTGAAACAAAAACAAAATATTGTGTTATTTTGCAACTACTCTTCATTTATTTTAAATTGAGTAATCATTAGGTAAGTGTATCCAAGCGCGGATCCTTTTTCAAAGCCATGTTAAATTCGACAGCGTAGATCTACAGAAAAGTGATAAAATCCTGTATTAAAACCATAACGGTAATATACCTATCGGAATAGAGAAACAATCCCGAGCTGTCAAGCTTAACCAAAATTTGATTTACATCTGTGTATACAATTATGTTTACGTGTGCGTGTCAGTGATGTACAAACATCTTGTAATTCGACAAAATATCGATCATGGAATAATAATTGTAAGATTGAAAAAATAATAAAATGGGACAAAATAAAACTGCATAGATATATTATAATAAAATTGTAATTTTGATGTAAAATGTGACTTTTCTTCAAAATGCTTGCTGCATAATTAAGTATGCATGAATTTTTCTTCGGAGTCCAGTTTGGACGGTTAATTATTGTAAGCCATGAATTTCTGGTATCCAGGTCAGCAGGAAATCTGAAAAATTGGCCAAGTGTGAGTCGGACTCGCGCATGAAGGGTGACCGGTTTCAATCGGGCATTTTCTAAAACCCGGCACGATACGACACGATATGTCATGACACGATTCGACACGACAGGTTACGTAACGTCACATCAGTACACGACACGACACAACTTCACTAGACCCTATTAATTTTCAATTCACTCTCAATGAGCCCTTTTATTTGATGCCCATCTTGCAGAAGTGCTTTCAACTATTCCCCTATCTTGGATGAGCAGCCTTGGATGTAGAATGACATTACATCTGTGGAAATTTCAGAAGTCTATTACTATAGCGGTTCTTGTTATACAGCCTGGAGACAGACAGACGGACGGACGGATGGACAGACGGACAGGCAACGAAGTCTTAGTAGTAGAGCGGGACCCCACTACTAGGACTTTTTACCCTTTGGGTGCGGAACCTTAAAAACGATAAATTATGTATGATAGTATATCAATATACTAACTTAAACTAATTATAAACTACGGATGAGTATATTATCATTTCAACATTCCTAGTTAATTAGTATATTAGTATACTTAACTAAAAAATGTTTTCATATCGATACAACTTATCGATAACTTGATGCAGCCCTAGCGTAAAATATATGAAAATTGTTCACACAAAATATCCTTAAATTTTGCACCATGGCTAGTCAAGTTATGTTTTCCTTATAAATAATCTTAAATAGAAGTGAATTATCAAAATCAATACCAATAACTCGTAGGGAATAGGCAAAAATAAACTTAAAACCATGAACGTAGAAAAAAAGGCGGACGGAGTCTTGTCATATACAAAACTGTGTCTTCACTTTTCTTCAGAGTCGGCCATGCACACATTCTGACGCCTGTCAAATAGTATGGACTAGCACAAGAATGTGTGCGTGCGGACCGTGTACATACAGCCAGCTGGCCGACTCTGAACGACACAGTTTTGTTTATGGTGGGACTTCGTCCGCCTTTTTTTATACGTCCATGCTTAAAACTAGGTCCTGTCGATGTAGAATAATTCACCTGTGAAATGAATATTTGTCCGGGTTTTTTCGATGTGTGGATCCACAATCATTCCACAAACATTTAACCATGTTTCTAGAGCAGTATTTCTAAAAAATATTCATTATTTAACTTAAAATCACAATTTTTCTGAGATCCCAAATTGACAACGATCGGCTCAGGGTCAGACAGACTGTCAAACAGATGAAAAAAAAGCTATGCAACCTCAAATCACGCTTCTCTTTCTACCACGCAGTGTTACTAATAGTGACATCTCGCTTGCTCAGGCCTTTGTTTCTCTATTCCGATAGGTATATTAACTTTATGATTAAAACCCAATAATAATTATATACATAGAGATTATATAGTTCAAACACACGTATTAGCACCCTGTTAGTGTGGTAATAATTAATTGTGCCCCGGGGGAGGAACACCGTACACCACAACACGACACTTTAAAGCGGCGGTCGGCAACCTTTTGGCAGGCAAGGGCCACAAGGTGGCAAAACAAAGTAAAGGCGGGCCGCAGGCATAGTATTTTAACCCTAGAAGCCCAATACCGACGCATAATGAGGACTTTTCTAATAGTAGGGGAGGTAGTGCTAGCGTTTGCTAAGTCATTTCATACCGACCAAATTTTTGTCCAGCGGTAGCTTAATATTTAATAATAATAATAATAATATCTATGGACGCTTCACACCACGTCAGTCTGGCCCCGTGGTAAGTACCTGAAGGACTTGTGTTACGGGTACCAGACAACGGAAATATATTTAATACTTTTATACTATACATATATTTAAGATTTTTATTATATAATACACATATTTAATACACATCCATGACCCAGGAACTTTATAAACTTTTTGTTCCGTCGGCGGGACTCGAACCCGCGACCTCCGGCTTGAGCTACCAACGCGCTTACCACTGCGCCACGGAGGTCGTCAAAATATTTATCAATCAATATAATTAGCGTCAGTCGCCGCACCCGTGGTGGAATGTTAACTGAGAGTATTTCAAAGTTGTAAAAAAAAATAGTTGCGAAAAGTGATTTTATACCGAATGAAACTTTCATGGGTGATTATTGAGGTCATGTTTAACCAAAAAATCACCGTCAGCCGTATTGCAGACGGGGGATTCAACGTCAGTCGCGTTACTGAACATGTAAAAAATTTTTGAATATAAAGTAATTTTATACCGTACAAAATTGATACAGGTGAATGCTTCTACTTTGTAAATAATAAAGAAAACCGTCAGTCGCTAATACGATGGTGGAAAAACCGTCAGCCAGCGATATAAGTTATGACCAATATAGCCGTACTTCGCGCTCAATGTATCCTAGGGCGTCGCGTAGATGACATTTCCACCTGCAAACATTCAGCTGACGGCGATTTTCGTTTGAATTAACCATAAAATTATCTCACATAGCAATTTTAAGTAATTAATTCGATAGTCAATATTTGTGAAGAAGAATTATATACATTTTACTTTAAAAGCGCCATCTGTTGTAATATACTAAAACTAAAACGACACCTACCGAACCTAAACGTGTATAATCTAGATATGAACCTTTATTGGGTGCGAATTGGGATCTTTTTAATGTCAATTCAATACGATTCCCAACAACAACTTTGAGATGCTCTCAATTTTTATTCCACCTATTATGAAGTGGCTGACGATCAAAGCTGTTATGTATTAGTGGAATACTATTATTCATTATAAAATTTTTTTTAAACTTAAATTACTTTTTAAACTGAGCGCAACCTCCCCTACTATAAACCACAATTTAAAAAAAGTTCAACCTCTCTGATGTTTGGCACTAGTAAAAAGTGAGCTGTCAAAATTTGTAAGAGAGAGTATTATAAGGGGATTCAGAAAATAAACAAAGTTTTTATTACAAAATGACACAAACAGCTACGTTTTTAAGTTGCGATAACGTTTTAATATTAGAAAACATTGTTTTTACTTTTTTATAATTATAATTTATTCGTAAAACGTAAAACGTTCGCGGGCCGCATGCGGCCCGCGGGCTGCGTGTTGCTGACCGCTACTTTAAAGGTACCGTTTCGAACAACATAATATTCTCTACGCCACTACACAGCAGCGGCGCAATGGATCTCTAGACCAATGTGGGTAAAAAATTAAACATATTATAGCCTACGTCATAAAGTGACATTTTATTTGAATTTTTGTCAATCGCGGTCGCTTACGGCAAAGGTCGAAAAGTCACCTTAAAGGCGAGTTCAAGCATTACGCCAAATATTTTTTGATGATTTGATCTCTTTCCACCCCCCTTATTCTTTACGTAACGGACTATTTTAAACAGCTTGTGTACTTGTAGTCCTAATCAACTCCATTGCAGAGCTTTGATTGAACCATCACAATCCCGCTGGATCCCGGTATTTGCGGGATCCCGCTGGGTGGATTTAAACTTTTAAAATAAATCGTTATAATGACTTTACTTGACAGACCCCGTTTTATTCTTAGAATCTCAAATAAAACAAACTTTGTCGGACACTTTTTTCAAGGGTTTAATTATTAACACCTCCATACTTCAGACTTTATAAAAAAATGAAAGAAAAACTAATCATTTTTTGGAAATGGCTTCGTAATAATAATAGTTAAAAAAAACTAAAAAAAATCGCTTATTTATGTCCCATCTTTTATCGAATTTTTTTCGAAATATAGGTAAAAATTGTGCCCAAAGATTCCGAAACGGTTCCTGATATTCAACACAAGGTAGCTAGCAGCTGGAAATGCTCGCTCAGCATCCACGCTGGTTAGTTCAATTGTCATTTAAAGTGAATAATAATAATAATAATAATAATAGTTTATTTTCAGACAAAGAAGTCCATATTCTAATTGATTTTGTGACAATAAAATTATATTATACTAACAAATTTTGTGACAATAAAATTATACTATACTAACAAATAATCAAAATGCAGCTCGTCTTGCTACCCTAATGTGTAGCTCAGTGAGCCTGCGAAGGAGTGCAGAGTCAATTCGCTCCGTTATCATCTTCAGGACCCCATTCCGGCTCTCCCGAACTCTATGCACTACTGACGCTACCTTTTTCCGCATAATCGCGTAGAAATCGTCGACTCCTGCAACGGCAAACATCCCGGATGCACTGCAGTACCGAGGGAGCCGCAATAGAGACCTGAATATGTTATTGTAGAGGACCCGCAAGGCGTCATAGGTCCGTTGAGTAAAGCTGGCCCACAGACCACAGGTGTAAAACGTCTGACAAAATGCTTTAAAAAGCGTTATCTTGACAGGCGCTGTACACCTGGCAAACCTGTGTGCCAGCATATTACCGCGGATCGATAGCGCCCTGCGCTCCCTCTCAATATCCTCCTCATCACTGAGAGTATCTGTCACTACGTGACCGAGGTATTTAAATTTTGTAACACGACTCAAAGGTACTCCGTTAAGTAAAGGTGGTGGACAATCATGATGATTGAAAATCTTACTATTGCATTTAAATTTCATGTACTCACACTTACCAACATTGTACTCTAAGCCGTGTTCAATAGCGTACCTCTCACAAATTTTTAACAACCTGTTAAGACCACCGATTGAGGGGCTCAGCAGTACCATATCATCAGCATAGCTTAAGTTATTTAAACATACACCATCAATATGACATCCAGTATGAGTACTGCTGAGCTCCTCAATCAACTGGTTTACATAAATATTGAATAATCGGGGCGAGGTTTTTCCCCCTTGTCTCACCCCACACTCTAAGGAGTAATCCTCAGAGAGTGCATTACCCCACCTAACACAATTCCGTTGATTACTATACCAATACGTCAATAGCTCAATTATATCATTTGATACGCCAAGTTTTCTTAGCTTTGCCCAAAGCTTCCCATACGATACTCTATCAAATGCCTTGGACAAATCCAAGAAACATGCAAAGATCGGCGTTTTTCGTTTGGTATAGTAATCAACCGTCTGTTTCAAACATAGTATGGCACTTTCAGTAGACACTCCCTCTCTAAAGCCAAATTGTGTGTCCCCAATCGAATCGTACTTCTTTAGCAACGTATCCAGCAGCGCATCTAGAACTTTTGCTAGTATTGTAGCAAGGGAAATGGGTCTATAATTTCGCTTACTGGACGTATCCGCCGAAGCATTCTTTACAATAGGGACCACAATAGTTCTCATGAGGTCTTCTGGCAGATAGGAGTGCCGGATACAAAACGTATAAAACATTCCCAATACTCTATGCAGATGAAAGCCTGCGTGCCGCAGGTGCTCCACACTGAGTCCGTCGTGACCAGGCGATTTTCCCCGCTTCATGTTATTTATCACCTTGGACACATCCTTACTCGAGAAACCAATCGCTGGGCCCGATTGAACTTGGCACTCAGTGTCGAGAGCCAGCGGCAATAAAGATTTCACCTGAAAAGCTTCTCGAAATGAGTTCACAATCCCAATTGGATCCTGCACCTCCTCAATACTAATAGGCAGCCTAACTTTACCCTTTAGTTGCTTAGTACCTCTCCAGAACTTATCAAAACTCTTGGAAGAGTACTGAGCAGCCAGTTTGTCCATTTTAACCTGCTCTTGATTATTTTGACAAAATTTTAGACGAGATTTAAATATTTTACGACTCTCATACATTTTGTCATAAAAATGGCCACTAGTGGGCTTCCCCGCTAATAAATACATTATATAGTCAGCCCTAGCCTGCCTATGAGCCTTCTTAGCATTCTCATTCCATCCAACCACACGCTTACCTTTACGTCGGTTATCTGTAAGTTTGTGACTGGATATGGATGCTTTACATAGAGTGCCTACTATTCTATTATATAAACCATCTATGATGACTCTATGTTGGATATTATTACACAAAGAATCAGCACAGCTCTGAAACTCTTCCGGGAAATGGATGTTTTTCAGCTCGTCATTACATAATTTTTCATATTTACTTGTCTCATCGCCCCCCCTTACACCCCACCTGATTTTATTACTGAAAGTGTTACTAATTTGAATTTTTTGCTTAATACTTCTTAAGTTACAAACTACTTCTATCGGCAGGTGGTCGGACCAGAATGTATCTTGTAACACTCTAAAGCTACTGACTATGTCCCATGCTGACTTGGACACAACGCAATGATCTAGCCACCTTGTACAAGCCAAATTGTCTAAAAGATACCCCGTCCGGCCATAGATTTTCATCCATAAAAACTTGTAGTTTAGCCTTTGGAATCATAAATTTATATGCTATGTATTCCTTCTTATACTTCATATTTATTCTCTCAGGTAAAATCTGTACTCCCGTTTTATTCATAATATACTCCGCTACATCCGTTTCAGAAGTATCTTTATTCACATTATAGATGTAAAAAGGAATTTTAATATCAGCCGCTTTAAATTTACAGTCAGTTCCCGCCATCGCTTTGCCTTTCTTGCCCATAAACCGATTGTTTACACTCCGTTTGTATCGGACTTCACGCCACGGCTGGCCCTCTTCGACAATGTTCGCCCATGACTTCTCTCTCACACCCGCGCCCAACTCCGTCTGCGCGCACGCGCTGTCCCTCTCTTGCAGTTGCGCGGGTACCTTGGCCTCACGCGCAGGTTTCGCTTGCGAAACCAAACTTGTTTTAGGGGCCTCCACGCGCTGCAAACCGGTAATATTGCGCGTAAGTGAGATGCAAGTATTAGTCTGCTCTGTTCGCCCAGCTCCGTGCGGCGATGACGTAGCTGAATATTGCACTTTATCGCTCTGCTCGATAATACCCGAGCGGTCGGTCATTGACCCTATATTTATGTTCTCCTGAATCGTGCAGTTTTTTTGCTTATCAATTATTTTTTCATCTACTTTAGATTCACATATATCCATGTATGAACTCTCATCTAACAAATATGCACCTCTCTTCATGTTAATATTACACTCCGATTTTTCAATTGGGGACTGGTCTAGGTCATGCAAATCACTATTCCTGCTATACAAATTATTTACTTGTTTAAGAGTCGCGTAGTTTTCCTTGATATGTTTAATATCAGCTTGTAGTATCACAATATTTTTCAGTAAATTTGTCACATCTACGTGGTCAAAAGTTACTGGCGGCAGTTTGTGCAGGTCCCGCGCCACAAACGTTGGTATAATCTCTGGATCCGTCTCAGTAAAGAGTACAATAATATCTTCTAGATCTCTTACAATCTTGCCTTTATTCTTTCTTGTGATTAAACGCTTGTTCCTCGGAATGGCTTGGAATAGTAAATTTTTTGCGTGCACTATATCCTCTTCGGAAAAAGCACTTTTACATATTTGTATTAGACTTTCATTATTCATGATATCTGTTTTGTTTTGCACGAAGGATAACACCTCATTAATTACAATGTTGCAATTGCTGCATTTCACTATATTGGTCTCCATATCTCACGTTGAACGAAAGTTCAATGACCTTTCGTACGAGACACTTTGCACACGGGCATTCGCACCGAGAGCGCAGTGATGACTGAATTATAGTGAATTGAAGCTAAATTGTTAAGCGGGCTGCCTGTAGCCAGTTCACGAACCCCCGCGCGCGAAGTTACGCATATGAATCACATTTCTTTGTAATCCCGCCAGTCCCGCGGGATCCCGCAAAATTTTCGACCGGGATTAGTCCCGCATAATGCATGCGGGATCCCGGTATTTCGGGATCCCGGTATCCCGGTATTGCATTCCCTATTTGCATCTGTATTTAATATGAAATTCCTACTAAGGTTCAAATATTTTATGTCCAACTTACTCTAGGTCTAGCTGGTTTCCAACCGCCTTGCTTGATTGACTGGCCCCGACAGAGCGCAGTTGGCGATGCAGCGTTTAACTTAAAATTGGTTTTCATAAAAAAAAACAAATTGCTAGTCTAATAGAGTCTATTTCCGATGTTTTAGCACAATTTTTAACTCGTAACAATGATATAATATCATCCAATGGCACCCAATCATTTGTAATGGATCGTTAACTATCAAACTGGAAAAAAATTGGTTAAATATTTTTTTAAATCAATGCACTGTCTTAAAATAGACATCAAAAGCGCACACCTTTACGTGATTTAAATAACTGATAGGGCAAATTCTAATCTTTAACGTTATATCGGGCTAGCACACGCAAACAAAACAACCCCGACGCAATATAAACCTTATAACTGAGTTATAAAATACAAATTCATATAGCAGCGAGAGGGGAGAATTAAACGAAAGCTACTGAACCGAAAAACGCGGTTTGGTTAATTGAAAACGAACGTTGTTTAAATTGGAATTAGGTTCAATATCGTTAATTCAATTTATTCTCTGTTTTGGCGAGTGTTCTGTGGTCTGTGTTATCAATTAGAATTTACATTCGGTTTAAGTCACTGAAGGGGAAACAGTTCACACCTTGAATTTGAATACAGTTCAGTTCACACTGAAATGACACGACGAGACGACGCGACGATGCGTAACAAATATAACGTCAAGCAGCATCGCGTTATTTAACATTTCAATCTCGTTTTGGATTCAGAAACTAATCCATACTTCCATACTAATATTATAAATTGCGAAAAAAGCCTGTCTGTATATTACCGCTTCACGCCCCAACCGCTGAGCAGATTTTGCTGAAAGGTATGGAGATACTTTGTGTCCCGAAAAAGGACATACTTTTTATCCTGGAAAAATGTACTGGTCCCGCGCGATAAACGAATTTTGGCGCAACGGAGTTGCGGGCGTCATCTAGTATTGCTATAAAAGCATTTGTGTGATGCATACTAAAACTGTAGATTTAATTTATAACAGGTAAGATATTGTTGTGACTTGTTAGCCCTCCCACTCACAGTCCCTTTTAAAAGTTATATTCTACATCCCTCCTTTAGAAGGTCGGCTAAGGCAATGCCAATTGACAATTACGTATTTTCATCATGTTTGCGTCCTGAACGAGATAAAATTAGGACCGGAATTAGACATGAAATGAAATAACGCGGCGGCCGTGCGTTTGAGGGGAACAATTTTACGGATCAAGGGACGCAACGCGACGTGAATCCTGCTGAACTGTTAACGAATGTATTTTAAATTATATGTTGCCTGATTCATTTAGCTGAAATTCGTGTCGGTAACATCGATTTTCTGGGAGAAAAACCAACTTTTCAAAAGAACTTAAAGTCTCCATTCGCTATACTCGAGGTAGACAGAGAAAAGTATATAGAATCAAACTTTTTGCAAGACCCCCAATGAGTTGTAAAACAAAAAAAAACCTGAAAACTTTTCACGTGTGTTCTTGTTCGTAGAGCTAAGTGAACTCTTTTTTGATGTAATATCTATAACTATATATCAATATCTATAACCATAATATATCTAACATCTTTACTAACTCACATTTGGCAAATAAAGAAATTGAATTGAATTGAATCTCTTGCTGTGCACTTTTTACAAAAAATAAAACACTACTAGACGACCCGCGCGGCTTCGCCCGCGTAAATTAGGAATTTCACGGAAACCGTACATTTTTCCCACAAAAAAATAGTTTATGTCCCTTCACGTGGTCCTCTCTTCATCTGTGCCAAGCCAAATAACATAAAAATTGCTCCAGTAGTTCGTGAGATAAGCACTTTCAAATAATTTTACCTGTTTTTTCCATATTTTCCTCTGTTTCTTCGGTTCTATTAGTCTTAGCGTGATAAAATATAGCCTATAGCCTTCCTCGATAAATGAGCTATCTAACACTGAAAGAATTTTTCAAATCGGACCTCAGTAGCTCCTGAGATTAGTGCGTTCAAACAAACAAACTCTTCGCTTTATAATATTAAGTATAGATAAGAAGTAGGCTTTTACATAGAATAACGTGATTTTTGCCTAGCTTAGATGTTAATAAAATGTTATGTTTAGCGAATAAAGTTCACTTTTTGAAAAACTATGCGTCAATTTCCGCACATGTATCGCAAGCTCATCTTACAACTCTTAACTAAAACGAATTAAAAGCACAATTTATCAAACCAATTACGTCATAATCGTAACGTAATACAATACAAATCCAACAAACTTTTTGCCAACCCTCGCGAACTAACACCCAACTCTGAAACTTCAACGACCTCGGTGTATGCGACCGCAACCCTTACTTTGAGGGTTGAGTTCAAACGGCAATTGTACCCCTATTCTGATAATCTAACATAAATAAACCAGTCCAGATGATATCGAACGGTTTTAGCTTGAGGAGGTAACAGACAGACAGACATACTTTCGCACTTAAGATTTTGAGATGCATAGATAAGCAATAGAAATAATAAAAATCAATCATAAAAAGATAGAACCGCAGCACACTGAGACATAACTACGCAGTTAAACGCTTTTTTCGGTTTATGTTTTTAACTGTACTTTCATTAGAAGACACATATTTATTAAAATTTTTAAACATTCGAAAATGTTATGTAGAGTTCTTTACTCACTTTTTTAAGCAGCGCCGAGAAGAGTAAGAGTTACTTTTGATGTCTATGTTATAACTTACAAGTTTATGTTTTTATATGGGAAACGGGAAACGCCCCAACGCGACGTCATGGTTTTTCCCATATAAAGATTAAAAAAGCTCTTTCAGCTATTTTCACAGTGAACTCTATATGTAAGGACACTTACACACCCTAAAATATGATTACTGTGTTTTGATACACTTTGTATAAAAATTGCGAAAGAAATAATATGTTCCTGCTTATCCCACTACCTGCAAGCTCATTGTATCTTACTTGCTTTATATTACGAGATAATTTCTAAGTTTTTTGTCTAGTCACGTCTACACTAACGCCCACTCAACGTCCCGGACACTCAGTCTAGATAATCTCTTCACAGCTATTCTCTATTATCATGTAACGAGCTCCCGAATCAATCATCCTTCGAATCAATTATAAATCCTTATTGAATGGGGGAATGAGAATGGTAATTTACAAAGCCATTATGAAGGTAGCTAAGGCAAAAATGTAAGATTACAATACTAAAAGCCTATTTCAATACTTCCTAATAAGTAAGTACAACTTATCTGACAGATAGTCCATACTCCATCTGTCAGATAAATTGTGGATAGCCTATCCAGCGCTTAATGTCAGGAAATGGTGAAACAGGCCCTTAGGGCCTTATCACACTGGCGATTAGCGAGCGATTTGAAAGCGACGCGATTGCGCAACGCACACGCCGCGATTGCGCGACGTGCTCGCCGCGATAGCGCAACGTCGTCGCGGCGTGGCGTGGACGGCATTTTGTACACTCGTCTAGGGAATTTCCTATACGAGTGTACAAAATGGCGCCACGCTGCGATGTCGCGGCGTGCACGTCGCGCAATCGCGGCGTGTGCGTTGAGCAATCGCGTCGCTTTCAAATCGCTTGCTAATCGCCAGTGTGATAAGGCCCTTAGGGTTTATAATATAACGGCATTTATCGTTAAAACTTATAACTTTATCATAGTTATCTAAAATATAATACGTAAATAAGCCAAGTTATATAAATCGCGCCAAGTTTAGGAACGTAGCGACAACGTTAAAGTTAGTTCGGAGTTGCAACAAATGCGACAATGTCGATACAACTTCCGCTTGAACTAGGGCTGCTTGTTAGGTGCTAGGTGTTAGGTGATAAATAATACTAGTTACTTCAGCTAGTATTTAGATTTAGGCATCCCACAACGTAAATTATAGCTGAATCCAGATGCCAGAATATTTTAAACATTTGTAACTGGCACCGACTTCAAAATTATGAAGATTAAGTACAGAACTTAAGTATAATTTACACAGAGCCAGTACTGGCTGCCAATAAGACTGGCAGCCAGTATTGGCTTGGTATATGCCGCGTGTGAACAGTTTTTCAAGCCAGGCCAAACAAATCAAATAATTCATAACTTTGGCAGTCAAGCAATTGTTCTTTTTAGTGGAATACATTATTCACACATCTAACTTCAGTAATGTAATTGTTCTCCTTAGTTATTTTTTTATAATTAGATGTTTATTATTATTTATTATGTAATAACAGATTAAGCGACACTTGAGAGAATTCGAGAAAATAAGCTTCAAAGATTTTAAACTTAAAATTGTCGCTGTGAGCTCATTATTTATGTTACGTGTATGATTTTTTTACTGTAAATTAAGATGTATATAAAGTTTAGATTAATATAGAATATATTACTGCGTAGAATATACTTTAAAAGATATAGCCATTTTTCCTCTTAATTCGTTAATGTTTTACAGCTATATTCAGATAAATTAAATTTCACAATAACGTACTATACGACATTATTGTCGTTTGATTCTTTAATACGATTTATTTTGGGTGAAATAAAGTGCAATATAAGATTAAATCCAAACATTTTAATGAAAATTTCTCAAATTAAACAAAAATTATACAGTTTTTCTAAGATTATAATGTAGGTATGTCTTTAATGATTTCGAAAATAGGTACACATAAATTTGAATAGGTTTTTATAGTCAAATACCACAAAATAACATGATTATTTGCTTGTCTCCCTATCCTTTATAAAACTATTATAAATGCGAAAGTGTGTCAGTCTGTCTGTTTGTTACCTCTTCACGCCCAAACCGCTGAACCGATTTTGCTGAAAATTGGTATAGAGATACTTTGAGTCCCGGAAAGGAACGGAGCATACTTTTTGTGCCAGAAAAATGTACGGTTCCCGCGCGATAAACGAATTTTGGCGCAATGGCGTTACGGGCGTCAACTAGTCTTTTAATAATTAAAATGGCACTTTTTCAACATGAAAAAACAAAAAAATTAACGCTCAATGATAAAAAATGAAATATGTAATCAATTTTTTATTTTTCTAATCTTCATCTTCTATATTAAAATCTTCTGCCATTTTAGGCGGTTAGTTCGTTATTGCGTTTTTAAAGAATAAATTGAAACTGATTATCTACAACTTTTGTGGATATAATTCGTTTACGCATTTTAAATTCCCGTTTGTGTATTTTGTAACAGTAACTTAGGCGCATAATAGGCTACTTGACCTACTTTTTTTCTTCATGCTAATCGCTTCTTAATCATTCATTTTCACAAAAAAAAAACTAATATTTTAATATTTTACACAGTAGAAACCCATAAAAATGTTTATTGAAAAATACGCCTCTTAAATGGCGCCGAAAACACTGTCCGCCATAGTGTGACGTCATACGCTTTGTATTTTAAACTCTCTTTATTGAACATTTTTTTTATGTGCTAAATGTACGAGTCTCAAAGTGCCCAAAAATTATAAAAGAATTAAATAAGAAATTAGAAATCATTTGTAATGTTGAAAACTTTTGGAGAAAAGTTTTGGCTATTTCATTTCCCGTCCACAATAAATGGAGATAATATATAAAACTGATGTTTTAAGCGAATTATTCAATAAAACATATTTTACAAATCTTTCTAGGCTTATTCTTATTATTTATGTACAGATAAACTTATATATAACGAGCGCGATAAATAAAAGATATTAAATTACTATGAGGATGACGTCACATCCAAATCGGAAGTACCGCAAAAGCGTTTTCGTCAGTACAAATCCTATTTTCATAAAATCATATTTTCAAATCGACTTTATTTATCAATCATAAGTTTTTATTTGATGATAAGGTTCACAAGGTTTCCTAGGCCAAGTTCTACTAGAAATATGCATTTGTTCAATGAAATTGAATATAGGTCAAGTAGCCTATTCTATAATACGTAACTAAATTGTGCAAAACTTCTTACAAATTTTGACATGTCGCTTAATTCACCCCTTATTATAAGGAACTAGGATTGATCTTTGAACACAAAATTAGCTGAATACATTGCTAATGATTCCTGGAATCGATCTGCATTCATAACTCATTTTTTTAAATTTTGTCGCTTGATTCGTTATTACGTAACGCCGTCCAATTATTATCATAGCGAACTAAATAGCGAACAATCCTGAATCGTGCCATCGAAATTTCTGAGACCGGTGCGACGTACACGTCACGTACCTACCACATGAAAGTGGGCTTCGGCCTGACCGAGTATACGACCTTGCCGGTTGCCAGATCTTTATTTGGCCACCCACGACCATCCCGAAATAGGATATAATATTACTGCAATATTTTCACTCTAGACGGCATCACCAGCACAGTAAATAAAAGTTTTGTTCGACGTTTGACAAGGTTTCTGTCAATATTCTGGTACTAGTTGACGCCCGCACCTCCGTTGCGCCAAAATTCGTTTATCGCGCGGGAACCGTACATTTTCCGGGATAAAAAGTATCCTATGTCCTTTCTCGGGACTCAGTATCTCCATACTAAGTTTCTGCAAAATCGGTTCAGCGGTTTGGGCATGAAGAGATAACAGACAGACAGACAGACAGACAGACACACTTTCACATTCACAATATTAGTATGGAAGTATGGATGGCTTGAGCAACATGTTGGATTTTGGTCGGATTATTTACTGTATATGCTAGAAGCGCCCTCTGATCCAACCTTTGCGTAATATTCCCATTTAGTTGACATCACTAGATTGAATGGAGTAGCGCAGTGATCGATCTAAGTCTGCAAATCAAGTCTGCAGCCCTAAGTCCAAGTTAGGTCACTGCACACTTTTCCATTGTAAGGCCGGCTGCACACTGTTAATTAAGCGAGCTTCTAAGGGTTCGTATTCATGAGGCCCGTACGAACTCTGAACTACATTAAATGTACAATTTAGCTAAGAAGGGACGAAAAGGGACGGATTAGAAAACCTAAAGGTCGTTTGTTCGGGAAATTACTTTTGCCTAGACTGGGAGAGTTCGACCTAATGTTATTGAGGTTAACAGTTCATGTGTGATGAGAAAATACTTATTGGAATAGGGTACAATACTGCAATGTTTGCACGCTATATAGAGGCAGCATCAGCATACAGCATACAGTGAATAAAAAGACGGGTTGCACTCCGGGAGTGCCGGCAGAAGTGAAAACTTGATTATTAACGTTGTGCATTTTTTTTACCCCATTTTTTATGAAAGTCGATTATTAAAAAATCGATTTTTTTTTAAATTAATCGAAACCCTTACTTTGAGGGTTGAGTTCAAACGGCAATTGTACCCCTATTCTGATAATCTAACATAAATAAACCAGTCCAGATGATATCGAACGGTTTTAGCTTGAGGAGGTAACAGACAGACAGACATACTTTCGCACTTAAGATTTTGAGATGCATAGATAAGCAATAGAAATAATAAAAATCAATCATAAAAAGATAGAACCGCAGCACACTGAGACATAACTACGCAGTTAAACGCTTTTTTCGGTTTATGTTTTTAACTGTACTTTCATTAGAAGACACATATTTATTAAAATTTTTAAACATTCGAAAATGTTATGTAGAGTTCTTTACTCACTTTTTTAAGCAGCGCCGAGAAGAGTAAGAGTTACTTTTGATGTCTATGTTATAACTTACAAGTTTATGTTTTTATATGGGAAACGGGAAACGCCCCAACGCGACGTCATGGTTTTTCCCATATAAAGATTAAAAAAGCTCTTTCAGCTATTTTCACAGTGAACTCTATATGTAAGGACACTTACACACCCTAAAATATGATTACTGTGTTTTGATACACTTTGTATAAAAATTGCGAAAGAAATAATATGTTCCTGCTTATCCCACTACCTGCAAGCTCATTGTATCTTACTTGCTTTATATTACGAGATAATTTCTAAGTTTTTTGTCTAGTCACGTCTACACTAACGCCCACTCAACGTCCCGGACACTCAGTCTAGATAATCTCTTCACAGCTATTCTCTATTATCATGTAACGAGCTCCCGAATCAATCATCCTTCGAATCAATTATAAATCCTTATTGAATGGGGGAATGAGAATGGTAATTTACAAAGCCATTATGAAGGTAGCTAAGGCAAAAATGTAAGATTACAATACTAAAAGCCTATTTCAATACTTCCTAATAAGTAAGTACAACTTATCTGACAGATAGTCCATACTCCATCTGTCAGATAAATTGTGGATAGCCTATCCAGCGCTTAATGTCAGGAAATGGTGAAACAGGCCCTTAGGGCCTTATCACACTGGCGATTAGCGAGCGATTTGAAAGCGACGCGATTGCGCAACGCACACGCCGCGATTGCGCGACGTGCTCGCCGCGATAGCGCAACGTCGTCGCGGCGTGGCGTGGACGGCATTTTGTACACTCGTCTAGGGAATTTCCTATACGAGTGTACAAAATGGCGCCACGCTGCGATGTCGCGGCGTGCACGTCGCGCAATCGCGGCGTGTGCGTTGAGCAATCGCGTCGCTTTCAAATCGCTTGCTAATCGCCAGTGTGATAAGGCCCTTAGGGTTTATAATATAACGGCATTTATCGTTAAAACTTATAACTTTATCATAGTTATCTAAAATATAATACGTAAATAAGCCAAGTTATATAAATCGCGCCAAGTTTAGGAACGTAGCGACAACGTTAAAGTTAGTTCGGAGTTGCAACAAATGCGACAATGTCGATACAACTTCCGCTTGAACTAGGGCTGCTTGTTAGGTGCTAGGTGTTAGGTGATAAATAATACTAGTTACTTCAGCTAGTATTTAGATTTAGGCATCCCACAACGTAAATTATAGCTGAATCCAGATGCCAGAATATTTTAAACATTTGTAACTGGCACCGACTTCAAAATTATGAAGATTAAGTACAGAACTTAAGTATAATTTACACAGAGCCAGTACTGGCTGCCAATAAGACTGGCAGCCAGTATTGGCTTGGTATATGCCGCGTGTGAACAGTTTTTCAAGCCAGGCCAAACAAATCAAATAATTCATAACTTTGGCAGTCAAGCAATTGTTCTTTTTAGTGGAATACATTATTCACACATCTAACTTCAGTAATGTAATTGTTCTCCTTAGTTATTTTTTTATAATTAGATGTTTATTATTATTTATTATGTAATAACAGATTAAGCGACACTTGAGAGAATTCGAGAAAATAAGCTTCAAAGATTTTAAACTTAAAATTGTCGCTGTGAGCTCATTATTTATGTTACGTGTATGATTTTTTTACTGTAAATTAAGATGTATATAAAGTTTAGATTAATATAGAATATATTACTGCGTAGAATATACTTTAAAAGATATAGCCATTTTTCCTCTTAATTCGTTAATGTTTTACAGCTATATTCAGATAAATTAAATTTCACAATAACGTACTATACGACATTATTGTCGTTTGATTCTTTAATACGATTTATTTTGGGTGAAATAAAGTGCAATATAAGATTAAATCCAAACATTTTAATGAAAATTTCTCAAATTAAACAAAAATTATACAGTTTTTCTAAGATTATAATGTAGGTATGTCTTTAATGATTTCGAAAATAGGTACACATAAATTTGAATAGGTTTTTATAGTCAAATACCACAAAATAACATGATTATTTGCTTGTCTCCCTATCCTTTATAAAACTATTATAAATGCGAAAGTGTGTCAGTCTGTCTGTTTGTTACCTCTTCACGCCCAAACCGCTGAACCGATTTTGCTGAAAATTGGTATAGAGATACTTTGAGTCCCGGAAAGGAACGGAGCATACTTTTTGTGCCAGAAAAATGTACGGTTCCCGCGCGATAAACGAATTTTGGCGCAATGGCGTTACGGGCGTCAACTAGTCTTTTAATAATTAAAATGGCACTTTTTCAACATGAAAAAACAAAAAAATTAACGCTCAATGATAAAAAATGAAATATGTAATCAATTTTTTATTTTTCTAATCTTCATCTTCTATATTAAAATCTTCTGCCATTTTAGGCGGTTAGTTCGTTATTGCGTTTTTAAAGAATAAATTGAAACTGATTATCTACAACTTTTGTGGATATAATTCGTTTACGCATTTTAAATTCCCGTTTGTGTATTTTGTAACAGTAACTTAGGCGCATAATAGGCTACTTGACCTACTTTTTTTCTTCATGCTAATCGCTTCTTAATCATTCATTTTCACAAAAAAAAAAACTAATATTTTAATATTTTACACAGTAGAAACCCATAAAAATGTTTATTGAAAAATACGCCTCTTAAATGGCGCCGAAAACACTGTCCGCCATAGTGTGACGTCATACGCTTTGTATTTTAAACTCTCTTTATTGAACATTTTTTTTATGTGCTAAATGTACGAGTCTCAAAGTGCCCAAAAATTATAAAAGAATTAAATAAGAAATTAGAAATCATTTGTAATGTTGAAAACTTTTGGAGAAAAGTTTTGGCTATTTCATTTCCCGTCCACAATAAATGGAGATAATATATAAAACTGATGTTTTAAGCGAATTATTCAATAAAACATATTTTACAAATCTTTCTAGGCTTATTCTTATTATTTATGTACAGATAAACTTATATATAACGAGCGCGATAAATAAAAGATATTAAATTACTATGAGGATGACGTCACATCCAAATCGGAAGTACCGCAAAAGCGTTTTCGTCAGTACAAATCCTATTTTCATAAAATCATATTTTCAAATCGACTTTATTTATCAATCATAAGTTTTTATTTGATGATAAGGTTCACAAGGTTTCCTAGGCCAAGTTCTACTAGAAATATGCATTTGTTCAATGAAATTGAATATAGGTCAAGTAGCCTATTCTATAATACGTAACTAAATTGTGCAAAACTTCTTACAAATTTTGACATGTCGCTTAATTCACCCCTTATTATAAGGAACTAGGATTGATCTTTGAACACAAAATTAGCTGAATACATTGCTAATGATTCCTGGAATCGATCTGCATTCATAACTCATTTTTTTAAATTTTGTCGCTTGATTCGTTATTACGTAACGCCGTCCAATTATTATCATAGCGAACTAAATAGCGAACAATCCTGAATCGTGCCATCGAAATTTCTGAGACCGGTGCGACGTACACGTCACGTACCTACCACATGAAAGTGGGCTTCGGCCTGACCGAGTATACGACCTTGCCGGTTGCCAGATCTTTATTTGGCCACCCACGACCATCCCGAAATAGGATATAATATTACTGCAATATTTTCACTCTAGACGGCATCACCAGCACAGTAAATAAAAGTTTTGTTCGACGTTTGACAAGGTTTCTGTCAATATTCTGGTACTAGTTGACGCCCGCACCTCCGTTGCGCCAAAATTCGTTTATCGCGCGGGAACCGTACATTTTCCGGGATAAAAAGTATCCTATGTCCTTTCTCGGGACTCAGTATCTCCATACTAAGTTTCTGCAAAATCGGTTCAGCGGTTTGGGCATGAAGAGATAACAGACAGACAGACAGACAGACAGACACACTTTCACATTCACAATATTAGTATGGAAGTATGGATGGCTTGAGCAACATGTTGGATTTTGGTCGGATTATTTACTGTATATGCTAGAAGCGCCCTCTGATCCAACCTTTGCGTAATATTCCCATTTAGTTGACATCACTAGATTGAATGGAGTAGCGCAGTGATCGATCTAAGTCTGCAAATCAAGTCTGCAGCCCTAAGTCCAAGTTAGGTCACTGCACACTTTTCCATTGTAAGGCCGGCTGCACACTGTTAATTAAGCGAGCTTCTAAGGGTTCGTATTCATGAGGCCCGTACGAACTCTGAACTACATTAAATGTACAATTTAGCTAAGAAGGGACGAAAAGGGACGGATTAGAAAACCTAAAGGTCGTTTGTTCGGGAAATTACTTTTGCCTAGACTGGGAGAGTTCGACCTAATGTTATTGAGGTTAACAGTTCATGTGTGATGAGAAAATACTTATTGGAATAGGGTACAATACTGCAATGTTTGCACGCTATATAGAGGCAGCATCAGCATACAGCATACAGTGAATAAAAAGACGGGTTGCACTCCGGGAGTGCCGGCAGAAGTGAAAACTTGATTATTAACGTTGTGCATTTTTTTTACCCCATTTTTTATGAAAGTCGATTATTAAAAAATCGATTTTTTTTTAAATTAATCGAAACCCTTACTTTGAGGGTTGAGTTCAAACGGCAATTGTACCCCTATTCTGATAATCTAACATAAATAAACCAGTCCAGATGATATCGAACGGTTTTAGCTTGAGGAGGTAACAGACAGACAGACATACTTTCGCACTTAAGATTTTGAGATGCATAGATAAGCAATAGAAATAATAAAAATCAATCATAAAAAGATAGAACCGCAGCACACTGAGACATAACTACGCAGTTAAACGCTTTTTTCGGTTTATGTTTTTAACTGTACTTTCATTAGAAGACACATATTTATTAAAATTTTTAAACATTCGAAAATGTTATGTAGAGTTCTTTACTCACTTTTTTAAGCAGCGCCGAGAAGAGTAAGAGTTACTTTTGATGTCTATGTTATAACTTACAAGTTTATGTTTTTATATGGGAAACGGGAAACGCCCCAACGCGACGTCATGGTTTTTCCCATATAAAGATTAAAAAAGCTCTTTCAGCTATTTTCACAGTGAACTCTATATGTAAGGACACTTACACACCCTAAAATATGATTACTGTGTTTTGATACACTTTGTATAAAAATTGCGAAAGAAATAATATGTTCCTGCTTATCCCACTACCTGCAAGCTCATTGTATCTTACTTGCTTTATATTACGAGATAATTTCTAAGTTTTTTGTCTAGTCACGTCTACACTAACGCCCACTCAACGTCCCGGACACTCAGTCTAGATAATCTCTTCACAGCTATTCTCTATTATCATGTAACGAGCTCCCGAATCAATCATCCTTCGAATCAATTATAAATCCTTATTGAATGGGGGAATGAGAATGGTAATTTACAAAGCCATTATGAAGGTAGCTAAGGCAAAAATGTAAGATTACAATACTAAAAGCCTATTTCAATACTTCCTAATAAGTAAGTACAACTTATCTGACAGATAGTCCATACTCCATCTGTCAGATAAATTGTGGATAGCCTATCCAGCGCTTAATGTCAGGAAATGGTGAAACAGGCCCTTAGGGCCTTATCACACTGGCGATTAGCGAGCGATTTGAAAGCGACGCGATTGCGCAACGCACACGCCGCGATTGCGCGACGTGCTCGCCGCGATAGCGCAACGTCGTCGCGGCGTGGCGTGGACGGCATTTTGTACACTCGTCTAGGGAATTTCCTATACGAGTGTACAAAATGGCGCCACGCTGCGATGTCGCGGCGTGCACGTCGCGCAATCGCGGCGTGTGCGTTGAGCAATCGCGTCGCTTTCAAATCGCTTGCTAATCGCCAGTGTGATAAGGCCCTTAGGGTTTATAATATAACGGCATTTATCGTTAAAACTTATAACTTTATCATAGTTATCTAAAATATAATACGTAAATAAGCCAAGTTATATAAATCGCGCCAAGTTTAGGAACGTAGCGACAACGTTAAAGTTAGTTCGGAGTTGCAACAAATGCGACAATGTCGATACAACTTCCGCTTGAACTAGGGCTGCTTGTTAGGTGCTAGGTGTTAGGTGATAAATAATACTAGTTACTTCAGCTAGTATTTAGATTTAGGCATCCCACAACGTAAATTATAGCTGAATCCAGATGCCAGAATATTTTAAACATTTGTAACTGGCACCGACTTCAAAATTATGAAGATTAAGTACAGAACTTAAGTATAATTTACACAGAGCCAGTACTGGCTGCCAATAAGACTGGCAGCCAGTATTGGCTTGGTATATGCCGCGTGTGAACAGTTTTTCAAGCCAGGCCAAACAAATCAAATAATTCATAACTTTGGCAGTCAAGCAATTGTTCTTTTTAGTGGAATACATTATTCACACATCTAACTTCAGTAATGTAATTGTTCTCCTTAGTTATTTTTTTATAATTAGATGTTTATTATTATTTATTATGTAATAACAGATTAAGCGACACTTGAGAGAATTCGAGAAAATAAGCTTCAAAGATTTTAAACTTAAAATTGTCGCTGTGAGCTCATTATTTATGTTACGTGTATGATTTTTTTACTGTAAATTAAGATGTATATAAAGTTTAGATTAATATAGAATATATTACTGCGTAGAATATACTTTAAAAGATATAGCCATTTTTCCTCTTAATTCGTTAATGTTTTACAGCTATATTCAGATAAATTAAATTTCACAATAACGTACTATACGACATTATTGTCGTTTGATTCTTTAATACGATTTATTTTGGGTGAAATAAAGTGCAATATAAGATTAAATCCAAACATTTTAATGAAAATTTCTCAAATTAAACAAAAATTATACAGTTTTTCTAAGATTATAATGTAGGTATGTCTTTAATGATTTCGAAAATAGGTACACATAAATTTGAATAGGTTTTTATAGTCAAATACCACAAAATAACATGATTATTTGCTTGTCTCCCTATCCTTTATAAAACTATTATAAATGCGAAAGTGTGTCAGTCTGTCTGTTTGTTACCTCTTCACGCCCAAACCGCTGAACCGATTTTGCTGAAAATTGGTATAGAGATACTTTGAGTCCCGGAAAGGAACGGAGCATACTTTTTGTGCCAGAAAAATGTACGGTTCCCGCGCGATAAACGAATTTTGGCGCAATGGCGTTACGGGCGTCAACTAGTCTTTTAATAATTAAAATGGCACTTTTTCAACATGAAAAAACAAAAAAATTAACGCTCAATGATAAAAAATGAAATATGTAATCAATTTTTTATTTTTCTAATCTTCATCTTCTATATTAAAATCTTCTGCCATTTTAGGCGGTTAGTTCGTTATTGCGTTTTTAAAGAATAAATTGAAACTGATTATCTACAACTTTTGTGGATATAATTCGTTTACGCATTTTAAATTCCCGTTTGTGTATTTTGTAACAGTAACTTAGGCGCATAATAGGCTACTTGACCTACTTTTTTTCTTCATGCTAATCGCTTCTTAATCATTCATTTTCACAAAAAAAAAACTAATATTTTAATATTTTACACAGTAGAAACCCATAAAAATGTTTATTGAAAAATACGCCTCTTAAATGGCGCCGAAAACACTGTCCGCCATAGTGTGACGTCATACGCTTTGTATTTTAAACTCTCTTTATTGAACATTTTTTTTATGTGCTAAATGTACGAGTCTCAAAGTGCCCAAAAATTATAAAAGAATTAAATAAGAAATTAGAAATCATTTGTAATGTTGAAAACTTTTGGAGAAAAGTTTTGGCTATTTCATTTCCCGTCCACAATAAATGGAGATAATATATAAAACTGATGTTTTAAGCGAATTATTCAATAAAACATATTTTACAAATCTTTCTAGGCTTATTCTTATTATTTATGTACAGATAAACTTATATATAACGAGCGCGATAAATAAAAGATATTAAATTACTATGAGGATGACGTCACATCCAAATCGGAAGTACCGCAAAAGCGTTTTCGTCAGTACAAATCCTATTTTCATAAAATCATATTTTCAAATCGACTTTATTTATCAATCATAAGTTTTTATTTGATGATAAGGTTCACAAGGTTTCCTAGGCCAAGTTCTACTAGAAATATGCATTTGTTCAATGAAATTGAATATAGGTCAAGTAGCCTATTCTATAATACGTAACTAAATTGTGCAAAACTTCTTACAAATTTTGACATGTCGCTTAATTCACCCCTTATTATAAGGAACTAGGATTGATCTTTGAACACAAAATTAGCTGAATACATTGCTAATGATTCCTGGAATCGATCTGCATTCATAACTCATTTTTTTAAATTTTGTCGCTTGATTCGTTATTACGTAACGCCGTCCAATTATTATCATAGCGAACTAAATAGCGAACAATCCTGAATCGTGCCATCGAAATTTCTGAGACCGGTGCGACGTACACGTCACGTACCTACCACATGAAAGTGGGCTTCGGCCTGACCGAGTATACGACCTTGCCGGTTGCCAGATCTTTATTTGGCCACCCACGACCATCCCGAAATAGGATATAATATTACTGCAATATTTTCACTCTAGACGGCATCACCAGCACAGTAAATAAAAGTTTTGTTCGACGTTTGACAAGGTTTCTGTCAATATTCTGGTACTAGTTGACGCCCGCACCTCCGTTGCGCCAAAATTCGTTTATCGCGCGGGAACCGTACATTTTCCGGGATAAAAAGTATCCTATGTCCTTTCTCGGGACTCAGTATCTCCATACTAAGTTTCTGCAAAATCGGTTCAGCGGTTTGGGCATGAAGAGATAACAGACAGACAGACAGACAGACAGACACACTTTCACATTCACAATATTAGTATGGAAGTATGGATGGCTTGAGCAACATGTTGGATTTTGGTCGGATTATTTACTGTATATGCTAGAAGCGCCCTCTGATCCAACCTTTGCGTAATATTCCCATTTAGTTGACATCACTAGATTGAATGGAGTAGCGCAGTGATCGATCTAAGTCTGCAAATCAAGTCTGCAGCCCTAAGTCCAAGTTAGGTCACTGCACACTTTTCCATTGTAAGGCCGGCTGCACACTGTTAATTAAGCGAGCTTCTAAGGGTTCGTATTCATGAGGCCCGTACGAACTCTGAACTACATTAAATGTACAATTTAGCTAAGAAGGGACGAAAAGGGACGGATTAGAAAACCTAAAGGTCGTTTGTTCGGGAAATTACTTTTGCCTAGACTGGGAGAGTTCGACCTAATGTTATTGAGGTTAACAGTTCATGTGTGATGAGAAAATACTTATTGGAATAGGGTACAATACTGCAATGTTTGCACGCTATATAGAGGCAGCATCAGCATACAGCATACAGTGAATAAAAAGACGGGTTGCACTCCGGGAGTGCCGGCAGAAGTGAAAACTTGATTATTAACGTTGTGCATTTTTTTTACCCCATTTTTTATGAAAGTCGATTATTAAAAAATCGATTTTTTTTTAAATTAATCGAAACCCTTACAATCGATTAAATTTTTAACCCATTTTTTATGAAAATTGATTTTTAAAAAATCGATTTTTTTAATTAATCGAAACCCTTACAATCAATTCGAGTTCGAGTTCGAGTTCCAGAGTTCGAGTTCGAGTTCGAGTTCGAGTTCGATTTCGATTTCGAGTTCGAGTTCGACACAAAACACTACTCTCCAACCGTCTTACGGTTTTTCCAAGGTTTTTCGATCAGCACGAGAATCTGACACGAGTTTCACAGTTTTTACCCATCCCACAAAAGTGCTCAACGCTGCTAAAGAAGTTGTCACTTCAAAAAATGTTTTGTTCGACGTTTGTCAACGTTTCTAGTAATATTCTGATATGACGTGTGCAACATGTCGGATTTTTTGTCGGATTGTTTACTTAATGAGCTAGTAGCTCTCTGCTCCCACAATCCACATATTATGCGTTGAGAAAAGTGGTAAAAAATAAAGATGTAAGTATGCAGCACTAGCCCATATCAAATTTTGATTACTAACTTCGTTGTAGAAAATAGAAATTATGTAATGCAACTTGACTAAGTGACTTACATTGTCGCGATTCCGATTCCGAACTTTATTTTTAGGCAAATTTCAAGAACTATAAAACGACCTCTAAATATTGACTTGACAATCTTGACATAGCCCGCCTAAATAACTGGCTATTATCATTGCCATTCATTGCCGGCCAATCTACGTTGGCTCATGATGGACCTGCCTAACTAGACAAGTGGCAAGCGATTATCGTCAACGCCAACGAAATATTTGCGATTTGACAATAAGTCATCGCTTCGCTAGCGAATACCAATATCCCATACATTTTGTTGGCGTTTACGATAATCGTATGCCACTTGTCTAGGCCCTCTGCAATGCAAGCGATAAAAGAACTTGTCATATTTGTCCTTGATTACCCAAAATCAACGAAACGTGGGTAATAATAAAATTTCTTTGATATCACAAATATTTTTTTTTATTATGTAATTTGGGGACGTCTATGGGTTATTCGCCAATATCCTTTTTTTTGCTATCTTTGTATACTTAGGTATATATTTTTCGCACTAAGGATAATTGAAATAATATCATTAATTGTAATTGTAGTCCTACACAAATGAAAGTTTGTCTCCATTTCTTACTTAACAATACCGCATCAAGCTGCAGTAATATTTCAGCAACATTGTTATAAAGGTGAGTGCACACTCAAGTTTGGGGCACAAGGGGACGTTTGGCGACTCGCCAGCGGACTCGTATTAATTACTGCCCACTGGAGCCAGTCGCTGGAAAATGTGGCTTCTAGTGTTCACACTTTACTTAATAAGTTATGCGTTGATCGTGTTAGAGTAAATTGTGTTTTATTAGTAACGGTGTAAAGCTCAAAACTTTACAATATACACGTGTAACAAAACTATGTGATAATAATTTAGGGTGTGTATGAGTTCCTTGTATAGAGTGCAATGTGAAAGTAGCAGCGCTGAGAGCGTAACTATTTTTTAAACTTTTGTATTATATTATATTCATGATGCTCGAGTGCGTGCCCATACAAATCACAAAAAAAAGTTTGCTCTTTCACCGCTGTTACTTTCACAGTGAACTCCTTATAAGAAATACACACCCTAAAGTACTAATCATCAATTTGAACACAAGAAGGAAACGGACAGACAAATATTTTAATTTATATATTGATGTTAATATGGATAGAGTTGAAAAGTCACCTCTTTTAGAGAGGAAGAAGTCTGTTAAACTTCAGTTAACCAAACCCACAAAATTCTCATTATAATAATGTATTTATTAATTTGGCCGTCACTCTCACTTTTAATATAGCCTAAGTGACACCAACGTTGGATCACTCACTTATTATGTCGGCCTGTTATTTATTATGAAGATGGAATTCTTGGGAGAAAACTCGAGAAAATTCGAGAAAATCCAAGAAAACAAGCTAACCACGAGCGACGTGAAATGCGAAGGAAAACATTTCCACAATTACCGAAAATTGAAATTTCCTCTGACTTGGCATTCGGAAAATAAGTTTTTAAATTATTACCGAGAAAATGCAAGATGAAAGATTATAAGACAAAGTTTTTTGTGGGAAATGAAACTTCTGGGTAACTTACTATACTGCTGACGGCACCGACACCGAAATACTGATTTAGTACCTCGATCGTGAGAATCGCAGACACCATATATTTTCAGTTGTTATGCGACAGCCGGGTGCTGCTTGGGGATTGATGGGTTAGGAAGAGTTTTCTGAATACAGCCATATCTGAAACTTCGATATCCCACCAAAAACATAAAATATGTAAAAATGGAAAACCAAGTTCCATACAAACATTATTCTTGTCTATGGACTTCGCAGTAAAAAGGATGGAGATCTAAATGAGTGCCAAGTTCCATGGAAAATCACAATATGTATGTATAGGAACCAAATAACATTATAAACAAATAATAGAGTATATTTCTTTGCTTTATTGAATATCTATAACAATTAATGTTATTTAAATAATTTGAGATCTAAAACTAGATTAGATCTAACTTGGCCAGTTTTCATTACATCAGTCATTTCATAAAATTATTGAACATTTTAATTCAGTCGCAATCGCATCGCAGTCCGAGGTGCGCGTGCATCATTATCGTTCGAAGTGCAGTACGCATTACGCAACCAATCGTTAATAATATCAATAGTTAATCCATTACTCAACTAAAATGAGTAAGTGTTGTAGTGTACATATCTAAATTTCTTTTATAAAAACCTTTTTTATATTATTTTGTACTCTTTAGTTTATGGTATTTTGACTTGTTTACTTTTTGGTAGATTTTGTCATGAGATTATAATAATTCAACTGGAATATCGAGTGTGCTATTTTATCATTTTCTCCTTCGCACCTTCAAAACAAGAAAGTTGGGCAAGCGATTCACCTCGCAACGACGCGAGGACCGTGCTCACTTCATTGGTGACCCCGGAAGGAACACATGATGGAGAATCTGAACGAGAATGTAACCAGCGAACAAAGGGACGGCGCGGCGGGAGAAACATTTCGCGTTGGCGTACGTATTCCCCCGTTTTACCCTGAAAAACCCGGGTTATGGTTTGCGCAGATGGAGGCGCAGTTCATATTATCTGGCATAAAATCTGACGAGACTAAATTTTACTACGCCACCGGCAACTTGGACTCGCAGTACGCGGCTGAGGTAGAAGATATAATAGCTAACCCTCCACCAACGGCTAAGTACGAAAGATTGAAAAGCGAACTAGTTAAACGACTTTCGGCATCGCGGGAAAAGAAAATAAGACAACTTCTTATGCATGAGGAGCTCGGCGACAGAAAGCCTTCGCAGTTCTACCGCCATCTACTTAATCTTGCTGGCCCGGGAGTACCCGAAGAGTTCCTGCGGAGCATCTGGAGCAGTAGTCTTCCTGCAGGCACCCAAGCCATCGTAGCCTCGCAGTCCAAGACTGGTCTCCCTGAGTTGGCGGAACTAGCCGACAGGATCCACGACGTGGTCGGTCTCCGGATGCCGTCGTCTTCTGCTGTAGCTGCTCCACCACCGTCTTCGAGTGCCCACCCTGAGATTGCCGTGCTGACCGAGCAGGTACAAAAGCTGACAAGCCAAGTGGAACGACTGTCCCGCCCCAGAGGACGTTCTAGCAGTCGCAGTCGCACCCGTCAGCGGTCCGACATCACTTCAGGCCGAAGCCCGGAAGTGTGTGAAGCCGTGCGACTACCACAAGTCGGAAAACTCACGGGGCAATCTGTAATGGCGGCCGAGGATTGCCCGAATACCGGTCGCATATTTGTCACCGATCGAAGGTCGAAGGGGCAGTTCTTGGTCGACACCGGAAGCGACCTCTGTGTCTACCCCCGATCGGCGATCCCTAGGCGACTGGAGAAGACCACCTACGTTTTGTGTGCGGCCAATGGGACACCGATGCCTACATACGGGTTTATTAATTTAAATTTAAATCTAGGTTTACGCCGTGAATTTTCTTGGCGATTTATAGTTGCCGACGTTACAAGGGCGATAATAGGCGTAGATTTTTTATCTTTTTACAATTTAGTTGTTGATTGCAGGAATCAATGCCTCATCGATAACTATACAAGCCTTTCCGCCCCGGCATCGCCTGCCCGTCATTGTGGTGATGTGTCTTCGGTGAAGGTGAGTCTTGGTGATTCCGCATATACACACATACTACAGGAATTCCCCGACATTACACGTCCACCTGGAGTACACCGCACTCCGAAACACAATACAGTACATCATATACGAACTACAACTGGACAGCCTGTATCGTGTACACCGCGACGGTTAGCACCTGAAAAGTGGAAAATTGCGAAAGCTGAGTTTGACGCCATGTTACAGGCAGGTACGTGTCGCCCTTCAGAGTCATCATGGGCATCGCCGCTCCATCTGACTCCGAAAAAGGACAACGGCTGGCGTCCCTGTGGTGATTACCGTATGCTCAACTCCCGCACGATTCCCGATCGCTATCCCATCAAGCACATTCATGATTTCACCCATTCATTAGCAGGGAGCACCATATTTTCCACCATTGACCTGGTTAAAGCCTATAACCAAATTCCAGTCCACCCAGATGATATTCCGAAGACCGCTATAACAACGCCGTTCGGCCTATACGAATTCCCGTACATGATGTTCGGGCTTCGTAACGCCGCTCAGACGTTTCAGCGTTTCGTGGACGAGATGCTGCGGGGACTCGATTTTACGTACGCGTACTTGGATGACTTTTTGGTGTTCTCGAAGGACCAAAAAACTCACGAAGAGCATCTCCGTCAACTTTTTGCTAGGTTACGTGAATATGGCATGGTCATAAACGTTTCCAAGTGTCTTTTTGGAGTTGCGGAGGTAAAATTTTTAGGGTATCAAATCTCGGGCGCAGGAGCTACACCTCTTCCAGAAAAAGTAGAGGCTATTAAAAACTTCCCAAAGCCGAAGACTGTAAGGGAGTTACGCAGGTTTTTGGGAATGGTAAACTTTTACAGGCGCTTCATTCCCAAAGCTGCCCAGCATCAAGCTCCACTTAACGAGTTGCTTACGGGTTCGGTCAAGGGTTCCCATCCAGTGGACATAACAGGCGAAGCATCAAAGGCCTTTGTGGCTTGCAAAGAAGGTCTATGTCAGGCCGCCTTGCTGGCCCATCCCCGGTGCGATGCCAAACTGTCGTTGGTGACGGACGCATCCGACAACGCTATAGGTAGTGTCCTCCAGCAACACGATGGGGATGCCTGGCAACCCCTCGCCTTCTTCTCACACAAGCTAAGTCCAACTCAAAAAAAATACTCACCATATGACCGAGAGCTGCTGGCAATATATGAGAGCGTAAAATACTTTAGGCATATGGTCGAGGGACGTGACTTTGTGGTCTATACAGATCACAAGCCACTGACATTCGCCTTTCGAAACCGGAAAGAAAACTGTTCCCCAAGGCAGTTCAGGCACCTGGATCTGATCGCTCAATTTACCACAGATATCCGGCATATATCCGGAAAGGATAATGTTGTGGCGGATACACTTTCACGTGTAGAGGAGATTTCTCAGCCTGTGTCCGCTGAAATAATCGCAGCTGCTCAAGTTGAGGACCCCGAACTGAAGCATCTTTTAGATGATGCTACCTCACTACGCTTACAGCGCCTTAAGATTCCGGGTTCGGGTAGCCAGCTCTACTGTGACATTAGCACCGCTACGCCTAGACCTTATGTGCCACAAGAGTTACGCAAAGCTATTTTCAACAGCCTGCATTCTCTTAGTCACCCAGGGGCAAAGGCTTCCATAAGACTAGTTTCCAAGCGATATGTTTGGCCTAGTATTCGGAAGGATTGTCGCGAGTGGGTTCGATCATGTTCGGCTTGTCAGCGATCGAAGATCACTAGGCATGTGTACTCTCCGGTGGGTAACTTTAAACTGCCCTCATCGAGATTTGCTTTTATTCATATTGATCTCGTGGGTCCTTTGCCACTGTGCCAAGGTTTCCGCTATTGTCTCACTGCCGTCGACCGTTTTACGCGATGGCCTGAGGCAATACCGCTTGCTGACATAACTGCAGAAATGGTGGCAAAGGCCCTACTGAGTGGTTGGATCGCTCGATTCGGCTGCCCATCTGATATCGTTACAGATAGAGGTAGGCAGTTCGAATCGGCATTATTTAAGAGCTTATCTACGATCGCTGGCTTTCAACACCGCAGAACCACTGCATACCATCCTGCCTGCAATGGACTGGTGGAGAGATTTCACCGTCAACTCAAAGCCGCAATCATATGCCATGCAAATGACAGTTGGGTGGAATCCCTCCCATTAGTACTGTTAGGCATTCGCGGATCTTTCAAAGAGGATGTTCAGGCTTCAGCAGCCGAACTGGTGTACGGTCAACCGATACGGCTTCCGGGTGAGTTCTTTGACCCTCAGGCTGATGAGACTAGCGATATGACGGAGTACTTGTCAAAACTTCGAAGTATTGTCAGGAAACTCCGCCCATCACCTGCGGCTAGGCACAACAGCAAATTCAAAACTTTTGTTCATAAGGATTTATCTTCCTCAACTCATATTTTCTTGAGGGACTGTACTGGCGGTGGTTTAAAGCCAGCATATTCTGGCCCGCATAAGGTTGTGGAAAGAGGGGACAAAGTTTTCAAAATTTTAGTAAATGGTAAGCAGGTTACCGTATCAATTGACCGGATCAAGCCGGCCTTCATACTGAGTGACCCTACCATCACACCATACTCACAACATAATACTAACACGCGCCAAGACACTCCACACTCACTACTCAACAGTAACACCCATCACTACACTCCTGCGGATAACTGCGACTTGCAACCCGCTGATGATAACATCATTAGAACGACGAGGTCAGGCCGTCATGTAAAATTTCCGGACTGTTATCGCCCTTGACGGTCTCTGGAGGGGGGTGATGTAGTGTACATATCTAAATTTCTTTTATAAAAACCTTTTTTATATTATTTTGTACTCTTTAGTTTATGGTATTTTGACTTGTTTACTTTTTGATAGATTTTGTCATGAGATTATAATAATTCAACTGGAATATCGAGTGTGCTATTTTATCATTTTCTCCTTCGCACCTTCAAAACAAGAAAGTTGGGCAAGCGATTCACCTCGCAACGACGCGAGGACCGTGCTCACTTCAGTGTTATACTTGTAACAAAAACGTTAATAAAAAAAACCCAGGAATCCAATGTGGCACGTGTTGTAAGTGGATTCATGGCGGATGCGCTGGACTATCCAACGACCAGCTAAATGTTCTCGTCACGACGGACTCGGTCGACTGGAAGTGTAAGAACTGTTCCGGAACAAAACTTAGAAGATTGTTCAGGTATAATACCGGAAGATGATGAGGATTCTAGCGGAATCGCAAATAATCAAGCTCAAGAAATCCTGAACATCATCAGAAGAGAGGTTAGCCAGGTGATCAAGGACGAGCTACAACGCACTTTCGATTTTTATTCCGAAAAAATAGACGAATACGAAGCTAAAATAATAACCTACGAAAAAAATATGAAAAAACTTGAAAACCAGTGTACCGAACTACGCAACAATTACAAAAACCTATTTCTTAAACATGAAGTAACCGAAAGAAAAATGAATCAAATATTACAATCCCAGTTAATAAACAAACTGGAGATGTGTGGTATTGAGTCCGGAAATAACAACGTCGAAGTCTTCGTCCACAAATATGCCCAAATCATCAAGCAAAATCCAGAGGACATAATAAAAACCTATAAAAAGGAGCCTCGCCGTGCCGGAATCAAAAAGAACGTTCCGCCTACCATCATTATCCAACTAAAGGAAGGAGCACGAAATTCTTGGCTGGAATCATCCAGAAAAACAGAAGTTACTGCTGCAGCCCTCGGTCTAGAAGGAAGTAGAAAAATCTATCTACGCGAATCGCTGACCCCTGCCACTGCATTTTTACTCTGGAAGACAAAAGAGGAACTGAAAAACGAATATAAGTATATCTGGTGCAAAAATGGATCGGTTTTAGTAAGAAAAGATGATAAAGGTAAAATAATTTTAATTAAAACTGAAAAGGACATTGAAAAAAAATAAAAAAATGAGCTAAAATAAATTAATATTTAATATAAATAATAAAACCTAAGATAATATCATGCCTATATTATATTACTTAATTGTAATAGGTAAAAACCTACAGAGGTTTATACTGAATAATAGGTATAAAAATTGTAATTTGTAAATGTTTACCTTAAAATCAATAAAAATGGATGACATAAATAGTAAAATTATTGAACTTAACCTTGGGAATTTAAACGAATTTTTATATAGTATTCCCTTGTATGAAAATTTTTTGTTGTTCTTTCATGTTAACATTAGATCTTTAAATAAAAATTTTGCCCAACTAGAGTTAATTGTAAACAGCTCAAAATCCATTATCCATTTTATTGTTATAACAGAAGCTAATATGCAGGAAGCTATGGCAAATCAATTTAATTTACCTAGTTATAACTTACATTGCGAATTACGCAGTAATAGAAAAGGTGGTGGTGTGTTATTGTATATACATAAGTCTTTAAGTTTTAATAGATACTAGCTGTCCCGGCAAACGTTGTATTGCCATTTAAAGTATTTCTACTTCATCAGTTGACACAAAATCTTACCCCCTCTTTTGTCCCCTAAGAGGGGTGGGGGGAAAAATTTTATACACCAGATGTTAAGTTGAAAAAACAGTTAATAATATGAAGTAAGCCCATTAAAGAAAAAAGTTTGATACAAAATCTGACCCCCTCTTTGGTCCCCTTAGAGGGGTGGGGTGGGGGGGGGGTAATTTTTATACACCAGATGTTGAGTTGGAAGGAGGCAAATATATCTGCGAAAACCGTATGCAAATCGGATCAGTAGTTTTCGTGTTCAAGCAAAGTCTTATACAAAATCTGACCCCCTCTTTTGTCCCTTTAGAGGGGTGGGGAGAATTTTTTTATACACCAGATGTTAAGTTGCAAGAAGACAAATATATCTGCGAAAACAGCATTCAAATCGGATCAGTAGTTTCGTGTGATGCTGGAACAAACATACAGACAGACAGACAGACAGACAGACAGACATACAGACAGACAGACAGACAGACAGACAGACAGACAGACAGACAGACAGACAGACAGACAGACAGACAGACAGACAGACAGACAGACAGACAGACAGACAGACAGACAGACAGACAGACAGACAGACAGACAGACAGACAGACAGACAGACAGACAGACAGACATACAGACAGACAGACACAAAAAAACTAAGTAACTTTTCGGCTTCTATAGCGATATTGTGACACCCTCCGCTTATTATTTTTTGAATATCTTTAATGTACAGAATTGACATTTCTACAGATTTATTATATGTATAGATAATAACTGTACTTTTAGTTATATGGAATGCTTAAGTGGTGAGATAGTCTTAAATAATTATACTCATATCGGTTTATGTGCCATTTACAGACCGCCTCAGACATGCAAAAATAAGTTTATTTTTGAATTAGATAACACAATTAAGAAATTTGATCATAAACATAGTTGTATTATCATAGGTGATATTAACATCGACTTGAGTCAATCCAGTCCTATCGTCAATTCATATTTAAACTGTTTAAGTAACGTAGTTCGAGTGTGCCATATCTCAGTACACACGCATAGAAAAGTACGGAAATATAATTAGCAAGTCGAGTATCGACCACCTGTTTATTAGAAACGTGAACAACGCACTTGCATACAGCGCGGTGGTGCACACCGTGCCGGCCGATCACTGCGTTATCGCGGGTGCCTTGCCGGTCCCGGTTACACCATCCGCCGGTGCGCCTGCGCGTGTTGTTTACACATCGATAGATAACATAAAACTTAAAAATGAAATTTCTTCCATAGACTTCGATAAATATCTGTCCCTTACGGACCCTAATATAATAATGTCGTTATTACTTAACGACTTCAATACATTATACGACACCTGTAAAATAATAAAAAGTGTCAACACAAACTCTAAACGTAGTTCTTGTGCATGGGCTAATCAGCGCTTAAAGTATATGTGTGCTGAGAGGGATCGACTATATAAGGAGTGGCAAAAAGATGAAAATAATTGCACTAAGCGCCTTTACTTTAATAGCTATAGGAATAAAACAAATAAATATGCGCAGTTTATTAAAAATAGATTTATTGTGGCAAATGTTTGTAAGAATTTTAATAATCCGAAAAAAATATGGGAAATAATAAATAAAATTTCTGGAAAAATTGTTCAAAGTATTGATGACATCCTACTCAAATATTTCAAACTCGAACCTCTCATTATAGCTAACAACTTTGCAAAGATATTTGAGGACTCAATCAAAAAAATTAAAAATATTTGTAACACTAAATTATTAGATCCAAAAATATACGAAAATAAACCTACAATGTCAATTAGATTAAAGCTCACTGATACAGTAGCTAAAATTATTAAAAGTATAAATATAAACAAAAGTCCCGGGCGCGACGGCATTCGGGCCCGTGACATAAAATCGTCCTCCGAATTATTGGTTCCTGTCCTGACGCACTTGATTAACTGTTGTATTGATACGGGTATATACCCGGATATTCTTAAAATAGGCACCGTTAGACCTGTATATAAGGGGGGCATCCATAACGACTATAATAACTATCGTCCCATTACTATATTATCGTGTATAGACAAGGTCATAGAAAGATTTTTCGATGACCAAATATCATCCTTCTTTCAAAATAATAATATTATTAACCATAAACAGTATGGCTTTCAAAGAAAACGTAGTACGACAGAGTTGCTACGAGATTTCACTGATAGGATTAACGGCTATCTTGATCAAAAATTTCAGGTAATCGCGCTGTTTATTGATTTTTCAAAAGCGTTCGACGTTTTAGATTTTAAAACACTATTCCAAAAATTATCGAACGCGGGGATTCAAGGCCCTCTTTTGAAAATACTCAAAAATTATCATACAGACCGATTTACGGCTATTAAAGTTCTCGATAAGTATAGTGACCTTCATAGCACCGAGGAGGGCACGGCACAGGGGTCCACGATCGGCCCAGACGAGTACCTGGCCTACGTTAACGAAATGTGCAATTTAATAATAGAAGGAGAAATTTATCAATTTGCTGATGACACGTGTCTCTTAATGGCTCATAAATCGATACACGAAGCTCAAAAAATTATGCAAAAAAATTACGATCTCATTTGTAAATATTCACATGATGTGGGGCTGATAATAAACTCACAAAAGACTAAATTTATACATATTCATTCAGCTCATAATGTGCCTCTCACCTCCCCCATGATTATAGCACATACTCACGATTGTTTCCATTCAAATGTAGTGTATAATGCCTATCAATGTCCTGCATTAGAAAAAGTAAATAAACATACATATCTCGGTCTTATAATTGACAACCGACTGAGTTGGAAGCCACACATAGACCATGTATGCTCGAAATTAAGATCTGTACTCAGTAAAATCTATATTCTTAAATACAAGTTACCCTATAGAACCTTAAGGTTATTCTATTTATCGTTGGCCCAGTCGGTTGTTAACTATGGATTGAGTAGTTATGGAAGATCGTTTGAAAGTCACTTACTTAATATACATTCAGGCCGCGATAACAATGAAAAAGCTATTGTGTCTCGTTTTGCCACAACTGATGGGTTACCTTCATTTGTAGAAGAGCTGCCAGAAGACCTACAAAAGTTGTATCGGGACAAGTGTAAATAAAGTAAAGTTAGGTAACTAATGCGACCACATCTTGTCCAGATAAACTCATTGCAGTTTTTGCGGCAAGATTTCTTGTATTTTGTAATTATTGTATACAGTCATTGAACAAAATAAATAAATAAAAGTAGCTATTATTATAGCTGTCTAACAAACAGACAGACAGACGGACGGACAGACGGACAGACGGACAGACGGACAGACGGACAGACGTATTAGTCCTTCGATCGGAGGTTCTAGGAATTCCCATTGTATTCTTTTGTTCTCGCGATCACCGGTGCTCGCGCGGGGCCTGAAAGATTAAAAGAATTCTAGGTCTATTCCCGGGACTCAAACTATATCTCCATACCAAGAACAATCGGTACAAGCAATTTGGGCGTGAAGAGGTAACAGACAGACAGTCATACTTCATAAAGTCACCTTCTATTAATTTCCTAAAGTTTTTTCACTTCACAAATAAATATTTACGGGGAGCTCCCATACAATAAATGGGATTTTTTGGCCTTTTTTGCTCAAAATCAAGAATGGCAGCCGGTAGATACTTGAAAATTTCACAAGGCCAGTTACGCAGGAGTTGACAGGTGTCAAAACAAATAACTACATCAGCTCTATATTAAAAAATAGTTAATAACGTTATATTGACAAAACTGTGCTACAAATTAAATGACTATGTGCTAAGTGTCCAAGTGATAAAATAATCGTAACAAGTTACCACCAAATATTCAAATTACAGTGTTATTTATAAAACCTTTTTTCTAAAATTTATAAAGAACTAAATTACACGTTTCCATAGTGTTAAAAACAGTCTTACAAATTATACTAACTCATTTAAGAAGTTATCATATTGAAATAGTGGAAATAAATACAAAAAAATTAAATTTTACTAGTGCAAAAAAGTTATTTTTAAATCGTATCAACGGATCAAAAGTGCGACGTACCTGCCATCTGTTGGTGAATTGCTGAAGTATTTCTTATCTGCTGTATACCACACAATCTCAAGAATAGCTGCAAACATAACACTTCACCAGAATAATGGATACATCCCATAACGAGTTTGTAACGCTAAGGAGAAATGCTAGATCAAACTCGTTGACAAACATTGATCACTCGTTCACATTTGATGCATCTATGAACAGCTTACCTAACAATTCACTCACTAGCAGTAATGAATGCTTAGAACATATTAATAAAATTCAAAAATTATCGGATGATCTGCTTATAGCCAATCAGGAAATTAAAAATTTAAGCCTAGAAATCCTAAAGTTAAGAAATGACTTGGAAAAAAAGAACAAAATAATTGACATGTATAAAAAGATTGAAAACGGCAGCAGTTCCATCACACCTAACGCTAGGAGGAAGAGCAGAAATAAGATGTATGATCTTAATAGGTGTCAGAGCTTAGAGACAACACCGCAAAAAAGTAAAAAACTAGAAACTGAAACACCACAAGATACCGGCAATAACAAACGAGAACCATTACGGGAAGAAACGGTGACACGGGTGACATTGACAGACAGCTGGACACAGACAAGCGAAACTAATTACAATATTATGCAATGCAGCAACACTGAAATGGAGAATACCGCGAGGAAATCAGAAACAACAACCAATGACAATTATAAAGAAACGTCAAATATTCCTAAGAAGAAGATGAAGAACTTCAAAAAATAAACAAAATATGTATTACGGAGTTTTGGCGGGCATGTGAAAGAGTGCTGTTGTGTTTTGTATTATTTTCCTAAAATTGTGTTAGCTGGGTTTTTAATGTGTAATATTGGTAGAATATTAACCATTAGATATTTGTGTTCATGCACAAGTGTAGGAAAATGATGTAATATCCAGAAACGTGCTATTTTGTGTTCCCTCCAAAACTCCATCGAAAGTTTCAGTAAAGCGTCTACCACTTTACTGAATCGACCGACTTGACTCCTGTGACTGTATTGACTTTTACTTAGACTTTGACTAGACTTTAGACCTGACGATACATGAAAACGATGATGAAAATTATAATAGGAGGAATATGGTTTTCCCGCCATATTCCTTACCTTTTTACCTTGTCTGTGGCACAACATACACATCCTTTGTGTCAAGTTGCCAAAAAAGAAGAAAAAAAAATAAATATATGTATTACGAGCACGAAACCAAATAATAAAATTCTGGAGTTAGCCCTTAATGCTTTTGGGCAAAATTATAATGTATGCCATTACAGCTCGCCCAATTCTAATACTACAAACATTCTTAGTTCTTTAAGTACCAAACTTGATACATTTAGTATGACCGATTTCTGCATAGTGTTCATTAGTGAAAACGATTTTACTATTACTAAAAATTACTTTGATCTAGTTATAAAAATAAGAAATATGTTACAGAATATAAAAAACACTAATATAATTCTATGTCTTCCAACATTTAGGTTAAGCTTTGATATGTTTAACTGGAGAGTTGAACATTTTAACAATCTCCTTTATTTAGATGTATTGACACACAAACATGTATACCTATTAGATTCTAATAAAAATCTTAAATATGACTATTCAATGTTCAACAAACAAACCGGAAAACTTAAAAATATAGGCTTTAATACAATTTTTCAAGAATTACAATATTATATTAATTCATGAAGCCCCAAGCGGCCACATCCGGCCGCGATAACAATGAAAAAGCTATTGTGTCTCGTTTTGCCACGACTGATGGGTTAATGACATTTCCTACACTTATAATATATCTGAAGACAATTATAATGTTAGTATTGAATATAATATGGAGGATACTAATCAGAAACAGAGCACAGAACTTATTCACAAAAGTAATGATGGGTCCAACGATTTTTTATCTTAACAAATAAAATATTAATTCTTCACCAAAACATTGCTGGGCTAATAAATAAGTGTGATTCTTTGGTAGCGAATTTATTTGAATTGTCAGATAATAATAAGCTTGTACATATTATTTGTGTGACTGAACACTTTATAAAAGCTGGATTTGAAAACCAGCTTATAGTACCTAATTATATCTTGGAAGCCAGCTTTTGTAGGCAAAATGTAAGCAGGGGTGGATCATGTATACTGGTAAGACAGGGAATTTTCTGGAATGAATTGAATATTACATCCAAACTAGCTATGGAAGGTTCATTTGAGTGTTGTGGGGTAGAATTATTGAATCACAATTTAATCATAGTTTGTTTGTATAGAGTTCCAAAATTAACTAATCTAAATATATTCTTTGCTAAACTAGAACAGTTGCTAACGACTCTTTCTAAGAGGAAAAATAAACAAGTTGTAATTGCTGGAGATTTTAACATTGACATTTTAAAAAATAATAATATGACATTTGATTTTCAATGTTTATTGACGAACTTTTCCTTTAAACTAGCCCTCAATGAGCCTACCCGATCTAGCAGCAAAACATGTATAGACAATTTTGCTCATAACTTGAGTACAAACTGTAAGACTGAAGTGATAGAATTAGCTTTATCCGACCACTCAGCGCAAATTATCCATTGCCCGACTAAGCATATGCCAACTATAAAATACTGGCGCAAAAAACAACGTGACTATTGTACAGAAAATATTGTCAAATTCAGAAATTGCCTTAAAAGCCTAAGTTTTCATGATGTGTATACTATTGAGGGCGCCAACCAAGCATATAATTGTTTTTTGAAAACATTTTTGTTATTTTATAATTTAAGTTTCCCGTATAAAATAGTAAGAATACCCGTCTATAGTAAGCCAACATGGTTATCTCGGGGAATCAAATTGGGGTGTAAAAAGAAAAGGAAACTATTATGGTTATATAGGAAATTTCCTACCAATGAAAATAAAATAAAATTTAAAAAATACTCAAAGACATTAAAGAAAATAATAAAATTAACCCAAAAATCGCAAAATACTTATAAAATAAAAATGTCTAAAAATAAAACTAAGTCTATTTGGAATATTATAAAACAGTCTAAAATAAATTTACCGAGATAATATATCAGAAATTATAGTAAATGGCCACACGATAACAGAACCAAAGCAAATTTCAAACGCGTTCAATAACTACTTTGTAGACAAAATTGATCCCATCCCTGGACATGGCAAAAGTGTCACAAACAATATTTCATCCACGATGAATTCGTTTTTTATCGCCCCCAGCACACCTAAAGACATACAAAAAAATTATTCAAGGTCTAAGAAACTCAAAGAGTGTTGGTTGGGACGACGTATCAACTCATGTGATCAAAGCTGTTAGTGAAATAGTGTCCGGTCCCTTAAGCTATGTCCTAAATCTGTGTATAGAAACTGGTGTATTCCCAAAAAAAACTAAAAATCTCCGTCATCACGCCATTATTTAAGAAAAATGACAAAAAACTACTACATAATTACAGACCTATAGCCCTGACATCCGTTATCTCAAAAATCTTTGAAAAACATATAAATAATCAACTATACAATTATTTAGAAAAATATAACTTACTATGTAAGGAACAAAAAGGTTTTCGTCGAAACATGTATATAAACAGAGCCATTTTTGATTTCCTTAAGATAGTACTTAACAATGTAGATAACGGAAATCCAATATGCTCTATATTTTGCGACATGACTCAAGCCTTTGATTACATTGATCACAAAATCTTAATAAAAAAACTTGAGGCATATGGTGTTCGTGGAAATGCATTGAAGCTAATTGAATCATATTTATCAGATAGAAAACAGTATACAAAAATAAAGCGAATTAACACCAAAACCCTGCAGGAAGACGTGTTTATATCCTAGCTGAGACTCTTGATTTATGGCATTCCACAAGGTGGTGTTGATGATAGCACTTTAACAATACCTTGTGACATATTATGTAATTACGAAAATGACATTAATAAAACTTTGACATGTATAATATCTTGGCTAAATAATAACAATTTGAAAATTAATTTAAACAAAACAAGTATCATGCACTTCACACAAAGAAAGTCTCCTCCTGAAATTGAAGTGCAATACAGTAATACAAAAGTTCACCGCGTAGATAACTCTAAATTTTTAGGATTAAATATTGATAGTAAGCTTAACTGGAAAACACACATAGAAAAACTTAGTAAAAAATTTGTAGCTGCTCGTATGCACTTCTTCAGCTAGCTCCTATCATGAATTCTGATGGAATCTTAACTGCATATCATGGTATGGTTGGATCTATCTTACGCTATGGTATAATATTTTGGGGCAATTCACCTGATAAAGACATAATATTTAATTCATGAAGCCCCAAGCGGCCACATCCGGCCGCGATAACAATGAAAAAGCTATTGTGTCTCGTTTTGCCACGACTGATGGGTTAAAATGCAAAAGCGATGCATTCGGGCAATGTTTGGTTTGCAGGCAACGGATAGCTGTAAGCCATATTTTCTCAAGCACAAAATTTTATCACTGCCGTCCTTGTATATATTAGAAATGGTGTTGTTTGTGTATAAAAATCCTGAATTATTTCCTAAGACTTCTGAGGTCGTAAAGAGAAACAGGCGTGACAATGATAAGATATACACAAACAATTATAAAACCTCACTTGCATGTAAAAGTATATTAGGTATGTCATCCAAACTTTATAATAAATTGCCGCTATCTATAAGAAAAAATAATATCAATATAAAATTGTTCAAAAAATCTGTCAAAGAACTTCTAATAAGCAAATGTTATTATAATCTTACTGAATATCTCAATGACAACATTAACACATTAGAAAGAGTATATTATCATTCTTAACCTCGACATTAGTAATTATTATTAATATTATTTTATTTTCATTATAATGAACTTATTGACATCACATATTATTTTTATTTTGATTTCGACTATTAATAATTGACATTTTATTTTATTAATAACATTATTATTATTTATTAATCAATGACTTATTTTATACCTTAAATGACATTGTTTTTATTAATTTATTTAATCTGTTGACTGAAATTTTATTACAATGAATTTATTTATTGACATCACATATTATTATTATTTTATTGTTTTATTTAATTTCGACTGATTGACATTTTATTTTACTTTTATTAAAAACATTATTATTATTTATTAATCAATGACTTATTTTATACCTTAAATGACATTGTTTTTATTAATTTATTTAATCTGTTGACTGAAATTTTATTACAATGAATTTATTTATTGACATCACATATTATTATTATTTTATTGTTTTATTTAATTTCGACTGATTGACATTTTATTTTACTTTTGTTAAAAACATTATTATTATTTATTAATCAATGACTTATTTTATACCTTAAATGACATTGTTTTTATTAATTTATTTAATCTGTTGACTGAAATTTTATTACAATGAATTTATTTATTGACATCACATATTATTATTATTTTATTGTTTTATTTAATTTCGACTGATTGACATTTTATTTTACTTTTATTAAAAACATTATTATTATTTATTAATCAATGATCAATTTTATATCTTAAGACATTATTTTTTATTACTTAATTAATTCAACCTGTTGACTGTTTTATCTGAGGACATTTTAGATGATGATAATGAAAAATATATTAAAACATTTTATTATTAATTATTATGTATCATAAGATGAATTATTTAGTACTTACATAAATGACACTTAGCACTAAACCATTTAAATTAGATTTCCTTTTATGTTATTTTACTTAATTATTTTATTCTTGTTACTACTGTTATTTTTGTCTTACTGTTTATATTTAATACTATTTTATTATTTTGAAATATGAGAAATGAAAATTTGCATGCTAAAAATTTATTAGCGAATTGTGCGGAACTGTACCTTACTTTTGTCATCTTTTTTGTAACCACATTTCGAGCAAATAAAGATATTATGATTATGAGTAATTTTATAGTTCCCAAGTGTTTGCGCACTACACAAGAGCACTCTCATACCTCAGTAAGACGATCAACACGACTGGCGAGAGACCAGGCACAGGACCGACTTTTCACATGCCCATCTGACGCATGGATCATCTTACTTGTCAGACAATCAGGTCAATCAACCGGCATTGCCCCAACCAATCTTAGAAATAACATGTTTGCAAACGAAACCCACGACCTTCGAGTTGAGAGCCATGCTCTAAATCACTAAACCACGGAGGCGTCAGGCTACGAATTACAAACACGAAAAGAAAATAAGATACAAAATAACAGTGTTTATGTTTACTTAACGTGGATGTTATTTAGTAAAACAACGTAATAAAATCCCAATTAACTAGCCACGTTGACATTAGTTTATTAGGTGGATAATGAAGTACGTGTATTCCCAAGGGGACAGAATATCCACGTGTTTTGATTGGAACTAATACATTTGTTTAATAAGGAAATAAGTCCCATTACGATATTAGAAATGTGTAACAAAAATATTATGACGTAACATTTATTATAGTTATTCAGTAATGTGTCTTATGTACCGTACATTTGTCCTGTACGTGGACCTACGTAATTTGGTGGTGTTATTCTTTATTGCCAGAACGCGTTGAGATCTTTTTTCGCTATTTGGTCTTTCTGCGATCGACATAGCTCGTTTGCGTTTTGATTAAAGCCATAAGTCATAACACGAATTTTGCCATTTGGATGTTTTAGTTTCACAGAACGCGTTGTGAGCTATTTTTCCGCTCAATACAATGAGCGTTTTCGATCTTTGAGCATAACATATTAAACCCATCCGTTACACTTTTTACATTGACTTAACATAGCCTAACTATGCTTGAGAACCTCAGAGATCTTCCGAACAAGGGAGTAGTTGTCATTTCTGAGGTTGTACCATCGAGGAAATTGATTCCTATGCAGTTGATAGACCAACGTTCTGCATAGGAATCAACTTCTCTGATAGTACATAGATACGCCGATCTCAGAAAACTTCCTTAAGGCAAGGATCAACCCCAATTTGTTATTCCATGACTCCCGGTTTACCTAGTTCCAATATAATAACGAAATATAAAAAATATGAGATATAAAGCACAATATTTAAAAGACTTTAAACCATAAACATTTTTATAAAACGTAATACTTTGGCTGTAATTAATTTACAAACTCACCTCCGACAAAAATCTAATTCATCGAAATATAAGTATTAACTAGGATAATTGTACATTTTATTTGAATAAATTGTTAGTAAATCTATTTTAAAATATTCTGAACCGAACAATTTTGTTTCTTAATATTTACAATAATATAAAATAAGAAACAAAATTGTTCGGTTAAGGATATTTTAATATAGATTTACTAACAATTTATTCAAATAAAATGTATAATTATCCTAGTTAATACTTACATTTCGATGAATTAGATTTTTGTCGGAGGTGAGTTTGTAAATTAATTACAGCCAAAGTATTACGTTTTATAAAAATGTTTATGGTTTAAAGTCTTTTCAATATTGTGCTTTATATCTCATATTTTTTTACATTTCCTTATTATATTGGAACTAGGTAAACTGGGAGTCACGGAATAACAAATTGGGGTTTATGCCCGCCTTAACAAGGCGACCTATGACAGAAAAAAAAAAGTTTTCACCCGCGCACTTCATACCCACCGCACTCGCCCAACGCATTCAAAATGTCACCGCGGCTATAAATTTGTGTAATTATTACTCTCGTAACCACTTTTTGTACGAACGTAGTATAACCAAATATTATATCAGATAAAATTTTGAGAAGTTTGAGTCACATTTTCCATCTGCACTTTGAGAATCAAATTAATACTTTTTGCCTTATACACAAGTAATACTTTATGATATGTTTATTTATCGAAATCGAATAGGCTCTGACACTACTGGATCGATTCTGGTTAGAATTCCTAAGCTGTAGTTGTTACAAAAATATTATAACTTTATTTAATATAATCTACTAGGCACGTCTTCGTCCACGTCCGAATTTGGTTAGTTATTGTTTGTATTTGCGTAAAATATGTATATTAACATTTGTCAGATTAAAATATACAAACTTCTCAAATTTTGCATACATACATTCGTTTGGCTTGAGAATAATTTTTTGGAGTTTACTCCTTAAGAATCGATTTTCATATATAAGGCGCCCGGTATGAGAAAAATCCGAGGGGTAAAACCTACTAACAAGTAACGAAAATGTGTCACGTTTTTGGTGCGCACCTTTAGTGCGCAACTTTCTAATTTGGCTGTGAGTGTATTAAGACCATAAAGGTAATATACCTATCGGAATATAATATTATATAAAATAATATAATAATATAATTATATAATAATTAATATAATATAATTATATTATATTATTATATAATTATATTATTATATTATTTTATATAATATTATATTCCGATAGGTATATTAACTTTATGATTAAGACTATAAGATTAAGATAATATGGTATGCTGTATAGGCGACTATACCTATATACTATATGTTATTGGGCTTGTTTGTTTCTATCAGTGTCGATGTATTTATATTGCTATTTTTGTTATAAATATCAATAATTAATATTGTTATTGTGAAGTTATAATTTTTATCATTATACTGGCTAAAGTGAACTAAAAGTATTTTGAAATAACTATGGCAGAAAGGGGTGTAGATAATATTGCCGGAACATCTGATTTCATATGATATTAATATTTTTTCAGTTGAATAAACTCTTTTTGCGTATGGTTAGATACTCGTACTTAAGGAGTAAACTCCAGTCGTGCGTCGGAGCTGACACACTTTTTTAACTGCTTTTTGATATAATATATTGATGCAAGAAATAATTTATATGGCAAACTGACGTTTGCCGGGTCATATTATAGTCAAATTTATATATAAAATTCTCGGGTCACAGTGTTTGTGCGCGAACTCGTCCAAAACGGTTCAACCGATTGTATTGCTATGTACATTCGTTAGGCCTGACAATAGGTTTTTATATACTTTTATATTGATATTTTTTTATATTAAACAATATTTTCCGGGTCAGCTAGTTTTCTCCTTTTAGCTCCCCTCGATTTTTCATGAATTGCACCATCAGATCACCACTTTTGTTAACATGTTACGAAATTCGGACTACATCTTATACAATAACATAAGAATTTTGGAAATCCGTCAACAAACGGCGGGCAAAAAACGGCGGAGTTATCCGCCATGGACCATGGTATCACTAAAATCGTCTCTGATGCTGGTGCTGATAAAAACCCCAGCTCAAATTTCATCTCGATATACTAAAATCACGTGTTCGAGAAATTCTGCATTGATTAACCATCCTCGACTGGCTCTGGAGAGCCATTATTCGTCCCATTAGGTGTTACCATTATCAATTTATTATAAATCTTCCAAACTCGTGAAAAAACAACCCTTCACATTTTCCAGATTGCAGTACTGGAATAAATTTCAAAGATTTTCTAGTATTTAAGTTAGAACAAAAGATTACTTGAAATTCCGATATAATTAATATTTATTATTAAATATAAGAGCGTCCGTGGCCTAATAGGTAGAGCTTTGGCTCGCACTCTTAGAGGGTGCAGGTTCGATCCCGGGTGGAGACGTGTACCAATGAGACATTTTCTGATCTCAAGTACATAATACGGACGCTCGTACGGTGAAGGAAAACATCGTGAGGAAACCCGCACATAGTTGGTCCCAGACGTATTGACTCGTTCTTTCCTCTGGACTAGGCCGACTATGTTGCGACTTGCGAGAATGCCGTATGTGCTTAGGCAATTAAAAAAGACACGGACATTTAAATAAATCTTGTCCCAGGCACTACAGTATTTGAGTAACTTCGCTCTGAAAATACTGTACAAATCATCCACAACGGATGAAAAGGCCTAGTTTTATTATTATATCGGAAATAAAAATATCCGGAAGATTTTTTTTGTTATTAATAACTTTAAAAATAAGCTAAAATTCATTTACGCTCTTTCAAATAGATTCTAAGATATTTTCAGATATTTCATAAAACACAAATATCCTAAGACCTTCTTGATATGTGTATTTGGAAAAACCGGCCACAAGCTCATAGCAAGGCAATGATTGGAGTTAGATAAAAGTTTGAAAGACAAAATCGTAGTAAATTTTAGTAGCTTTCATAAAGTTCTTTACGACTCACTGTTTTCAGTTTTAAAGAGCTAAAAACTTAAAATCAGGAACTTTTGGCCTTAATTAGAAACTCGTAACTAGCTAGATTTTTTTTCTATATAAAGTGCTTTTATTCATAATTCGCCTAAAATTCATGTATTTTTCTACTCAATCTTCACACTTTATAGGCGGTATCAGCCAACTTAACACCTGCGACGAAAAATGGTATTCGGTTGACACTTGAAAATGCTCAGCAAGTTGGTAAGATCCTGTTTCGACACCAAAGCAATGTGCAAAACGAAAAATCACCCCTAGAAATGTGATGGTCACACTTTGAAGTTTGGTGGTCTAATTGCCGGTGTGATAAGTAACAGCTTTTTACAAAACGGCGAGAGCATTACTGCAGATGTGTACATTGAAAACTGCCCACAATGATGGCGATGCTCGTAAGTCTGCAACTAGTTTTTGTCAGTCGATCGTCTCCGCTGCTCCTTGATGACAACGCGCGACCCCATTTTGTTTGGAAGCTCTCCTTCATCTGCCATACCGACTATAACCTTTTCCAAAATTGGTAAAACTTTTACCGGGAAGAAAATTCAAATCGCGAGAGGCTGTACAAAATGCCTTAGAAGTGTAGTCTGCCGTCCAGCTGATATTTTCAATAAGAGCATCTATACACTGCCACTGCGTTGGCAAAGGTGCATTGATTGCAGGGGTGATTACTTTGATAAACAGAAATAAGTTTGTTCGAGATAATCAGCCAAGAGTGAGTCCGACTAGCGCACGAAGGGTTCAGTACCGTTATAGAGCTAAAAATAGCCCAAAATTGTAATTTTTGTGTGAAAGCCCCTTTGAATATTTATTTTATTTTAGTATCCATAATTAAAGTACAAATATAATTAAGAACTTTGTAAAAATGTCAAGTGCCTAGCTAAACCTATCCATTATTGATATCGAGCAAAAAATAGCAAAAAAATCTGGTTTTTTTGTATGGGAGCCCCCGTTAAATATTAATTTTATTTTGTTTTTAGTATTTGTTGCTATAGCGGCAACAGATATACACATTCTGTGAAAATTTTAGAAGTCTAGCTATAGCCGTTATTGAAATAAAGCCTGGAGACAGACCGACGGATAGACAGACATTGAAGTCTTAGTAATAGGGTCCCGTTTTTACCCTTTGGGTACGGAACCCCAAAAAGAACATTTTTCAAACAAAACGGCAATATCATAGGTATAAAAGACCTTATAATATATTATGTAGTATGTACTCTTCTAAATCCTTTCATAAATGTGCCGTCACCTTTGTTATTAACCCATCAAGCCCCATACGAGCACCGGTGATCGCGACACTAGAATACAATAGCATTTCCAAGAATCTGCGATCGAAGGATTAATATTTATTATCAAGCGAATGGTCGAAGTAGTGAATTTTGCATATAATATTATAATCATGAACATAGTATGCGTCCGTGATTATAATGTTATCACTGTCTGACAATTTCATCTTTTAATTTCAAGACCGTAGCGTTGTACCAAAGAAATTTATTCGATATTTCCATAGTATCGAGTACGACATTCATTGAAACCAAATCGATTTTCAAATCGCTGTCATACACTAGTTTTTGTCAAAACTATATCGATTTAAAGCCGATTTATTTTTTCAATCTCTATTGCCGCGGCCGCTGATTCGTCGATCGTCACGAAGCTTCGAGCTATGAGACGATACCATTGGACGATACACGCAGATCGTCCAATCAAGCACGAAGCACTACGCATGTGCGGTCGCAACATATGGGTTTGACAAATTATTTTACATGATAATATTATTATCATATTTGTAAACAAATATACATATTTTACATTAAATTAAAAAGCCTTCTAGAATTGTTCATCGCCCAATGAACACAGATTAGCTGAATAAGTTTTGCGTAAAAGCAATTCTTTTGACTTTAAGCTGGATAAAGTATTTGAATAACTTCTGTGTAAGCGCTTATACAGATGATACTCGAGCAATTTGGGCACGAAATATCTTGCTTCAATTTGGATAACATTTGATTAATAGTCACATAGCAGCTGAATAAATGTACAACACCCTGAATATCTTCTGCATAAATTCTGATTATTCTTTAGTCCAGAAATTATACATCTTTTATGCAGTTGATAATTTGTGAGTTCAGATATTCAAATGATATTCAAAAATCCGATATCAAGAGAAGTTTTATAAAGAAATTATGCAAGTAAAAAAAATAAACATGTCATTTTTCATCGTGACGAGATTATTTTGTAATATATACTTAGTTAAAAAAATTGTAATGGTGGTAATTTTCGTCACGTCTTCAAAAATTTGATAGTAAATTGTTTCATACATTTTAAATAAGTTTAAGGTGAATTATATAAACGCATGGCACTTTACTGTGAATTATCAATATGATTATTGTACATTTTTTGAGCGCCTTAAGATAAAGCTACAATTTAAAAGGCAAACAAATGTAAAATAGTATTTAAATTAAATTATCTAATACTTTTTATCAAATTTCAGTCCCGGCAAATAATGAGAATAAAATTTTGTATAACCGCTAATGTTTGCTACTCACTAAACGAGTGTTTCATAAGATAAATATTGAGGATTTTTATAAAAAGAGGTTATGTCGAACGTTAGTTAATGGAGGACGGCCAATTTGAATAAAAGTGTCAGTTTCGGTGATTATTTTGCATTTTTCTGCTTAATGGTTCACATACGACTACATATCCAGAAATGATTTGGTTTAAAGTACAATAATTATACATTTTTCAGAAAAATCTCTTAAATTACATAATGCAGTATACTCTTATGCAGCTTGTTAGGGTTCTTTTTGAAGAACATAAATCTATGAATATTTGAGGTTGAGTTACATATGTGACCTATACTAATGTAGGTAGGACCCACTATTAAGTATTTCAAGTTAAGGAGGCATGCACAGTTGTTGATGCAGCACTTATCAAGTTTTGATACAAAATGGTGAAATATCTGGATATAAACATAGATATCTTCGACTAATCAGTTATTTGCTGCTTAAGGTACTCACATTTGTAACTGATATTGTTTTAAGCTGAACATAAAGACAATTGTTCGCTTATAGCGCTATAAGTTAGGTAAAACAAGCAGTTTATTTTCAATTATGCAGAAGTTTGCTGCGTAAAGAAGAAAAAATCTAAAGTATTCAGCTTCTGAATAAATTAGTACCATTTCGTACACTATGCAGCGTAAAGAAAATATTTCGTCTAATATTCAGCGTTTTGCTGTTTAACCGCTTTGTTTAAATAATATTATGTTATACAGGACAATGCAAAAACTTCAGCTACTGTGCAGCTAATAGCTGTTTCAATTACTTTTATTTGAATATCGCTTGTTTAGCAGATTCTACTCTTGATTAGGTACTATTCAGCTTGAAGAAATACCGCGAACTTTATACATAATTTAGTAACCTTACAGCATTATTTTAATTTAAGAACTCTCTTATTCAAAATAAAGCCATAACGTCAGCTGTAATACAAAAGTAATAAAGCTTGACACTGCCTATTGTCGTATATTTTCGCTACTATCTGGCTTATGTGTTGGCTGGGCGGCTCCCGTTTTCTCCTGTAAATGTTGCTTTTAGTGTGTTTATTTAATTTTTGTTTGTTTCCCATGGTTTCGATTAAATATTTTCTCAATCCGGAGTAAAGGCAAACGAAGTACGTCCTCTCCTCAGGCGCGCGCGAACGCGACTGTTGGCGACTGAGAGGTGAGACAAATCTGGCGGTGAAGCGCCAATGTGGTTTTTCTTAAATATCTTTAAAATATATAGAGAATATTAAAAATCCGCTAGAACAAACCCTCGGTGATATAATTTTATATAATATGTAAAAATATTAACTCAGTTTACTGCATGGTTTTGGGAATATAGGAAAAAAATCGTCAAAGTTAGATGCATCTTTGTGATTTTTTTCTATCGAGAAAATTTCGCGATATTGTGTATTCGCTCAGATTGAATTCTTGGAAATATAATGTAGTATCTATGTTTAGAAAATTAAACGATTCGGGGCTTATTATCAAGTACAAAAATGATTTATAAAATCGTCAATTTTGGGTTAGTCGCCTTCTTAAGGACATTCAGGATTGTGAGCTGTTAGTCATACTACAACATTATTTTGAAATTGAAATAAATGTAAGCCAATACTCAGATCCACAGAATAAGCATCTACACCATGGGCGTGCATACCATGAAGGCAAATATGCAGTGCCTACCTAATGCATGACTTGCCATACACAGATATTTTAATTTAACTTTCGTACGTTTTAGATGACTCATGACGTTAATTATTAAATATTAATAGTAAAAAATATAATAGAAAAAATGAACGCATTTAAAACGCCTACATTTATAAAATAGCAACAATCAATTTGCGAGAAATTAAACATTAAGTTAGGTACACGCGCGAACCGCATGACTCAAGGTCAAGGCAAGCAGATCTCGTGCGGCAGGCTCTGGGGTCATGTGTGCGTAAAGATTTTTGTGTCCGTGAACAGTTCCCACACGCACACAGACATGCTATATTATAGGCGAACTCCTGCCGCAGTAGCTGAGGCGAGCACCGGCGCGTATATAATACGTAACAATAGATGTCGTTTTTATTTATTTTAGCTTAGCGCAAAATATTATGTTGTATGGTAAATTTTGGTATATTTCCATGGAAACATCGATGAAATAAACTCTCATTGTAGTTCCAACGCGTGACAACAGATGGCGTTTTTTTATTTCTTCATAACGTAATTATACTAATAGTTTAGAAAACATAGTTTTTAATTTATATCCACACTATTATTATAATTTATGCGAAAATATCTCTTTTTGTCCGTTTGTCTGTCTGTTTTGCTTTCACACCAAAACTACTGAACCGATATCGCTGCATTACCAGTGTCAAAACCTTATGCACGCCGTTGATCTACACATAACAATCGGTTCAGTATTTTCTAAATAGTTCGGCAAGAAACATCGCGATACGACAATAATTTTATACGAATTCAATCTATGAAATCATCGCTTTTATTACGGTTACGGTTAAAGAGACTTTATTTTCTCAAAAAGAATTAATAATAATTCACTTACTTGAGAACATTGACTAATAAATAATAAGCAAACTTATTCTAGCGCAAGACACAGCTTGTATATAACATAAATAAACAATAACTTACAGTAAAAAAATAAGCGTAACTTTGACTTACAGTTATTATAATTTTAACAAATCTTTCTGCAATATAGGCCAAAGAAATTCGTTTAACACACGGCACATCACAAACCGGCCGGCTAACTACACTGCACAACCTATTAATGATGATGAAAAAGTACTAACTTTGTTTTAAAAGAAAACTCACTTTTCCACTCACTGGCTACATTAAGATGCATCGCAGGCTGTGAAAACTGAAAAGCATCTTGTTTTTCACCACAAATCCAATTTCAACATATTTCCTCCTCGCAAACAACTCCATTTCTTTCACGAGAAAAACAAAGTAAAGGCAACTTCACACTATCTAATGGCAAGGGTAACTTCATACTAACACAATGAGCAAATAAAGGCGACTTCACAATTTAAAAAGTTTGCGTAGCTACTTGTATACACAGGTATAAAGCAGTGTTTACATTGTTTAACAATTTACTTACTACCTAATACTTTTACGTTTTTAAATTTAAAGTAAATGCTGCTCTATCTGCGTTTTTCGCATGAAAAATATTATTCGGGATAAAACTATTACATACTTATTCGTCTTTTCCAGAGAAAAAGTAAAATGAAATCTAATAATAATAGGGTTCAAAGTCAAGTCAATTCTAAATATACCTAGGAAGCCTAGTTAATAATAAAAAAATAAAATCGCCCAAGAGCGAGTCAGATTCGCGCACGAAGGGTTCCGTACCGAATACCGATACATAGCAAAAATAGGTTAAACATTATGTTTTTTGTATGGGAGCCCCTCTTAAACTTTTATTTTATTTTAATATTATTATTAAATATTAAACTACACATAAAACAAAAGAAAGTTTGAAAAACTCAAGTCCAGCTGCCTCTTGCCACCATTGATATAGAGCGAAAAAGGCCGAAAAATCACGTTTGTTGTACCCATACAAGCCCCCCTGGGAGCCCCCCTCAAATATTATTTTTATTTTGTTTTCAGTATTTATTGTTATAGCGGCAACAGGTATACCTACACAATCTGTGAAAATTTCAGAAGTCTAGCTATAGCGGTTCTTGAGATACAGCCTGGAGACAGACAGACGGACAGACAACGAAGTCTTAGTAATAGGGTCCCGTTTTTACCCTTTGGGTACGGAACCCTAAAAAGTAAGCGTGAAGAGACAGATAGACACACTAATATTAATGTTATCAAAGTATTATTTTGTGTCCAAATATAAATTATAAATTGACTTATTGGCAGGTACAGTATCGCATCAGCGTTTACGCCGCCCTAACATTGGTTTACTGTGGTCTGTGGCTTGTGAGTGATAGTAACCACATCTACACATCAAAACATCCTTCAACGTGTATAAATACCCTCTTCTATACATATAATAAATCTGTAGAAATGTCAATTCACGGAGGGTGTCACAATATCGCTATAGAAGCCGAAAAGTTAGTTAGTTTTTTTGTCTGTCTGTCTGTCTGTCTGTCTGTCTGTCTGTCTGTCTGTCTGTCTGTATGTTTGTTCCGGCATCACACGAAAACTACTGATCCGATTTGAATGCGGTTTTCGCAGATATATTTGTCTTCTTCCAACTTAACATCTGGTGTATAAAAAAAATTCTCCCCACCCCTCTAAAGGGACGAAAGAGGGGGTCAGATTTTGTGTAAGACTTTTGCTTTAACACGAAAACTACTGATCCGATTTGGATGCGGTTTTCACAGATATATTTGTCTTCTTCCAAATTAATATCTGGTGTATAAAATTTCCCCCCCCCCACCCCTCTAAAGGGACGAAAGAGGGGGTCAGGTTTTGTATAAGACTTTTGCTTTAACACGAAAACTACTGATCTGATTTGCATACGGTTTTCGCAGATATATTTGCCTCCTTCCAACTCAACATCTGGTGTATAAAAATTACCCCCCCCCACCCCACTAAGGGGACCAAAGAGGGGGTAAGATTTTGTGTCAACTGATGAAGTAGAAATACTTTAAATGGCAAAACAATGTTTGCCGGGACAGTTATAATATTATCATATTCGTCAAGCTGATACACATATCACGTGTGACACGTTAAAGCTAAACCACACGTCGCCCGGGGCTCACAACTCGCTATAGGAAACTTTTAATAAAACTGACGCCAGCTGACGGAATCACTTCACACGTCTTGGGCCGGTTCCACGGGGAATTAAATGGAGATTAAAGTTGAACTCGGTTTAGGCATGCTCTTATAAAAACAGATTGATGAATGTCAAATATTAATAAGAATGTTAATACTTCAAATGTGGTTTAAACTTTAAACATACCCCTATTATATTTTAAACATACCGTTTAAAAACTATTGAACGTTGAGGTAAGATTCATTGGGGCACATTTTTACTACTGCGTCATAAAAGGTTAATCCATGATGCTGCCTTTATTTGACACGTTGGAAAAGCCTCTTAACAGATAACGAAAGGCATGTGAATGAGCGAAAACCTATAACAAATAATACTCCATACACCTCATTATTTTTAAATATAATTTTACACACACAATTAAGTCAGAGTATGACTATGCGGTATGCAAGCAAACTTCGACCAAAACACCAAACCAGCGTCAAGTTAAACTCCAATTTGTATCACCCGTCCTCTTGGAATATATCTGCAGTGCAAATGTGATTCCATCAAATAGGATATCACGTGGGAGTTACGTGAATATTATAGTGACGTCACGCCCGTGACGCCGAAGGCCACACAATCTAATGATATTCACAAACAGCCTCGAGACATATTTTGAACGGGTGACTTTATACAGCCACGTAACTAATATAATTATGTATTACTACTAGATCACGCCCGCAACTCCGTTGCGCCAAAATTCGTTTATCGCGCGGGAACCGTACATTTTTCCGGATAAAAAGTATCCTATGTCCTTTCTCGGGACTCGAAAGTATCTTCATACCAAACAGTAAAATCGGTCCAGCGGTTTGGACGTGAAGAGTGTCACTTAAATTGTACATAGCCAAATATTGAGTTGTCTAATCCCATTTTTTTAAATTATAGCGGGATTCCATTATTTCCAATCCACCAATCCAATCCAACGCTGGATTGGATCACCGGATTGGAATAATGTAAACTGGCCTTTATTGCTGCCGCTGTCAATATCATTATCAAGTAAAATTTGATTAGGACTTAACTTAGTGCCTATCCAGTATTTGGCCGACTTTTATAGTCCGATAGCTTTGAGAAACGCTATAAAATTGTAGATCCGTTCTCGGTTTACGGCGACGACCTTTTCTTCTGCTTAGCTTAGATTAAATAGTAACCTGAAACAAAAAAAAAGTAACGATTATGCTTCGTGTTTTTTTTAATAGTTTTTACACACAATAAATTGTTTTTAAACGTTATCCTGAGAGATATCCTGAGTCCCGAAAAAGGACATAGGATAATTTTATACTGGAAAAATGAACGGTTCCCGCGCGATGTATTTCTACGCAACGGAGTAGCGGGCATCAACGGTAGTATAACATCCTTTTCATTAACCTTATAGCACTGTAATACATACTTATCTTATCAAGTGATATCACAGAATACATAATATTATTAGTAACAAGTGATATGTAGTTTTGACAGATAGCGTTACATAATATGCCATCAATAATGTCGATAAGTCGACGCCCCCTGATGTGTTGACAGAGCTTATCTGTAACGCCCCTAAACCACATGACACGACAGAGATAGACAACGGTTACATGGTCAGTCTAGCATTAGTAAAGTTTAGTCCATCAGTTTGGTCAGAATGACGGGAGAATGATCGTCTAACCGGTTGATTGACGGACTGATAATTTTCTTTATTATGTACTTTTCAGCCATAACTCCGGCGTCAGTCTCAGATTGATGGACTAAACATCAGTACAGTCCACCAATCTGATGCTCTATTACAACAGTTACTCAGTCTAACATCAGTGATCAGTCAGACTAAAGGTACAAGTTGGAAGCCGACAACATGAAGTTGCAGCAGAGACGTGTCGTCGCGACACTACTGGTTTCTATGCACTCGTATTTTCTATGATAAGTGTCGGTAGCTTCGTGTCAATAGCTGCGTAGGGTATTTTATAGAAATACATAGAAACCAGTAGTGTCGCGACGTGTATGTCGTCCGCTGTCAACCGGCACCTTAAGGCCGTCCCCCGAGCAAACGACCTTGGCCATACATTTGCCGCGTTGCCGAGATCGCACCAAAACCCTATTTTTTTTACTTATCTTAGTTCAAAATTGTCCTAAAAAAAATTAAAACGGGGAATATGTAGTTTATGATATTGTCGATCTATTGGCGTGTGTTTCAAATAAAAGTAATTTGTAAATGCTAAGGAGATGCTGAATGTATGCTTGAATTTTAATAAATTGGTTTTACTTTGGAAGCTGATATCATGAGTATAATAAACAAAAATAGAAAATATAAAACGGGGAAAGGAATGACGATTTACTGAAGATTATTGCTGTATTATTATTATAACTTTGTAGCTTTCAGATTATGAGTTTATAGGGCTTTAAATACGGCAAATTACGGTATCTCCGCAAGGAACGCCCTTAAGCGTGTAACTGTTGTCATAGAGCTGTTTGTTATACGCTCATTGCGACGAAGCGCGACAAAGCGCAATGCTCGTTTTTTCGTTCTTTTTGGAGGGGCAAAGAGGACACGCTATTGGTAGATCACTTATTAGACGGATAGTCATCGCAATCAAACGGTGACTCCTTATTGGTTGCTATTATAGATAGACTAGCGACCCGCCCCGGCGTCGCACGGGTATAAAGTATATAGCCACTGAAAAAATGATTAAAATCGATAGCCTATGATCCTTCACGTGGTCTACTCATCTCTCGTCTTCACGTCATCTGTGCCAAATAACATAAAAATTGCTCCAGTAGTTCGCGAGATAAGCCCTTTCAAATAAGTTCCCCCGTTTTTTCCACATTCTCTTATTAGTCTTAGCGTGCTAAATATAGCTTATAGCCTTCGTCAATAAATGGGCTATCTAACACTGAAAGATTTTTTTTAAATCGGACCAGTAGTTCCTGAGATTAACGCGTTCAAGTTAGCCCTTTCCAATAATTTCCCCCGTTTTTTCCACATTTTCCTCTATTTCTTCGCTCCTATTAGTCTTAGCGTGATAAAATATAGCCTATAGCCTTCCTCGATAAATGGGCTATCTAACACTGAAAGAATCATCAAAATCCGTTGCGTAGTTTTAAAGATTAAAGGGAACAAAGGGACATGAGGGAAAAAAAGCGACTTTGTTTTATAATATTGTCAGCGGACTATGCCAAGGCATAGTCAGCTGCAGCTGTTATGTGACTTTTACATTATGTCAGACAAATACAATCAGATTTTGTATAGTTATTCGCTGTATAAATATTTTTATTACTAGGTTTATAGTATTTCGATAAATTTTATTGCTCGCGGGATGCCATAAAACGCAATAGATAAAGAGCATCAAAATAAACCGCCTTCATAACACCGAGATAAACTAGAAACAATATGCAGGGAAAACAGAGTTTAAGTCAACCGAGAGTTAACTAAAACGTGGTTAACAACGTTGTCAGGACAAACTGACAGTATCGAAACAGTATTTTTAAGAGGCTTTAGCTAAAATGCTTTCGTGACTTAGTAATTTGTCTAAGTTTCCTGAGCTTTTAGCCGTTCTTATATAAAGCTCATTATATAACTTGAATTTATATTATCTCAAAATGTTCGTAACCATTTTAATTCTGACTTACTCAATTTAAAATGCTTACTGTTAATAATTTGTTATTGAGACGTTAGTTAATCAAAAGCACTAGTTCATAGATGAAATTTTAATTGAATACTTCCATACACAGAGTTATTCTATTTATTAAAATTTGATGTCTGTGGCAAAAAGTGTCGTTACAACTTTTCGTATGAATTTTTTCCGTCTAGCCCCTTTTCGCAACGCGCCATAAAGAACTTCGTTCCAAAATCCTGTCAAAAAACCTCAGAAACTGGGCATTATTGCAGCTAAAAATAATTATCGTCTTTAAATAGGTTTAAAGCAATAAGTCACGTGACAGCTTAGCGAGTAGATTAAATAATACGATTGAAATTGTACGACGAAACGAGATTACGGGGCGCGAGACGTGCGAGCCTTTCACGCTATAATAAGGTTCTAAGACGTAAATTATGATGGGGCGCAGCGGAGTGGGCCGCATTTTAAGTACACTTTTTGAGACCGAGTGACCGTGATATTATGTCATATAGAAAGTGTATGAAAAATGCGATCCGCCCCGTCGTAATGTCTTTTGCTATTTTTCGAAAACCGGGCAAATCAATTCTTTTAAAAAGACACTACAGTTTATTATTAATAGAGCATCTTTTTTTGGTTAGTAGCGGCCTGGCGGGAAGTTAAAGAAACCCGGCTAGAAAGAGCTACGTGCACGAAATATTAACAACCGACTCGCAAGTCGCAAACGACTTAATTGTCTTCCAAATTCAATTTATAGTGGCCGCTTCCGTAGTCTTTTAGAAGAATAAAGTTAAAGGAAATGTTGCCGATTTGTGTTTACATTGCGACTACTAAAAAATATTTTATGTTCTTATATCTAAGTATCTGCTGTGCGAGCTGCAGCTAGTATTTACATTAAAATCGATATCTTGTATGCGGTAATAGAGCGTTGTACTAGCAGAGAAGTTGATTTATAGGCAGATGGCAGACCGACGTCTTTTGGTCGAATTACGTCAATTCATTTAGTTTTTAGTTATTATTATTAGTGATCGGTCGGATGGGTTTGACATTATGCAACAATCTCTGCCATCTGTCAATAAATCAACTTCTCTGACAGTACATTACACAAAATTTCATGATGGTTGGTTGAGTAGTTTTCGCGCGAAAGCATAACAAACTTAAATTCAAATTCATAAAACTAGTACGGTATAATATAGATGTTAAATGGATTAAAAATGCGTATAGCATTAGGTATTATGTTATTAAACATTAAATACCGTAGTAATCTGATCCAATCGCGTTAGTGATAAATCGGTGTTCGATTCACTTGTCACGTTAAAGTGTTCGGAATTCATCGCGTGTCATTTCATTGTGATTAATTACTTTTTAATCTGTAGTGTTCTGTTGTGATATTTACAATTTGTACACTCTTGCAGGGGGAGTAAATTAAACACAGAATACTGTATCACTAAAACGGCCCATTCACTATCCTGCATTGCAGTCCTGTTGCAGTCCGCCGTGCAGGCCTGCAAATACCATTTACTATCCTGCATAAGCCGGCGGACTGCACGGCGGCGGCTTATACAGGATAGTGAATGGTGTTGCAGGCCTGCACGGCGGACTGCAACACGACTGCAATGCAGGATAGTGAATGGACCCTTTAAGCACTACCACTCTGGCTGCTGGATGATAGAAGAAGGTAATGTCCAGCGACCATTCCTTTATATTATCATCCCCACCACTAGTGGGCGTGTGTCTTTATTTTATCAATACACTACATGATATGTTTTGAAGGCAGTGGACCGATTCTCATAATATCTCGAACGTCCCTTCGATTACAACATATCTCACTGTTATGTGTAGAAAGCAACTGAGAAGAATCATAATATAATAGTGGATCTCAGACTGAATAAAATATAGAAAAGGTTTGCCAACAACAAAAATTGCCGGTTTTACAATGTATACATACACAATACAACTATAAACTAGGTAACTGGACAAAGGCGTTGTTTCATCAACAAAATAATATACTAAGTATATACTTAGTACTATATAGTACGATGTGTCTTCATTACGAAGTTTTATCAATATTGTGGATTCGTTGAACCGATTTTCTGAAAAATATGGAGATACCAGGGAAAGGACTGAGGATACTTTTATCCCGAAAAATTGTACTGTTCCCGTGCTTTCAACACGAACTTTGATCCGTTGCGGGCATTATCTAGATTCTAGTAAGTTAAGCTACCTACTAGATGACGCCCGCAACTCCGTTGCGCCAAAACTCGTTTATCGGACGGGAATCGTACATTTTTCCGGGGCGAAGTATCCTATATCCTTTCCTGGGACTTAAAATATCTCCATGACAAATCGGTTCAGCGGTTTGGGAGTGAAGAGGTAACAGACAGACTGGCAGACAGACGGACAGACAGACACATACACTTTCGCATTTATAATATTAGTATGGAGGTTGAAAATCTAGTTTATAAACCTAATAAAGAACAAACCACCCCGAACGCCCGTAATGGAATACGAATCGCCAAATCGGAAATTCATCAGCTGCCAAATATCGCAGCTCGATCCTCATTAATATTAATACCGTCATTTTCTACTCTCATTCTTTTATTTCCAACAAATATTCCATAGCCCCATGAAATTCAGGGGGGAATATATAGGAAGAAAAAATGATGCTCTTAGTCTTCTTCCCATTATTAACACAAACATTTACTCCAAACTTACGCTAATGGCCGATTTACACGGGTGACTAAAGCCGCACGATTTACGCCGCACGGCCATCGACCGTCTAAATGGCAATTCGACTACGCCGCATGCGGCTAAAGTCGCCAACCCAAAGCCGTGCGGCCAATGGCCGCATGCGGCTGCTGACTAAAATCGACCGTGTAAACGCTCAGTCGCAAGCGATCGCTTGTTGCGAATACTACTGTAGCGAGCGCAGACGCGACATTTTCACGCAGAATGAACTAGTCACAGGCGATTTTTGTAAATGGGGTGGCGATTCGACTTGGACAGGCAATTCGACTGGTGACTTGCCGGGTGACTAAAATCGACCCGTTAGTCACCCGTGTAAATGGGGTGGCGATTCGACTTGGACAGGCGATTCGACTGGTGACTTGCCGGGTGACTAAAATCGACCCGTTAGTCACCCGTGTAAATCGACCATTATTCATGTTGGTGTCCTTCTCTGTCGCGTTGGAAAAGACATTTGATAGCCAATGACAGCTGTATAATATACGAGTAGAATATTATAACTTTTTCAGAACTGTAAAACCAAATTCATAAACGTGTGAACCTATTTAAAATAACTTTGATGAATGCAAGATCATAATCAATTTTAATTAAATTTGGCATAGACATAGAGTAGGCCACGGAAAAGGACATAATATATACCACATTATTTATTTAATTCCAAAACTTTTACTCTATTTTCATCCCAAAGCAGCCCGTTTCGGTCCACACAAAAGGCTCCACGTAGGCTGCGTAGGTAAAATTATTTATATTCTCGCTCTGGCTGTAATATCTGGGATTATTCTGCTTCAATTACCATAAAAATGTTGATTCTCGTTTCAGATCCTTCGTCGGTTTAAATAAAAGTAAAGGAAGCCTTATTTTATTAGCGGAAAGGAGAAATCTTATTTTTTCTTTTTGATATTCTCTAGGGAATGCGATGAGAGAGCCAAGTATTTAGGTAGTCTTATGTACTAAGTCCTGAGTATTTAGTGAGTAGTCTTATGTAGGTATTAAGCCACAAGGTATTTAAAGGCTATGAAAAATAATTAGTATAGCAAATGTTAAAGAAGTAGGACTCTATTACGACTGTTATCAGGTATTTAGTATTACAATGGAATGTATTGTACATTGCGCACCCTTAATTACTGGCAAGCAAATAAACCACTGGCACTAAGTAAAAAATGCAAATTTTACAGGAGTCGCATTTAAAAATTTTAAGTGAGCAGAAATATACATAAATTACGATTGACGATCGTTTACAGAAGCATTGGTATTTTTAAATTAAATATTTAAATAGTATTGGTATCCACAATTATTTTTTCTATTTTTTATTATTATTTAATGTTTTTTTTCATGCAAAATGTTCCTAAGTGACACTTTTCTTTTCATAAGTTTATTTTCAATTTTTGTTAGTGTCATTTTGGTTTTTAATATTTATTGGAAAGACTTCACAATACATAAAAATACACTTTTCTGGTAAGCATCCATTAGAACTTTAAATGAAGATTGTCATTTTAGGCGTTACTAAACAAAAAATGACGTTTTGGAAAAAAGTTTTAATAAAAATATTTAAGTAACCTCAGCGCAACACTATCCTTAACATAATGTCCTTAACAAAGCGGACCATTAGGTTCCTGAGATTAGCGCGTTCAAACAAACAAACAAACTCTTCCGCTTTATTATATTAGTATAGATTAGTATAGATGTAGAGAGAATATTACTTTCTTACCTTTTAAGTTAGAATTCCACATAGTGGAAATCACATATTCCTTTCAAGTCTCTCCCATCGATACCTGACTACTAATGCTGTTTGCGCTCGGGAAAATTCCAGAAAACCCGGAAAAGTGTTTGCTCACAAGGGTCTGTACGAGCTCCCTATTGGGAAATAGGCCTGTTAGTTTACCAAAGTACCCGTAAATAATGAAAGCTTTTTAACGACAAATTGAGTTTCATCGGTAAGTGCTTGGTAGTTTTTATCCGCGGCTCCGTCTGCGTAGTACTTAATTGTAATGCCAAAGTCCGCATTTCTGTCTAATACGTATAGTACGCAAGTTATTCCGTATTATTGTCTGTCTGCTTGGATGGATAGTTGAATCCAAATGGGTTTAGCGGTTTAATCGATAAAAGATACATAGGGATAGACTTTGGTATAAAAAAATAATTATGGATTTTTAAAAAAGTACTAAAGTTAGGTATAGTTTTCAACCGCTTCTTAAGGGGCCGGGTACCCTCGAAATTCTCATACATACATAATTCCAAAATCATTTTCTCATATCTCATTTTCTCATATCGAGGAAGGCTATAGGCTATATTTTATCACGCTAAAACTAATAGTAGCGAAGAAATAGAAGAAAATGTGAAAAAACGGGGGAAATTATTAGAAAGGGCTGATCTCACGAACTACTGGGGCAATTTTTCTGTTATTTGGCACAGATAAGAAGTAGACCACGTGAAGGATCATAGGCAATTTTTTGTGGACTAATTTGTCTGTGAAATATCTAATTAACGCGGGCAAAGCCGCGCGGAACGTCTAGTTTAGTTATAACTAGGGTGTCCTTCCATGAATGTTTGCACATGTGCAACATGTCGGATTTTAGTCGGATTATGTACTGTACGTCCTAGTAGCGCCCTCTGCTTTGCGTATATTCCCTATTGTGCTGAAACCTAAAAATACTTTTAAAATAAATGATTATTATTATACTAATATGCTAATCACAGCAACGTGCATACGATATTAATATAACAATATTTCATTTTATAACTAGTATTTTAGCAGAATTGCCATTAAGAAATGTTGCACAGCAACACCTTTTTCATGATTGTAATGTAGGCTCGATGTTCCCAACTCTGGGGTGCAAGACGATGGTATTTTCTCAGCTCTTTAAGACAAAGTACATGCAATTATAACTCGTCCTGCCACAGAAACTTCTGGCAATCCCCGGCAACAAATGAATAACAAAATATGAGGTTAATTTGCAACGTAATCAGCGAAAAGTTTTCGCGTTGTTCGAGTCGCTTCTATCATTTAAAACTTGCTATTCTTTGTATTCCCGTCCGTTGTAAAATATACTCTATTCAAGGGGACGGTAAGTTTAAATTGCTTTGCAGCGAAACTTTTACCTTTTAACAGACGATTCTGTGTTATTCTTTTATACTTGTCGCCTTTGCAATATTTTACGCTACGTAAGCTTATAATATCATTTATCTATACTTATAAAATTACATGTCCTGACTGACTGAGTGACTGACTGACTGACTGACTGACTGATTCATCATCGCTGAGCAAAAATTGTTAAAGTTACAGCCACGAAATTTGGTGAGTAGGGTTGTTTTATAAAGTAGACACCCACTAAGGAAGGAATTTTTGAAAATTTTACCCCGAAGGGGGTGAAATAGGGGTTGAAAGTTTGAATGAAAGTCCGCCATTTCTTGAGTTAGAAACATGAAACTTTATTTTTGGGTTACTGATTTAAAATGAATGGATACGTATTTAAGCGTTTTAGAAAATTCTACCCCCAAGGGGGTAAAATTGGGGTTGAAAGTTTGAATGAAAGTCCGTTACTTCTTGAGTTAGAAACGTGAAATTTTATGTTTGGGCTACTGATTAAAAATGATTGGATACGTGTTTAAGCGTTTTTGGAAAATCTACCCCCAAGGGGGTGAAATAGGGGTTGAAAGTTTAAATGAAAGTCCGTCATTTCTTAAGTTAGAAACATGAAAGTTTATTTTTGGACTGCTGATTAAATATGAATGGAAGGTATTTAAGCGTTTTTGGAAATTTTACCCCCAAGGGGGTGAAATTGGGGTTGAAAGTTTGAATGAAAGTCCGTCATTTCTTGAGTGAGAAACATGAAACTTTATTTTTGTGCTACTGATTAAAAATGAATGGATACGTATTTAAGCGTTTCTGGTAATTCTACCCCTAATGGGGTGAAATTGGGGTAGAAAGTTTCAATTAAAGTCCGTCATTTCTTGAGTTACAAACATGAAAGTTTATTGACGTTTGCGTTTGACGTTTGCTTAAATAGGGTCCCGTTTTTACTCTTTTTATAAGGAACCACAAAGAGGGGAAAACTATCCATCTTTGTTATTATACTATGTTAACGAGGACGAAGTCGCGGGCAACAGCTAGTTATTATAATAATTTCGATATTAATTGTTTAAATTTCCATTCATAAGCCATACTCCAACTTGTTTGTTTTGGTGCAATAAAGTGTTTTCATTCATTCATTCATTCATTCAAGATTGTAGAGTTTAGAAATCGGAAGTTCAGAAAGTTTATGTTACAACTAGTACTAGCTATTTGAAACACGAATAAAATGACATTTTCTAAAGCAGGGTCCAGACGAGTGTAACGTGTAATGTAAGATTACGTGTAATTTTGCGTCAACAGTGTGGACGGCACACGAACTCAAAGCGAATTGTCCAAACGAGCCTTTGTGCTCGCGCGAAAACCGACAGCCGATGGATAAACCCCGAGCGTTACATGTAATGCTCGTAGTGCCGTCCACACGTAGAATTCGTGTTACATTACACGGTGAATTACATTACACGTTACACTCGTCTGGACCCGGTTTTAAAATGATTTCTATCTAGATCGATTTATCGCCCCCGAAGCCCCCTTTAAACTAAATTTTATGAAAATCGTTGGAGCCGATTCCGTGATTCCAATTATATAATATACAAGAATTGCTCGTTAAAAGATATAAGATTGTGGAAAAGTGCTGGCAAAATCCAATTTAGATAAGTACACAGAGTGTAATAAAACAAGTGATAATAGTTTAGGGTGTGTATGAGTTCCCGTATAGAATTCTCTGTGAAAGTAGCAGCGCTGAAAGAGAAACTTTTTTTTCGCATGGGCAAAATTCTATTCAGAGCAAATGCTGGAGCGTTTGCCCATAGACACCTCATAATATTTTACCCTTTCATCGCTCCTACTTTCATAGTGAACTCTATACAGGGGACACATACACACCATCTAGTATTAACACTTATTTTTGTTACACCCTGTATAATATACGTATTTGATAGTTTCGTTACCAAAAACGAGTAAATCTTCACAATCTATATAACCTTTGCGTGACCGAATCGAATTGCCCTTAAGGTGCCGTTCCGATCAAAGCGGCAAGCGACTGACAAAAATCTAAACATATTTTATAACTCAAAGATGACTGATTGACATAAAATATATCAACGCACAGCCCAAAACCACTGGACGGATCGAGCTAAAATTTGGCATGCAGGTAGATGTTATGGACGTAAGCATCCGTTAAGAAACGATTTTGATCAATTCCACGCCCAAGGGGATAAAATAGGCGATGAAACTTTGTATGAAACTATGCCAATTTTAACCGATCGGGCTGAGACTTTGATACCTAATAATTAATAATAATACTTTTTAACGCGAGCAAAAGCTAGTTTCAAATAAAACGCCATTTTATGACCTAAGCTGGTTTCATTTTCTACTAACATTGGTTTAGCGATCCATACGGCCGCTGTTTTTTAGTGGCGTACACCAAAATTAATAGTCTAGGTCTCAGTGTCTATAAACACACTATGCCGAATTTCCACGGCGGAAGTTCGGCTTGATTCCGCCTGCAATGTATTTTAAATTACCGATGACCGAATTATCCGTCGCGTATACGGTATATTGTATGCGTTTGTGTCTATACACACTAGGCCGAAGTTACACGGCGTAAATTATGCATGATTACGCCCGCAATGTACTTTAAATTACCGATGACACACTATTCCGTCGCGTTCCGTCCGTATTTTGTATGCGTTTGATATCGCAGACGTAATCATGCTGAATTTACGCCGCGTAACTTCGGCCTAATGTGTTTAGACACTTTGACATTGCTGACGTAATCATGCGGAATTTCCTCCGCGGAACTTCGGCATAGTGTGTTTAGTAGAGTGACATTTTATTGAATTTTCGTGGGTCGCGGTCGCTTGCAAGGATCGGAAAGCCACCTTTCATTATTTACGACGAGTAACTCGAAACAGCCAAGCCTGTCTAATAAATTAATACATTTGTATGATTAATAGCTTATCGATCGAAGGGTTTCCGTGGTGATCGTATAATTACTAGGTTAGTCGCAATGGGTTTTCAATTTGTATGGCTACTAACATAATGCGTACCAAGGGCGGCGGTTTCCCATAAGGGGTCATACAAAAATCGAAGACATGTGTGGATAAAGCAAAGACTTCTATTTAAACTGAAAATAGAAGTCTTTGGGATAAAGTGGTTAACTAACATTTTCTAATAAGACAGTTACACATTTCTCCCTTATTATTTGAACAAACCTTGTAACTTACCTACTTCATCATCTGGCTAATATATCTGGCTATACATAGAATCTACATTTTTTTTATTTAAAATAATTTGTTTGGTCCTAAAGCCTCCATTTATGCAGAAAAACGACTGTTTTCAAATTGTTAGTTACCCACTTCATCAACCGCGAGGTTTTTAGGAAGGAGGGGGTCCAAACTTCAGAGAAGTCTCACCAACTCATGTAAGGGAGAGAAGGGTAGAGGAGGTGTTTAAAAAAAATCACGTTACTTTATCGAGGTAAAGCGAATAGGTTAAGCGAGGCGAGTTTTTCTAATTTACTTACGCTTTACTGGCGTAAAAAATCTAACCCAACTAAACAAATTATGCTTGGTAAAATATCTCTATTGCTCTTTTTCACAAAATACATATATTATATTACTTCGACTTTATAATACTTATTTCTTAGTGTTATAACTTTCCCTACATTTTCTTCATAAAATTTTTCAGTTTTCAAGCTTTTCACGCATATTAAAACACTGAATCCGCAAACTCTAGCTCTAAATACATTTCAAATTATCGTTTAGGGTGAAATATGCTTAAATTTAAAATGAACGCGAAAAATTCCCAACCAGGTCCCAACTTATTTTTTCATCGCCGTCGGATTTGCGAGCCGGAGTTTCAAACTTACATTCCCGACTCCCGACACTGAATTCCACTAAAACAATTTTCAAGTTGGCAACATTTTTAAATGGTGGAAAATTTTCGCTAATTTAATAACTTTAGTTTCTTACCATCTTTTAAAGAAACGTCTTCAGTTAATTAATAATTATTGATTTGCCGGTATTATTATGAATGAATGAATGAATGAACGAATATGCTTTATTGTGCTCAAAAGTCAAAATATACAAAAGAAAAAAGGAAATTCACATGAATTCATCATGAGCACAAAGGCGGCTTCATCGCTATAAAGCGATTTATTCTAAGGAAACTCTGGCGCATTGAAACAAATTACAACGCAGTGCAACTTAGTTGGAATAAAACTAAAACTAGAAATTAAATAAGGCTTATCATACATCTAAATTACCTAGGAATAATCTTACACATATTATATTAATTGAAGACGTTTCTTGAAGACAATAATTTTGTCTACCGACAATATTATTACGAGTATAGTTATTTAGTCTACGCAAAATTAGGTAGGATGTTAGGTAAATAAATGGCCGTATTTCGTCATCCACACTAATATAATAGATGTGAAAGTGTGTCTGTCAGTCAGTCTGTTACCTCTTCACGCCCAAACCGTAGAACCGATTTTGCTGAAATTTGGTATGTGGATGCTTTTGAGTCCCGGGAAAGGACATAATATTAGAATACTTTTATAACAGAAAACTTTTCGCACAATGAACAAATTTTGGCGCAATGAAGTTGCGGGCGTCATCTAGTAATAAAATAATTCACCTTACTCGACTAGGGATGAAAATTCGCATAGCAAACGCGGGTTTGCCATTTTTTACTCATCCGGCGTATCAAAAGAGTGCATTTAACGCCGCTAAGTTAGATTTCACTTATACTTTGCTGTTTTCCTGATTGCCAAAGAAATGGTAACATTTACGTACAGTTTACGAAGTGCGTCTATTTATATATTTTTATAAAGTTCTCATGACTTTGATCATTGAAATGGTCACCGACAGATCCGATGTAGGTAAATTTAGAGTTTCGATCTTATGGTAACAGAAATAACGTTAAAACTTCACTATTCAGCGACATTCTTGAATAAGCCCCTTATAAGATTACGTATTCTAGTCTAATGCCTTTTAACAAAGCGAAATGGATTTCAATTTCGGCTACCGTTTTTCGTTCGTACCGTTATTCTAATGTCTTGAATGTCGCTTCGATTATAAACTGTCACAATTAGGGTCAATTCAGACCGAATACGCGACCTGTAGATGCATTTCTAAAGTGAGACGTCTTGCAAATCTGTCAATTCAATATAAATTTAGAAATGCATGGTCTGAATTGACCCTGAGAGCCAGTCCACACGGCGCGTTGAGTCAGCGTTGCGTTGAAAACATACAAATAACCAAGGTGTTCACACGGTGCGCTGCGTCGTCGCAACGCACACATGACGGACAGCAGCCCCCGCGACGATGCGGGAGGTGTTGACGTTAAGACTGCGGTGTTGACATGCGTCAAACGGCAGCGCTGCGTCGACGCAACGCTGACGCAACGAGCCGTGTGGACTAGCTTATTATGCGTTTGACATGCTCATACACACATGGGCGCGACGACAGCCTGCTTTCGAAGCGGCATCTGAATCATGAGAACCCAGTGCATAAACCAGGGAATCCACTTCTCGAAACAATCGAAAATGGATTTGAATAAAACTCGATCTGAACAGATCGAGTTATGAGCGAGAGTATCATAATATTATCGAATCGGATCGTAAATAGAAATCGAATCAATTTGAAAATAAGGCCTTCAAATTACTGATTCTGTTGTAGTAAAGACATGAAAATCGCTACCAAGTCACGTTTCGATATACCTGGTTTTACAGTTCACAGTTATTTCACATGTTGAGTAAGGACTAAGGAAAATGCTATTTTCGAACCTATTCAATTTTATTTTTCCCGTATTAAGCAATTGTATAGCTTATACCGCGGGCTTTGAGAGCGGCGACCGAATCAAGAACTACCGTAACGAAAATAAACCTAACACCGTCTAACGTCGCGTCGTTTCAGTTCGGCAGACTTCGACACGGTGTGTGTGCGTACCACTAGACGTATGCGTATCGGTCACCACGCTCAAAAAGATTGAGTTAATATCAAAGAAAAAAAAGAGTGCCACACTTTTTTTGCCATATTTCGTGCTTTGTATCACAGCTTCGATTAAAGAAGCATAATACTATAGAGTATAGACATTCACGTAAGCTGTTATAACTTATAAGCGCTTCGAAAAGCGCTCGTCAGCTACTCCAGTCTAATCACCACTCAGCCAAGACATCCCACTCGGCCCACTTGTACCACTATAGTCTCACTCGGCCCACTCGTCCCACTCGTCTCACTCGGCCCACTCGTCCCAATCGGCCAACTAGTCCCACTCGGCCGAGGCGACCCATTTCTCGGGCGAGATATCGCACAACACGGCCGACATTAATACGTCGTTGTATGATCCTTATTGTAGTTTTATAGCGACGACCACAGATCAAGGAATTTGTAGACCTGACTTATTACTCAGTCAGTACTCAGTGTCCACGCCAGTATGTTTTTCAAATGAAAACAGCAAAAAATGGAAAGGGCGTAGCGACAAAATGGTTTTTGTCGCGAAATTTAAAAACCATAAATACATTTCATATAAGCTATGGGCAAATTAAAGTGTATGCTTGAACCAATCTATGTACAAATTTTGGAAGCTTTAAAAATCACTCTCCTCTGTTGGCAAAATAGGAATCCCTTTTTTCACAGAGGTCTTTTTGATTGATTATTCTGTGTTATAAAAGTTGACCAATTGTGTTATGCTATGGGTAATTCAAAACAAAGACATGATGAATACTGACAATGAACTTTAATTTCTTAGCTTTAGTCATTGCTGAGAAAAATCGATATCGCTACAGCCAAATTATCAAGGCGTCTCCTTAAGCGTATTTTTTGGGACGGTTAAGAAAATTTAATCCCGCGATAACACAATGCGACCTGATTGAAAACTCCTAAGACCTCCTAAGAGATTCGAACCCGGTGTACGAATTACCTTGGCATAGAAGAGGAAATACCTAACATCTCCCATCTCATTTAGCCAATGTCTCTAAAGGTACAAGACAAAGTACCTAAATGATTAAGTAAGTATAATTTACAAGCAGATGAAAGAACTAAATGGACAATGGTCTTTTTAGGGTTCGGAACCCTTATTTAATTTAATGCTACAATATAATATCTAGGCTTTAAAGTTTTTTCCTTGCACAAATAGTAAATTATCAAAGCTTAGTACATTAAACATATTAACGTAATTTTCTTTTTCTTAGAATCTAATTCAATTACTTCACATCTGAGGCACAGAATATACAAGTACAGTACAGTACAACACTGAATATTGGAAAAGATAAAGGTTCATAATATTTACACTGTATACTTTATATCAAATGTAATATTATTTTTTAATCCCTTTACGCTACGTTACGCAAGGATAGCAGTAAAAATTCCATTAACAATAAAATACAACTGGCACAGGAAATAAAACAGATACACTTTTATTGTTATTCGTTTGTACCGGATCCAAGATCCAACGTTTTAAAATCACTGGAGAATTAGGGGATTTGAGAGATCAAAGTTTGAGGAACATTTAAAATCACTGGTTACGGCAGGGATCAATCTCAATCCAAAACGATAACCTTGCACACAACCAAAGACCAAGCGTATACGCATCGCAATAAGATTCATTTTAGCTTAGCATAAAACTGTAGTTACTAGGGGCGGATCTTCTCTATTATTCATGTTTTTTTTTTTAATATCTTTTGAAATAAATAATAAGAAACAAAATTGTTCGGTTAAGGATATTTTAATATAGATTTACTAACAATTTATTAACTAGTTAATACTTATATTTCGATGAATTAGATTTTTTTCGGAGGTGAGTTTGTAAATTAATTACAGCCAAAGTATTACGTTTTATAAAAATGTTTATGGTTTAAAGTCTTTTCAATATTGTGATTTATATCTCATATTTTTTTACATTTCGTTATTATATTGGAACTAGGTAAACCGGGAGTCACGGAATAGCAAATTGGGGTTTATGCCCGCCTTAAGAGTGCCCGCTTACGCCTGATAATAATAATAAAAATCAGTGACTTATTTTTGTATGAAAAATTTAACATACAGATTGCAATAGTACAATAGTTTTTATTATTCGTAGAGTACAATGCATCCATTACCTATACGTCATAATTATATTATAATCTAAAAATTAAAATAATGTGAAATTCCAATCATGCCCGATTAAGTAAATCAAATTTTGTAATTTATTATAATGTCTGTTGTATTTTTTACCAAATAAATATTATTCTATTTCTGTTCAGTTTGTATCGAACCGGTGGTAGGCACCAGTTGTAACGACGCTCAGAAAACATTTAAAAAAATATATTCTAAATAAACATTTTTGAGTTTGAGTTTTAGTTATTCTATTTCTGTCCTATCATCGGTCCTGCGGGGCTAACATGACGGTTTGGAGAATCATATTATGATTCATAATATGATTCATTCTTTTAAAATACATTTGCAACTTTCAAAATTTTTGACAAAACATATTTTGCTGAAATAATTGAGAGGAATTGCTAAGTGTGACCATTTTAGCATAGTAGTTGGGCGGAGTACCTTACGAAGATTGAAAGATTGAAGGTCGTTTACCCCGGCGCCTCTACTACTTCATAGTTCTATGGCTAAGTTTATTGCACGCCGCTCCATATTTCTTTCAGCGCAGTCGCGATTCAGGATAGCAAGTGGCCCGAATATAATATCTGTGTTAGCATGCAATCAGCACTTAGCACAAGCTACGTGTTCGTGGCGCTGTAAAATGTTTTCATTTCAAAACTTTGTATACGTTTATCTATACTTATTATAAAACAAAGTCGCCTTTTTTCCCTCATGTCCCTTTGTTCCCTTTAATCTTTAAAACTACGCAACGGATTTTGATGATTCTTTCAGTGTTAGATAGCCCATTTATCGAGGAAGGTTATAGGCTATATTTTATCACGCTTAGATTAATAGAAGCGAAGAAATAGAGGAAAATGTGGAATAAACGGGGAAAATTATTTGAAAGGGCTAACTTGAACGTGCTAATCTCAGGAACTACTGGTCCGACTTGAAAAATTCTTTCAGTGTTAGATAGACCATTTATTGAGGAAGGCTATAGGCTATATTTTATCACGCTAAGACTAATAGGAGAATGTGGAAAAAACGGGGGAAATTATTTGAAAGGATTTATCTCGCGAACTACTGGAGCAATTTTTATGTTATTTGGCACAGATAAGAAGTTGACCACATGAAGGATCGTGATAGGCTATCGATTTAAATTATTTTTTCAGTGGCTATATATTTTATACCCGTGCGACGGCGGGGCGGGCGGGTCGCTAGTTAACTATAAATTGTTTCTGCTAATCACTGAATGACGCTCGCAACGTCGTGGCGCCAAAATTCGTTTATTACGGGGAACGGTACATTTTTCCGGGATGAAATTTATCTTATGTCCTTTCCTGGGACTAAAAATATCTCCAGCCTAAATTTCAGAAAAATCGGTTCAGCCGTTTGGGCAAGAGGTTACAGACAGACACACTTTTGTTTTTATAATATTAGTATGGATCTAACAGATTTTTACAGGGTTTAGCAGAACAAAGAACTCTTACAATTTTGCTTGACTGTTCGCTGCAGCTTATGCTGCACAATGCTAACTTTTGTTATTGAAAATAAAACGGTACAGTAAATAGTCCAACTTATTCAAAAATACCGCTTCGAAAGTCCATTCGATAACTATTATTCGTCCGTTTTGTTGACAAAACCAGCTGTGAAGTAAGTTTCGCAACGAACAGCATTTGGACCCTCGTTATTTCAACATTCATACAATATTCAGGGTACAGTCGAAAAGAAAATTTGTATATCGAACGGAAAACATCAGGAACGGAGGCGAAAAATGAATAATTCTTCCCCTGGGACACTCCAGGCCTCGAAGTCACATTATATTTCAATAATTAAACGCCGTTCGGGGACCGCCGTTTAATAAAGTAAATCGCCGCTTCATTAAATGCCTAGGCAATTAAAGACTGCGGTGAACTTAAATATGGAGAAGCAAGCGCATGCATTTATCTTTCAACAAGATAACTCTGTGAACTTCGTATTACTTCCCTCCTAATATACCTACTATAAACGTTCCTTGGACTTCCAGGAATATTTTAAGTCTAAAATTAGCCAAATTGGTTCAGCCGTTCTCCAATTTTAGCAAAAGCAACAACATAGAATTTTCAAATTTTCAGTTTATAAATTTTTTAAAATGCACGCGAAGCATAATAAGATAATAATATGGTGTTCTGGACATTAAATTAAGAATATAAAATTCAGATTATGAATCTAGAAAGCCATGCAGACAGTCCTTAATATTCTAGCGAAGCATACAATAATACTTTATTCGTGGAATAGTCTGGGTAAATGAGTTCCGCGCATGCAACTTTCTTCTCGCCATAACTCAGTCACAGGGGTGTCTTGCGCGCCAAAATACCTGTCATATTTTGCCGCCATCTTTATCAGTTTGACAGTTCTCGGTGTAGTTTTGTCAGCTTTTTTGTTGTCTTTATTTTTAGGAGGAGACATTTTGCTTTGTGTTTTCATCGCGACTTCTAAATCAAGTTGGATAACTAAAATTGCCTACATTGCGCAATCTACAGTACAAACAGAATCCTAGAAGAAATTCGATCATAGACAATCAATGCAGATACGTAGTATTTGTCCATCATGGGCCGCAGTAGAGAGGCTGTAGAAGTAGGAGCTCACAGAAAGTCAGTTATCTATATCTAGCCCGCCATTTTATTGTTTTTCGAAATTACTTACTACATTATAAGTGTGTGTGTGTGTGTGTGTGTGTGTGTGTGTGTGTAGGTCTGTGTGTAAATGCGAAAGTGTCTCAGTCTGTCTGTTTACGCCTAAACCACTGAATCGATTTTGCTGTGGTATTAAGACCCGGGAAAACGACATAGGATAGTTTTTTTCCCGGAAAAATGTACGGTTGCCGCGCTAAAAACTACGGAGTTGCGGCCGTCATCGAAGGCTTCATCTAGTTATTTATGTGTCTCACACACAGCGGCATATAATATTTTTACACACAGGTCATCGGGCCAGCCCTGTCACAACTGGCACGGGGCGCGGCTTTGTACCGCGTTTTAATATTTCACAGTAAAACGTCTCTAATTAAACCGCTCTGTGAGACTGTGACTGTTCATATTTTATGTTCTTTGACTTTTAGACAATTGGACGGCTTAATTAGGAGGAGACAGCTAGTTTGTCTAGACTCTAGTGTTTTTAGATATACGTACATAATATAATTAGTATTGTCAGTGTTTGCCAGGTTTTAGATACCCTGAGGGCGTTTGTGCACTACACGGAATTTTACTGTCCGGCGTTCCGATTTCTTACATTTTGATATGGCAAACGTGAAAGTTATGAACGCCGGACGGTAAAATTCCGTGTAGTGCACAAACTCACTAAGAGGTACTTATATAAAGGTTTAAGGTATAGATAGGGAGCTGTATAGTTATGTTATTAGGATATGTTTTGTATCAGACTGATTTTTTGAGCTGGCAACATGCGAAGCTAGGTGTAAAATTGTAGCCTATTATGATGGCTGTTTACATTTTATGAAATAAATAAAATTAGGATCCGACCGAGATTGTCGAAGCAATTTCGAAGTTTGCGTTCAAGAAACAGAACCTTAGGCTAGCAATGAGCTTCGGCAGAAGAAAGACTAAGTTTACTGAACATCATTATTTTGGCCGACAGGATCAAGTTATGGTCAACTTGGGGAAGACCGGCACACTTTATTTGAAGTTGGCTGTGAGCTATTTCTTTTGTAATGACTCTAGAACAGTGGTTCCCAACCTTTTTAGAGCTGTTACCCCTATAGCCTGTTAGAGAAACTGATTTTACCCCCCCCCCCCCCCCCCCAAATAAAAACAACTTTACAAACAGTTCGAACCTTTTTGTATGAAGCGTGGCATACCTAATTAGTTTCAAGTACTTAAAATTGCATATTTTCGTGTACACCTATGAAACATACGTCAATCGACAGAGAAAATAATAATTACAAACAACAAATATTCTTTGACAAAATGTCGTAAGTAAATGTTATACTTTTTTAAATATTTCAGGTTCTATACCTATCTAAAATGTTATTTATTCTTCATTTTTAAACTGAAATAACTCAGAAAGTATATTATTTACGACATTTTGTCAAAGAATATATTTTGTTTGTGAACATCTTCTCTTTCGATTGGCGTATGTTTCATAGGTGTACACCAAAATACGACAGGTATGCCAATAAGGTTCGTTGTTCTTTGTATTGGTATATTCGCAAGTTTTTTAATATAATTAGGTTCAGCTGGCCGATTCTGTATTGTACATCACTGAGTTAATAACGAAACGGAGGATTGAGCAACGGAAAGTCTCACTTTTGTATGCAAGTGAATACAAAAAGTGGCACTTTCCATTACTCACTCCTCGGTTTCGTTACTAACTCAGTTATTAGCTCACAAATGTACGATACAGAATTGGCCAGCCGACTTCAGTTACACTTAACGCGCATCTCATATCATGCTCCACGTTCAGACGGTTTCTTGCCTTTTTTTAAAAGTTACCAGAGTTGAGAGGCCGATCTCGCATTTACAAGTGGTAACGGTACCAACATTTTCAATGATAGGGTATTCTGTAGCTGTTTTTCTCCAAAATGTACAGAGTTTATAATTTTTTTCTGCCAGTTCATCTATTTTAGGTACCACCTCTGTTACCCCTTTAGAATAGCTATTTTACCCCCGCGGGGGTAATTACCCCCAGGTTGGGAACCGCTGCTCTACGGTGTTCACAGTAGATGACAAAGTAATCTTTTACAAACCTAATACAGACGTTAGATGTCCCCACGTATTAATTGTGTGGCAAATATAGTTGATATTTCAAAGAAACATCTTGTAGACGGACTTTCCCAGTCTTTGGGGCAAGTGCGTCTAAAGGCAATTTTCGACATCGTATGTACACTAAACAGACTAAAAACCAGACACTGACATCTGTAAGTAGGAGGTATTGAAGAAGAAACTATGCTGTTATAATCTTAAAGCCTCATTTAATTTTTTATTGAGTAAAAAAATAATTGGGGCAAGTCCGTCCATCCGTCAAGTAAATGTGTTTGGGTTCAGGGCTATCAAACATTTTTTTGACATGGGTAATCCCTAATTTAAAATAAAACAACGTTATAAAAGAACATAATATTTACTTATAAAGTTATTAGCCCAAAATCATAATTTTCAGTGGTGGAGGTCAGGTTTCGAGGACACTTGTGAACTTTATGGGCAATACCATCTAGTAGGTTTGAAAAGGTTGACAATATCTGATTGGAGGTAAGACCGGCATATGACGGCCTTTCCTTGTGCAAGCTAGACGGACTTCTCCACTATTGCACTTTTAGGTAAGAAATATTTTGCAGATGATAATAACCAAATTAAAGCGATATTAACGAATTGAACACCAGTAATGAGTAAAAGGAACACTAAATTACTTACGTAATCCAAGAAACTGCAAAAAATCCTTCGTATAGCCACTTTTTCTTAATTTTTTTTTGGCAGAGACTTACACTCCGAATACGTTTACAAAACGGGAAAAAATTTGCCGATCGTTTTTTTTTGTAACAGGTAGTTACAAAAAAAAGTTTTCTTAGATCAAACTAACTCTGCAATACTGTTTTACCCACTGAGCCATATGAAACTAGTCGTTTAATTATGGAAGTTATTGCCGCTAGATGGACTTACCCCCCAGACGGACTTCCCCAAGTTGACCTTGTAATTATTAAATAGATAAAACAATAGCAACTCTATACGCTACGAATAATTAAAAACTACTTTTTATTATTCGTAGCCTATACCCAATAAAAACCCTTGCGTCTTAGCTGGTTAAAAGTCTCTATTGTTCTCTATGGCACATAATATCTATCACGAGTCGTGAACGTTCGATACAGATCGTATAAATTCCCGATAATACCCAGATAAAACCGGATAATGCTAGATTGGAAAGTTTTACAAACAAAAGAATAACTTAGAGCATAATATAACGTAATATCAAGCTAAAGTAAATGTTAACTTACGCTTACTTATACTTAACCCCTTAATAACAAAATTATAATAAACAAGTCTTTATTAGTCTATATTATAGACTTACACCCGGTTTCTGAAAGGCTGATCAACACTAAAATTAACTAATCGCCTGTTAAATCTCTTGTCAAGTACCAATTGGGTTGCTAGAAGCATGATTAGTTAGTTTAATTTGATCAGCGCGTCAGTTGACACGGCTGTTCAATTTGACTCGAGAATCATATGTCAACCGCCATTTTGGGTTTCCGAAACGCTTGTCAAGCCGTGATCATAGATTAAACGTTTGTCAAAAGCTGTGTCAACTAATCGGTAATTGTGGGTGAATTAACTTATGAATTGAATTGATTTTTGATATAAATCTACATTTTCTCTTTGAACCTACGTTACTATAAGGTTTGTAAACACATTTATTAAGAAGTTTTAATAAAACTTCGTAATAAATACGTCGATAATGCAAATAAACTGTTTTATTTGCAAAACTCGTTTTTTTTTTTCAAAAAATGTATATTATAATCAATTTCATTTTTTTAAAAAAGAAGAATTTAGGAATCGATAACGTCTGAAAAATTGAAAATCAAAATTCTGACAAATGAACGAAAATAAACAAATCGCATGTCAAATCAAAATGATCACAGATTAGTTAATTTTCGTCTGATCAATGTTTCAGAAAACATCAGATTTGAAATTCCCAGAACATTTTTGATGGCAATGACAGTCTGCAATTCCTTCTTTTGACATTTCGTTGGCATTTTTGATAGTTAATAGTGAAGTACACCCGGTTTCTGAAAGGCTGATCAACACTAAAATTAACTAATCGCCTGTTAAATCTCTTGTCAAGTACCAATTGGGTTGCTAGAAGCATGATTAGTTAGTTTAATTTGATCAGCGCGTCAGTTGACACGGCTGTTCAATTTGACTCGAGAATCATATGTCAACCGCCATTTTGGGTTTCCGAAACGCTTGTCAAGCCGTGATCATAGATTAAACGTTTGTCAAAAGCTGTGTCAACTAATCGGTAATTGTGGGTGAATTAACTTATGAATTGAATTGATTTTTTATGTAAATCTACATTTTCTCTTTGAACCTACGTTACTATAAGGTTTGTAAACACATTTATTAAGAAGTTTTAATAAAACTTCGTAATAAATACGTCGATAATGCAAATAAACTGTTTTATTTGCAATACTCGTTTTATTTTCAAAAAATGTATATTATAATCAATTTCATTTCTATAAAAAAGAAGAATTTAGGAATCGATAACGTCTGAAAAATTGAAAATCAAAATTCTGACAAATTAAAGAAAATAAACAAATCGCATGTCAAATCAAAATGATCACAGATTAGTTAATTTTCGTCTGATCAATGTTTCAGAAAACATCAGATTTGAAATTCCCAGAACATTTTTGATGGCAATGACAGCCTGCAATTCCTTCTTTTGACATTTCATTGGCATTTTTGATAGTTAATAGTGAAGTAATGAACGAAAAATAACAAATCGCTAGTCAAATTAAAAATAATCATAGATTAGTTAATTTTCGGCTGATCAATGTATCAGAAACTCAAATTGATTTGACATCCATGCTAAATTAACAGCAGTGTTAGTTGATCAGTGATTTGACACACCTTTCAGAAACCGGGTGGTAATGAACGAAAAATAACAAATCGCTAGTCAAATTAAAAATGATCATAGATTAGTTAATTTTCGGCTGATCAATGTATCAGCAACTCAAATTGATTTGACATCCATGCTAAATTAACAGCAGTGTTAGTTGATCAGTGATTTGACACACCTTTCAGAAACCGAGTGCTACACCCGGTTTCTGAAAGGTGTGTCAAATCACTGATCAACTAACACTGCTGTTAATTTAGCATGGATGTCAAATCAATTTGAGTTTCTGATACATTGATCAGCCGAATATTAACTAATCTATGATCATTTTTAATTTGACTAGCGATTTGTTATTTTTTGTTCATTACTTCACTATTAACTATCAAAAATTCCAATGAAATGTCAAAAGAAGGAATTGCAGACTGTCATTGCTATCAAAAATGTTCTGGGAATTTCAAATCTGATGTTTTCTGAAACATTGATCAGACGAAAATTAACTAATCTGTGATAATTTTGATTTGACATGCGATTTGTTTATTTTCGTTCATTTGTCAGAATTTTGATTTTCAATTTTTCAGACATTATCGATTCCTAAATTCTTCTTCATTATAGAAATGAAATTGATTATAGTATACATTTTTTGAAAATAAAACGAGTATTGCAAATAACACTGTTTATTTGCATTATCGACGTATTTATTACGAAGTTTTATTAAAACTTCATAATAAACGTGTTTACAAACCTTAAAGTAACGTAGGTTCAAAGAGAAAATGCAGATTTACATAAAAAATCAATTGAATTCATAAGTTAATTCACCCACAATTGCCGATTAGTTGACACAGCTTTTGACAAACGTTTAATCTATGTTCACGGCTTGACAAGCGTTTCGGAAACCCAAAATGGCGGTTGACATATGATTCTCGAGTCAAATTGAACAGCCGTGTCAACTGACGCGCTGATCGAATTAAACTAACTAATCATGCTTCTAGCAACCCGATTGGTACTTGACAAGAGATTTAACAGGCGATTAGTTAATTTTAGTGTTGATCAGCCTTTCAGAAACCGGGTGTTAAAGTAAGAGCCAGTGACGGCCAGACTTTCCTCATTTTATAAAAACTGAAAGTTTACCTGTTTGTGACCTTTACAGAGGTAAGAATGACCAGCAACTATGGAGTTTCGGTCGCGGTTTCTTTAGGAGGTATCCAGTTCTGAAGGGCTACCTGACCTTCAAGAAAGAGTAAAGCTCAATTTCATAGCCTATATTCGTTGCGGTAAGTGGAGGAATCTCGTCTTCCAGTGCTAGACATTTTGACAGTTGCTTCCTACTGCCAGACACTTCCTAGTGCCGTAAATAGGGCGGTGCCACCGGTGCCCAGGCACAGGGCGCAGACTCTGGGGGGCGCAAGAATGGACAGACCAGGGAGGCCTGTGGTCCTGGAAGCATTGCTCTGGGTACCTATAATATCTAAAAAAACCGGCAAATGTTGTAATAAATGTCAATGAATGTATATTTATAACGTGTTTTACACTACTAACAACATCATCTCAGTTACTTTCAAAGGAATTTGAACGAAAAGTTCCTTTATACTTCGCCGAATACATTTTTTTAGTTGATCGACTATTACTCAATAACTTATGAAGTCTTCTTAGCCGTGATAGTATTCCTTTTAAGTTCAGCAAATTTTCTACTCCAGTGAATTTTTTCACAATATGTCCAGAAGCAACCGTTTAGACTTTAGCTGGTAGAAGGCACTGGACTCTAACGATTATTTCCACTTTAAAACTTAATATTTCACAAACTGATCCCTAAATCGGAAAATGATCTATGAAATATACTCGTAATATTTTTAAAAAACCTATCCAACGACCCCGCACACGATTAGGTGGACGCAAAAAAAAAACATCCCCGCTTGATGTGTAGGGATAGGGAAGGTTACATAATGAAATCTTAAAAAAAATATTTTTTTAAGATTTCATGTAGGTACCATTTTGTCGGCATCACTAATATTATGTGCATTCATGCCAAATTACAGCTTTACAGGTCCTATAGTCTCTGAGTTAAGCCTCGGACAGACAGACAGACAGACGGACGGACAGACCGAAACTATAAGGGTTCCTTGTTCACTACGGAACCCTAAAAACAAGGGCGCAGTTATAGAAGCTCGCACAGGGCGCAAAACAGGCTATTTACGGCACTGCTGCCAGACAACCTTAAACTTTATTAAAGTAGTAAACTTTGAGGGTGTCTGTCCAACCAAATAATACCCACCACCCACCAAACCAAATAATACCATTATTAAAAATTATAACCCCTTTTGTGGTAGATAAAAATACAGTATTTCTCTCACTTCCCGGAACACACGAGTCGAACAGATACGTTCCCATTTAAATGTAAAAGGAGTAATATATCTTACTCGCTGAAACGTATATCTCACGGCAGATCCCAATCGCGACGTTTTGATTCCGTCCTACTTGTGGAAATAGTCGAACGAATATAAAACGTACTCGTTTAACGATAGTTTTTGATCTTGATGAAAACATTTAATAAAAAAATATCCGAATATAAATCATATACCTTTTTATAGCCTCGTAGATTAATGCTTCGATCGCAGATACTTGGAAATCTTTTATTATTCTATTGTTGTCGCGATCACCGGTGCTCTTATGGGGCTTAATGGGTTAATATCTGGATCTGAATGAATAATCCGAGTTTAATAACGACGAGTAGCTAAAAGCCGAGCTTTGTTTGGGCCCGCGTTGTCATACCTTGGCTGACTGATGATAACACAGATCTACATATAAATAATGAATGATGTTAAAGCACAAATCAATAGGCGTGATAGTTTTTCCGAAAAGTGTACCACAAAATCAAAATCTACAGGTTGTGGGATATCCTAGAACCTAGGGTATGATTATTGTATTATTGGAAAGCAACATAACCTGTGAGTAGGGTTGCCAACATTTGTCCGGCGAAATATAGTATTTTTCAAAATAAACTATAAAATTATAGTACACTTCCAAAAAATATAGTATTTTATGGAAAAATTAAAAAATGTTCAATGAAATATTTAAGTATTACACATTTGTTTATATAAAAACTATATTTTTTGCACTTCTTGCATTTTTTAACAATGTTTTGTCTAAAATAAAAGTGTCGTAACTCATAATATATGCTTTTAAATTACATTCAATTTTTAGATCCCTCGATCGCGGATTGTTGGAAATCTATTGTTATCGCGGTCGCATGCGACCGCTTGGGGCTGGAGGGATTCATGTAAATTAAAAGCTCTTTTTATTATTAATGATATACTACTTCTCTTTCTCTCTTCCCGCCATTTCAAATTCATAACCGATAATACCCTTTCTGCGAATGCCGAAGTGGCGGGAATAGAGAGCAGGAATGAGATGATTTTAGTGTTGAAAATATAGTATTTTTGCGTACTATATAATAGTTCAACAGTATATAGTACGCAGGCTCGAAATATAGTACAATACTATATATTATAGTACGGTTGGCAACCCTACCTGTGAGTGTTAAAGACTTCAATAATTTCAAATTAAAAATAAAGCATTTTCAACAGGAAGTTCAAAGTTTGTATGGTAGGAATACTATTTCATTCGGGCCAAAGCTAGTTAACTATATAAAGTTGTCCAAGCCTTAAGAATTCAATTCCGCAAACAATGTCCCTCGCCTAGAAGCCATCACTGTCTAATCCATAAATAATAAAACGATAAATCTTGCGATCCACGCCGACAGTGACAGATAGAGCTGCAGATAGAGACGGTTCCTTGTACCGCTTCTTCCGTGGTTTATAAATATTTAAAATGTTAGGTTTACCACCATATTTTATGACCCAAGCTATTTGTAGTTTGGGTCATAAAATATGGTGGTTGCGTGTGGTGCGGCAGGTATGCTTTGGCTACACCTGCCGCACACAAGGACAATCTTTACTCAATTGTAATTCAATGAAGATTTTAACATAAACCCCATACATTATCATTTATCTGTCAAACTCTTCATTAAATTTAAGTTTAATCATCATTAAATGTCTCGGTGTGCAGCCGTAAGTCAAGTAACTAGCCTTATAAGAAGTCTTGTGCTCGAATTCATTGAACTTACTCTAATATCTAATACGTTTGTTATAACCACTACGTTATACTATCCGTAATATTAATACACGGCATTCCTATTTTCTTTTATATTCTAATTCTATATAGTACAATTTCCAGCGGCACAACGTAATCTCAATTTTGTGCCAAACACCTACAAAATCGGTCGGTAGCCTTCAAAATCGGTCCAGTAGTTTTTAAGTCTATTCAGTACAAACAAACCTTTTCTCCTATTATAATATAGCTCTCACCTAGATCTTAAAGCTAAACTATAGTATAATCAATTACCAGGTAACCCTGTACAATAAACAATACAATCAATTAGCGTGTCAAACGACATCCACCACAAATCATTGGAGTCCGGAGCAGGTGGGACTGTGTCACTGAACGAAACCATTTGTCCCGTACAGTCCTATTCTGGAATCTTAGATGTAACTATCCATACTAATATACTCACTTAGGGCCTGTTTCACCACTTCCTGATAAGTGCCGGATAGGCTATCCACTACTTAACTTGACAGATATAGTATGGAGAATCTGTCAAAAAAGTTGTGGATAGCCTATCCACCATGAAGTATGGAGAATCTGTCAAATAAGTTGTGGATAGCCTATCCGGCACTTTATCAGGAAGTGGCGAGACAGGGCCTTAGTGTGATAAATGCGAAAGTGTGTCTGTCTGTGTGTTACCTCTTCACGCCCAAACCCTTGAACCGATTTTGCTGAAAGGTATGGAGATACTTTGAGTCCCGGAAAAGGCCATAGGATACTTTTTAACCCGGAAAAATGCACGGTTGCCGTGCGATAAACGAAATTTAGCGCAACGGAGTTACGGGCAACGGCATCTCGTTGAAAATGTTTGCATAGTGAGTTTAGTTTGCAGATAAATACAATTACACTTTTTGTCGCTTGTGTAGTTATTCTACACAAGTGTGTAATTGTATTTATCTGGCATATTAGAAATGTCACATCACAATGCACACAATATATCAGACATAGCGAACCTATTAGACTACAGGCCCACGTCGAAAATGGATGGGTCAAATGAACCACCTGGGGACGTATATAGGACGATATTAGAGCATAAAATAATAAGATTTAGCACTATGCCGTCACTTGTAAGCTGTCTAACTGAGTGCTGGTGAGAATTCAAAAGTGCATGTAGGGTGAGTACATTTTGGTCATATGATCCTGTACGGCATTTTTACCATCGATAGACACATGAAAAATAATAAGAAAGCCCGCAGTGCCGTACAAAAATAATGCGCCAACAAGTCGGTATTTTTATTTTATTTTCAGACAATTTCCATGGTAAATTTGGTCATTTTATTCAATACGGCATACGTTTCATACTGTTCGGATACAGCTTGGAATCAATTATTCCGCAACGCCGTATAAAAATAATGCGACAATAGAAAAAAATCGAGGGTTACAAACCCCTGTTTTTCAGGGGTTCGGGGGGTCATCTGAAACAGTACGGCTTCGGTTCCAAACATTATTTTAGCACTCAAAAGTACTATTAAAAATAATGCCGTCAAAAATTTTTTGTCCATTTTAATAATAATCTTAATTACATAGTATACTTGATTTTTTAAGGTGTAAATTATTTGATTCTGTACGGCGACTTTATTTTTAATATGATATTGTAAAGTAAAATTGATATAGAGTATTGCCGTTCAAAAGAAACTGTCCTAAAAAAATAAACAGAAATACAAAATCTGAAATTTTAAATATTCATAGATTAATAAAATAAAGCAATTTTCTACATTTTTCCTTCGTCTTAAATAGTATTAAGATAAATAAATTAGGAAAAAATTATGCCGTACATTTTAATGCAGAGTAAGTAAAGTTCCGTACCATCATAGAACAAAATTGTGTTTTTTTGTATGGGAGCCCCCCTTAATTATTTCTTTTTTAAAAATGTTACTATTGATTTTTAAATTAAAATAAAATTGAGTATTTTGTGAACATTTCAGGTGTCTACCTGTTGCCATTATTGATATCGAGCAAAAAATTGAAAAAAAATCACGTTTGTTGTATGGGAGCCCCCCTTAAATAATTATTTTATTATGTTTTTAGTATTTGCTGTTATTGCGGCAACAAAAATACATAATTTCTGAAAATTTCAAATCTCTAGCTATAACCGTTCTTGAGTTACAGCCTGAAGACAGACAGACAAAGTCTTAGGTAAAGGTATCCGTTTACACCCTTTGGGTACGGAACCCTAATAAAACAACTATTTTTTAGAAAAAAATCGATATATTTCGTTGTATGGACTTTTCTTACATTTCGTTCTATGGATATTTGCTTGAGTTTTTTTTTTTCTCCTACAAATCTTTGGACCAACAAAAATGTACGGCGTACCAAAAAATATGATCTATGCATAACGTGACCATTATTTTTTTTGTCAGAGCGGGACAAATACAGAATTCCCCCCCCCCCCCCCCCCCTTTGAAATATGAATGAATGAATAATTATTATGTATTTCAAAGTGCCTATTAATTATTATTTACTTTACTATCTATACATAATATTATAAAACAAAGTCGCTTTTTTTCCCTCATGTCCCCTTGTTCCCTTTAATCTTTAAAAGTACGCAACGGATTTTGATGAAGAAATAGAGGAAAATGTGGATAAAACGGGGAAAAATATTTGAAAGGGCTAACTTGAATGCGCTAATCTCAGTAACTACTGGTCCGATTTGAAAAATTCTTTCAGTCTTAGATAGCCCATTTATTGAAGAAGGCGGGTACGTAAGGTAGGGTACGTATAAAATTTTTTATCAGAAAGGAGACTATAAAGTTTTCAGAATGAAGCACACAGATTTTCTCACTTTTTCTTCACCGTTTAAATAAGAATCCGACCAAGAAATGGGGCATGCTCGTTATTAAATAAATACTTATTATATTTCACGGCGGGAATGAGGCAGCGAGGTAATTTATTAAACTTAACGACTTTATATACCTTCAGAAAATGTTTAATGTGAGGAGTTTCGTTTCGCTAAAAAAGTGTTAAACATTTATGGCTTCTTAAGAAAATTTAAACGTTTTAGTGCTTGTTAAAACATAAATTTTCATTAAGAATAAGAAGAATAATAGTACCTTTAATAATTAATTAATATTAATAATAGTTTATTGCCATCAGAATACTAAATACATAACATTTTAAAGAACACATTATAAAATTATTACACAGAATATTATCTTGTTAGTTGCGCAGCCCCTACACTAAGAAATTCTTGTGCTGTAGGGGTTGCCTGACAATTATTACATAAATTATGAAACATGTTATAAACGACATCAGAAAGATTTATTTAACAATTCAATAGGTATATCTAAATTATATTATTATTATACAAATGTCAGGTTATTATATTTATTATGAATTATTAATTATTTTTAGTGACAATTTTGATAAATTATTATTATTTTTAGATTTATGATTAACATTATTGCATTAGAGAAATTAGCTTAATTTTATTGTTATCATTTTACACACACACACACATACATACATACATACATACATATATATATATATATATATATATATATATATATATATATATATATATATATATATATATATATATATATATATATATATATATATATATATATATATATATATATATGTATGTATGTATGTATGTGTGTGTGTGTGTGTGTGTGTGTGTGTGTGTGTGTGTGTGTGTGTGTGTGTGTGTGTGTGTGTGCGTGTGTGTGTGTGTGTGCGTGTGTGTGTTTTGTTCACTGTTGATAGATAAGGTGTTATTTATTTTGTGATGTGTATTCGATTTTCAGTTTCGTCATATTTAAGTGTAATTAGCCATTCTCACAGGACTTAACTCAGGTTGTTTATCGCACAGAAAGTCATTAATGCTAAGAAATTTTATTTTACACCTACTTCGTCCTTGCTTTATCAGAGGCAGTTAATAGCAAATTAACACATCAGTCCCTAAGAGGCTGTTGCATAACAATCGAAAATCTATTGTGACTGCGATTCCCACCATCGAGGTATTAAAATAGCGGAAGTAGTATTCATTTTAATTCCAAACATCTACTTTAGTTTACCATTTTCGCGCGAACGCGTTTAATACGATATCGCTGTAGCCTCGCCAAGAAGTCTCAGAATAAGGCCGTGAAATATTTATCGAGGGCCATTACCCGAGCGATTGTTTCGTCGGGCGAACAGCTATAGAGACGCCATAACGAAAGAGGTGTTACCATTGTATAAGGTGTGTAGACACTAAGCTACGCTGCGCGGAGGCTTTGCGTGAAATATCTTTGCTAATAAAATAAACTTAGAATAGGGAAAGCAAATCTCGCGAGATTTGACTCAAGCGAGATCTCGTGAGTTTATGAAGTCAGTCTCGCATGATCTCGCCAATTTCGAGATCTCGCGAAATCTTGTGAAAACGCTTTGATTATTAGGTACGTTTCTATGCTCGAGTACAATCACGCGAGATCTCGCCGTTTTGCGGCCGAGATCAATCTCGCTAAAACTGACCAAGGTCTCGCAAAAACCAGATTGTACCTCTAAAAGGGGTGACAGACGTGCGAGTATGGCTCGACGATCTTAATCGCCTGTGTGTCAGCAAAGAGCCGCGAGCCGCGAGCCGCGAGCCTGGGGGCATGGTAATCCAGTGTGAGCGATTCTCGAGTGTCACCGACGCGAACCGAGTAAGTTCGCGAACTTAAAAGCCGCGTACTTTAAGTTCGTACGTCTATCAGGCCTTTAACTCAGAATAATTTAATGATAACTTAACTTTAATTTAATAAATAATTCAAAATTAAAGATATACGGAGTTTATGTCAAAATCTTTATTACTTTTAACGAGGAAGAAGTCTCTAATTTCGACTGTAAGCTCGATATAACTGAATGATTGAATTAAAACTTTGAATGAACGATGACTTATTAATTACCTAATTATCTTTCTGTTATTCCTCTGACTCCGCCCCTAACCAAAACGTTTTCTTTATCGCTTCTATAGAATTGCCGAACAAAATGAGTCGAATGTCGACTTCATAATTTGTTATCGAACGCTTATGTCAAATTCCATACATTTATGATCTGTGATTCTATTCACAAGCGATAAAGTAAACATGTTGACTAACGACTCTGTTCTTGATTTTAGGAACCGCTAAGAATACTACGTAAAAAATGTTTTTAGGAGAAAAAAAAGAAAAAAAGAGGATTTTGTTCTTCAGTGCGTACGCACTTTTATTGCCTACTTTATTCGTGGGTTTACGCGATATGAAAATTTATAACTGCATGAATATTTTACAGCACATTGTATATAATATGTACACATATACCGTGTAAATTGTAATTTATGTCATACGTTGCATAAATAATAAGGTATTTTATTTCGTAGGTGATTTTACTGATGATAGTGATAAGATGTAATTTTGGAAGTAATTAAAAGCCAATTTAACTGATTTCAGTATAAATATTATGTGCAGCAGTTTTCGAAACATTTCATAATACAAAGGGTATTAATAGCGAGGAAAGTTTTGTTTATGATTGTTAATTTTCATATAATAATTGGTTGCAGCTCACGACAGGTTTCATATTAGTATGAAAATTGAAAATTGATATTCTTGGTACAAGAAGTATTAATTTACCCACAGATTTCGCCACATAAGATACTTGGTCGCTGTTAAGCATTTATTGTGTTGTGTAATACACCCATTAATCCCTAAGCGGCTGCCGCATAACAATTGAAAATCTATTGTGTTTGCGATGAAAGAGCTATCCCACATAAAAAAAATTGTTGAATATTTAATGCAGTCTTGTTCTAAATGATCTAAAGAACATAATATCATTCATAACTCAATATATTATAATATTTTTTGTGAGATTAACAGTGTCCATTTATGGAGTGACCATCAATTTTAACTATTACTATGTCTTAACATATAGTTCCCAAACTTGAGTAGAGATCAACTACGATAACATGGCGCGCCCCTCCAAAATTCAAAACGTTTGAAGTGCGTTGTCAAAACGTTTGAAGTGCGTTGTCAAAACGTTTGAAGTGCGTTGTCAAAACGTTTGAAGTGCGTTGTCAAAACGTTTGAAGTGCGTTGTCAAAACGTTTGAAGTGCGTTGTCAAAACGTTTGAAGTGCGTTGTCAAAACGTTTGAAGTGCGTTGTCAAAACGTTTGAAGTGCGTTGTCAAAACGTTTGAAGTGAGTTGTCTTGCGCGGTAGGCTACTGTCTACTCTGCTACACAATAGACATAACTACCAGTAGTTCGACTGCAAAGAAACGGACAGGTTTCAATATCTGTCAAATTCGTCGGGTTTCACTAGGATTATGAACGGAATGTGCCTCGCGCTGGCTGATATAATTCATTTTTAAATATTTAAAATAAAGATTTCAAAATTGGATTCTGACAATTTTAATCGCATGTGCCAAAACACAAACAACAATACGACCAAAGAGGAATACGTCCAGCGAATATGCATAGTTTTAAATTCGTAGGTAACAAGTTAACATATTTTAATTTAGGTAACAAATTTAGGTAACAAGTTAACAACCCTAGCGACGATTTTCGTCATAATACGTCAAATTTAAAAATTTCAGCATCAGTTCTAAGTCGGCATACTCTATAATTCTGTCTACTCTGTCTGCTAGTTATGATTAGTTGACCAACAAATCTTGGTAATAAGTGACATTAAGTGAAATATTACGTGTACTGTGATTGGTTGAATACTTACTACATACAAACTCTTTCATAAGGATGTGACTACACACATTGAAACAGTCATTTGGAGGGGCGCGCCATGTTATCGTAGTTTATCTCTAATTTTCCATTGCAGAACAACAGAGGTTTCTACTGGCTTGCCTTCTAAATTGAGTAGTAAACCTGTAAACTATCAATTATAACTACTGTTATGCCTTACCATAGTTCCCAAACTGTATGAGTGTCTCCTGGCGAACAAAGGTTCCCAATCTGCGTGGGCGGGCCCGCAATGCTGCAGTGCGGGCCGCGCACTCGCGCCTCGCGTCCCGGTCAATACGCGATCACTACATTATAATATACTACGAATGTTTGTGGGGACAATAATAATTATTGATAGAGATTAAAAATACGAAAGTGTGTTTTTCTATAACGTATGAACTGATTCTTCATCGTCACGCTTGAACCGCCGAAATGTTTTTTTCAAATCCCAGGATAATAATTATGGTTTATTGTATTCTTGAAAAAATTACAGTTTAACGAAGTAGCGGTCAATTTTTAAGGTGACGCCGCGTTAAAGTAAAAAATCGTGTTGGATGTGTTTTAGATTGATTGAAGCAATGGAACAGTAAAAAATGAAAAAAGCGACAAAATGGTATTTGTCGCGTAATTTAAAAACCATAAATACATTTCATATAAGCTATGGGCAAATTAAAGTGTATGCTTGAACCAATCTATGTACAAATTTTGGAAGCTTAAATCACTCTCCTCTGTTGGCAAAATAGGAATCCCTTTTTTTACAGAGGCCTTTTTGATTGATTATTTTGTGTTATAAAAGTTGACCAATCGTGCTATGGGTAATTTAAAGACAAGGACATGATGAATACTGACAATGAACATTAATTTCTTAGCTTTAGTCATTGCTGAGAAAAATCGATATCGCTACAGCCAAATTATCATGAAGGCGTCGCTTTAACAAGATTTTTTTGGATTTATTTGGGAGAATGTCGAGCCCTCAACCACATGACTTTGCTGCTTAGTGGTTGGTTTCGGAATATTTGTTCTTACTGAATTTCTATTAATCAATAAACAGGCTACATTTTATTGCGAAGCACATAATATCATTATGAGCCTCAGTGTGCGAATATTTCTGCCAAGTTGTGATATTTTTACGGCGGATACGCAGGCAAAAGTTATGAAACATTACAGTTTAGCGTCTACGCGTCTGGGACTAATCTCCTCTTAACCCGAACTTGGCACATTCTGCCCACTCCCAGCCCTCAGCCAAATGGAAATTACAAAATTTCAAGCACTTATTTAATATTGGATTATTCGGGACAGTACAGCTGGAAAATAAGACTTTTGAGTTAATTTAAGATGATGCAAAACTTCAGTGGTCGCTTCGCTGCCGTGCAAGTAACACACGCTTACGTTAGCTCTGCAAATTTAATTTCCAAAGTGCTATTAAACTTAAGAAAACTGTGAATATAATCATACCAGTGAACTATACAATTGACACTTCCTCTTATGATAAATACATCAGTATAAATAATGTGTAAAAAGTGCAAAAAAACAGTAAAAAGTTCTCACTAAATCGCTAAGAATTTAATTTTCGTCAAAAGTGTGCGGTACATAAAAAATAAATTTTTGAATGTAGTTCACATTCTCAACTATTGCAAGCAAGAACTGTTCATTATTTTCGGGTTCAGAGACAACGATCTAGTTGGCTTCGTGGTGTAAGGCGTGAACACGTTGCGAGGTGTCCTGGGATCGATCCTGAGCTACGAAAGGGCATTTTTTGTGACTGTTTCTCAGCTTCATCTTACTGCCACTTGTTAAATTAAGGATATAATATTAATAAAATGCCAAAAACTGCAATTAGCACTCCTCCCAAAACACCGGACTCTGGAGTTAAGCATGTACAGTCGGAACCTGATTTGCAGAGAAAGCTATTGGTTGATATGGCAAAAGACACTAACGTTGCACTTGGGCAAAAGCGCCGTCGAATGGGTTCTTCTCCGACCTCTTGTAATACACAAAAAGATGTGCAAGAATCGTCGCACTGCCCTGCATCAGATACAGACACGTCGCTAGTACTATCAGAATTACGATTACTTAGAGAGCAAGTATGCGATCTGAAACAACAGAATGCCGATATAGTAAATAAACTTTCAATGGTATCTGAATGCAATCTCAATTCGAACACTATAACAAAAAAATAGAATCCCAAGACAAGGAGATAATATTGCTTAAAAATACCGTAAATGATCTTCAACATAAACTGAATATATACGAACAAAATAACATGAGAAATGAAATTGAAATAATAGGAATACACGAAGAGAACAGGGAAAATTTGGTCCACGTTACAATGTTGACAGCAAAGAAAATCGGAATAGACCTAACATTCACATAATTGATCAATAATTGTAAAGTTTTATCTAATATTCACATAATTTGCTGATGAATAACATAATTGTAAAGTTATATTTAGTAAAAAAATATGTAAGTAATTAAGTAAATAAAATTGTTATTATTGGTAAGACCACTCATGGACTCCACGAGACAGGCCAGACCTAGTGTGGAGTCCACTAGTAATAAGTTATACCTTGTAATATTTAATGCAATAAATATTTATTTATTTAGTTTTTCTGGCACTTTCAATGGTTTTTGTGATACTCTATAGAAAGAGCCGTACTTTACTAAAGTTTCGTTTTATTTTAGCTCTGGGAAAGATGTAGCTCTTACTTGTTTCTTATTAATTAGGGACAAAAGTATATGAAATTATATGCAAGTATATGAACTTATATTCAGAAGTTCTTTTAAAAACAACCCTCTTCAAAACTGACACGTACTTGGCCGGTCTTACTACAGCCCTTACATAATATACTAGACATTACATAAGAGCTCAGCTAAGTAGTTCTATTTCGTTGATCGTACACGTATTAAACAAGACGTTACAAGAGCTCAGCTAAGTAGTTAAATTACGCTGACCGTACATATTAAACAAGACAAATTAAGAGCTCACTGTTTAGCCAAATAGTTGTATTTCGCTAACCGTACGTATTAAATAAAACATTACATATGAGTTCAACTAAATAGCTATATTTACTGACCGTACCTATTAAACAAGATATTACATAAGAGCTGAGCTAAATAGTTGTATTTCGCTGACCGTACGAGCTAAATAGTTGTATTTCGCTGACCGTACGAGCTAAATAGTTGTATTTCGCTGACCGTACGTATCAGAAACTCCTTGACCCGAGCTATATTTAGCGCTCTACTTGGCTTTCTTAGCAGCTGAATTAGAGTGCTTAAGTCTTTAGTCAAGTTTTATTCTGCAAAACTTTTTAATGTTTTACATAGGTCACACTATAAGTTTTGCGTAACTTAAAAAAACGACATACTATAACCAAAATTTTATGTTTATTGCTTTTCAAAATACTCTCCTTTACATTCTAAACATTCTTTTATGCGATCGAACCATTTTTTTAAACAGGAGGATCACAGATCTGAAGGCATGTTTTCTATGTACTGATTGAACGCTATCACTGCCTCTTCGGAGTTGGTAAAAGTGAAACCTCTCATTAAATCTTTAATTTTGGGGAAAATACAGAAATCACAGGGTGCTAGGTCAGAGCTATGCGCAGGATGGGTGACGAGTTGTGCTTTTTTGGAAGCTAAAAATGACATTGTTTTGGAGGCCGTGTGTGAAGAGGCGTTGTCATGATGTAGGAGAATGCGGCTTCTTGGTCGTCTTTCGCGAACCTTTTCTAATATCCTGGGTAAACAAATGGTAGAATACCACTCAGCATTAACACTCTTATGATCTTCAAGTGGAGTTGTACAGATGGGATCCGTAGCTCAGAAAAAAACGCGATCATTTTCTTACCAACGTTTCTCGCCTGCCTCACTTTTGTTGGCCTGTTCTCATTTTCAAACGTACCCACTCACAAGATTGCTGTTTTTTTCGGGTTCAAAACAACAAATCCACATTTGGTCTTCTGTGACAATGTCATAAACAGCATTAGAATGTCCGTGGTCGTGCTTCAGTAGCATATGTGAGCACCATTCCATGCGAGCCTGCTTCTGCTCCGCTGTCAGTTCATGAGGGATCCAACGACAACAAAGTCTCCGAACTCACAATTCTTCGTGTATTTTTTTTTAAATTGTCTCATATCAATCCCCAATAGTCCTCGAATTGTCTCATAGGTAATCCGCGGGTTTTCTTCAATTAGCTGATTCACAGTAGCCACATTATTTTCGTTGAGGGCAGTTGAAGGCCGCCCTTCACGAAATTCGTCATCTAAAGAAACTCGACCTCTTTCAAATTCAGCATACCATCTCCTCACGGTGTTCAAACAAGGTGCTTCTCTCCCAAAAGCATTTTGAAGACGAGCAGCACAATCTTGCGGAGAGAGAGAACTTTTAAAATCATAAAAAATAATCGCTCTAAAATCTTTTCGACTTAATTCCAATTTCGTTTTGTACGTAGAACTTTGATGTGTGATAAAAAATTATTGACAAATGATTTTCCGCCAAATTTTTTTTTATATTGCTAAGAAGGTTGCAACGTTAAAAAAAATATAACATTCAAAACTCAAATAATTCCGATTAGCCAGAAGTGCAAAACTTTTAGTGTGCCCCATGTATTTTACACTTGATGTTGCTCGCTTAATTAATGCAGTAAGATCAAAGCACACGGAGTGCGCGGCCAAGTTCCAGCAGGCCGCGCGCTTGCCGTGCACTATTTACACAAACCGTTTCGACGCATTTTTGACCCCCCTGTAGCTCAGTGCCTATTGCGAGTGCAAACATAAAATTAAACCTACGTAATTATATAGTGGTACTTAAGCAGTATACCCAATTTCATAGGTATAGCTTCGGTAGATCCTGAAATATGTCCCTGTAAAAATAGCTAATTTTGGCACTCACTTACTCACTCACTGACCGGTAATCAAAACCTCTAGGTCACTTCCAATTGCCCTAGCATTATGAAATTTGGCACACAGGTCGTGTGTTATATGTAGATTACCAAAAAATTCAGAAATTTAAGAAATTCAAGAAATCGGTCAAGCGTGAATCGGTACATCTACGAAATTAAGAGGCCACTTCCAATTGTCCTAGCGTTATAAAATTTGGCACACAGATCGTGTGTTATACGTAGATTACCAAAAAATTCAGAAATTTAAGATATTCAAGAAATCGGTCAAGCGTGAATCGATACATCTACGAAATTAAGAGGCCACTTCCAATTGTCCTAGCGTTATAAAATTTGGCACACATATCGTGTGTTATACGTAGATTACCAAAAAATTCAGAAATTTAAGATATTCAAGAAATCGGTCAAGCGTGAATCGATACATCTACGAAATTAAGAGGCCACTTCCAATTGTCCTAGCGTTATGAAATTTGGCACACAGGTCGTGTGTTATAATTATGTAGATTACCAAAAAATTGAGAAATTTTAGAAATCGGTCAAGCGTGAGTCGGTTAATTTCTGAACTTTAGAGACAACTTCCAATTGTCCTAGAGCGTTATGAAATTTGGCACACAGGTCGTGTGTTATATTATGTAGATTAATAAAAAATTGAGAAATTTAAGAAATCGGCCAAGCGTGAGTCGGTTCATCTACGAACTTCAGAGGCCACTTCCATTTGTCCTAGCGTAGGTCCTAGCGTTATGAAATTTGGCACACAACCCACAGGTCGTGTGTTATTTAAATGTAGATTAACAAAAAGCTGAGAAATTTAAGAATTCGGTCAAGCGTGAGTCGGTTCATCTACGAACTTCAGAGGCCAATTGTCCTAGCGTTATGAAATTTGGCACACAGGTCGTGTATTATATATGTAGATTAACAAAAAATTAAGAAATTTAGGAAATCAGTCAAGCGTGAGTCGGCTCATCTACGAACTTTAGGTAAAAATTCTTATGTACCAGTGATACAACGAGAATACGCTGAGGAGGGTGGGGGGAAGAGGAGGTATAAAATATTGTCATGTATAATGCACACTATATAGCTTATTACATAAATACTGTTTACTTAAAAATTCGGCTTCTATTGATAGTTTAACAAACACCACTAGCGCCATCGAAAGTATTGTTTATATCGGTCGTGGCATAAAAAGAAAAAGCATGATTTCCTGAAAAAAAGTATTGAAATCCCACCAAAAACATACCTGTTAAAATGGGGCCAAGTTCCTATCGGCTAATTTTTTGCCTAAAAAAGAGTTGAAATCCAATCCAATGCCAAGTTTAGATGCACTTCATCGATCGTAATCATCTTCATCAACAGCCTAATTCATAATACTTCTAAATTTGAACTTGGCAGGTTTTAGTGCTATAACACTTGATTAAAATTAGCATAATTAGATAAGATTTATCTAAACAATTAAATTAACTTGCCAAGTTCAAATTAGAAGTATTATGGATCAGGCTGTTGATGAAGATGATTACGATCGATGAAGTGCATCTAAACTTGGCATTGGATTGGATTTCAACTCTTTTTTTAGGCTAAAAATTAGCCGATAGGAACTTGGCCCCATTTTAACAGGTATGTTTTTGGTGGGATTTCTTTAACACGCGGAACCATTATAATTTATTCTTTTTAGGGTTCCGTACCCAAAGGGTAAAAACGGGACCCTATTACTAAGACTTCGATGTCTGTCTGTCCGTCCGTCCGTCCGTCCGTCTGTCTGTCTCCAGGCTGTAACTCAAGAACAGCTAGACTTGAACTGAAATTTTCACAGATTATGTATTTCGGTTGCCGCTATGACAACAAATACTAAAAACAAAATAAAATTTATATTTAAGGGTGGCTCACATACAACAAACGTGATTTTTTCGGTCTTTTTTGCTCTATATCAGTAATGGCAACAGATAGGCACATGATATTTTCACGAAGGCCCTTATTGTATGTCTACGTCAATAATTAATAATAATAATAAAATAAAATAAAAATTTAAGGGAGCCCCCCTTAAATTTTTATTTTATTTTATTACAACCCGTACAAAAAACACAATTTTGGCCTATTTTTGCTCTCTAACGGTACGGAACCCTTCGTGCGCGAGTCCAACTCGCTCTTGGTCGATTTTTTATATCTATGGACGCTTCACACCACGTCAGTCTGGCCCCGTGCTAAGTACCTGAAGGACTTGTGTAATGTGTTACAGGTACCAGACAACGGAAATATATTTAATATTTTACACTATACATATATTTAAGATTTTTATTATATTATACAGATTTATTTAATACACATCCAGACCCGGGAACATTGAAAACTTTTTCTTCCGTCGGCGGGATTCGAACCCGCGTCCCCCGGCTTGAGCTGCCACATACTCAACCAATTGAGCCACAGAGGTCGTCTGGAATTCTGGAATGAAACTATGTTTATGTCCTTTCCCATGTATCAAAGTAACTGAGTCGATTTTGATGAATCTTGCAGTATTTACTAAATTGAACAACACGTAGTACAACAAAGAAAGAAATACTTAAGGCAGGGATTAATCTCAATCCAAAACGATAACCTTGCACACAACCAAAGACCAAGCGTATACGCATCGCAATAAGATTCATTTTAGCTAAGCATAAAACTAGGGGCGGATCTTCTGTATTTTTCATTTTTTTTTTTAAATATCTTTGGAAATAAATATTATGAAACAAAATTGTTCGGTTCAGAATATTTTAATATAGATTTACTAACAATTTATTCAAATAAAATGTATAATTATCCTAGTTAATACTGATATTTCGATGAATTAGATTTTTGTCGGAGGTGAGTTTGTCCTCGCCTTAAATAGGATTTGTAGTTCTGGAGATATGCGAACACAAACATAAAAACATACATACGTACATACACTTTTGAAAGCCAAATTTGTTCAGACGCTGATATAGACTAACATAAATATTATACGAAAATTGGGCAATTCTCGAAATATTACATACATACTAGTCGAATTAATATCCTCCTTTTTTGAAGTCGGTTAAAAATTAGATTTACAGATTTGTACTGATTACAGCGCCTCAGTTATACTCGGCAAAGTACGTATTGGCACGTTCGATACAGGGTACGGACTACGGGGACAAATGGAATCCAAAATGACCACCACCACAGCCCATACCTCAGCCCGAAGGGGTTATTTGTCAGCCAGTCTTGATCACATTAGCTCCATAACTTACTAGCAGACGATTCTAAATCTTCAACCCCGACGATAGAACTTAAATTCCCATGACATTTTGACGTAAAAGTTTAGGTTATCCGTCGATGAAATTTGAACTATATTTGCGCTGTTTAAGGTTCATATTTGTTTGTTGTGAAAAGTCTGAAGCGTGCTTCCTGACTGGGCGATTTTCAACGTCCATTCGTCTCCATTTGGACCTTCGTGGTGGTCGATTTACTGCCTATGTATAAGATCGATTGTTGTATGTCTAAGGGTCGCACTCAGAGAGATTTAACGATAACTTAAATTGAATGAAAAGGTTCAATGTTAACGTTCGTAGTTTCGGTCCAAACCTTTATAAAATTAAAGTTATGTACTATTAGAGTTGCTCTGGATCAACTTCTGCAGTTGATTTATAGGCAGATGGCGGACCTACGTATTTTGGTCGCGATTTGTCAAACCAAACCGACGGATGATGGCTTACCTTAAGTTGACATAATCGGACCAATTGACGTAGATCCGTCAACTGCCTATAAAGCAATCAATGGTCTATGCTGGCCCACTACAAGCCGTCGCCGTGTAGACGGGGTAATGGTGTATGATGGCGGAAAATGAAAACACCAAGTGGTCTACAGTTGACGACAGCCTGCAGTGGGCACTCGTGGGCCATTATGTACTGGGGGTTTAGACAGACTAGACTAGATAGAATATCAATTAACAAAGTAGGAATTTGCATGGCGGCCTCAAAGGAAGATCTTCCGACCGAGCGAGAAAGCCCGGTCAGGCCGAAGCCCGCTTGATGGATTTCAGCTGTCGTACACCGTCGCACTTAGAAAACTTCGATAGCGCGATGCAGCAATGTGGCGCTAGTAGGCCACAACTTATCAAATGATATATATATTGCGTTTAGACAATCAGCAATAACGCAATGTTCAATGGAGCGTGGTGTCTCGAGCTCGCGTAACTGTAATCGCTGGTCTAATGACAAACTGTAGCGGGTCAGCTTATGTCGAGCTACACAGTTAGTTGTAGTGGTTCAAAATTTAACTTTATTATAGCAAGAAGCCTGCGCAACTTCTGTTGCTTATATTTTTACTACATGACGACCGCAACTCTGTTGCGACGAAATTTGCGTTTCGAGCGGAAATCGTACATTACTGGAACGAAGTTCCTTATCGCGCGTTCGGCGTAAAGACTAAAGGCGGCTAGACGGAACGATATTTTACCTCGATACTTTTTTATTAGTACCTGCATGGTAGGGGCAGAGGGCGTTGATAGTATTCCTTATTTTTATTTTTTTGAGTGTATAATAAATACACAGTTTTTTTGAACATAAGAAATAACTTCGTCCCATTCGGGTGTCCCTTGACACCTCTCAAGTTGTTAGCAACAAAACTATCCTATGTCCTTTCCCGTATTTCGTAGTATCTCCAAATCAAATTTCACCTAATTGGTTCAGCCATTTGCGTGAAGACATAAGAAAAGACAGACATAGGTACAAAAGATATGATATGACAATTGATTTAAGATTTACTTTCACTCAAAATTAAATGGACCTTAACATATTTTTTAATATTCTACACAGTCAGTTTAATTTAAATTATATTTTCATTTCATTTACTGAGCTCAAAACCTCGCGTTTCTATGGAAATTAATTGGTATTTATACGGATCAAGTGAAGTGCCGGGATATGAAAAAATTGTAAAAAGGCACTTTTAGAACCGCCTACATAGTCGTCCCTTGAGATGAGCATTTACACTATCCGATACGATGTCGTTTTCAGACCTTACGATATGGACGTCTGAAATCGATATCAAAAGTTCATGTAGTAAGTAGCCTATAAAGTTTATGAAATATATTTAGTCCACAAAGTTCATGCAAAAATCAACCACCAAAAACATTTCTTATAAAATGTAGCCGAGACGACCACATAAGGTTTACCCTGTGAAAAAGATATGGTATCTCATGTAGAGCCAAGCTTCTGAATCTACACGGCCTAACTCTACCGACCCTAACTTCTAAATACCAGTAAATATACATATATGACTCGGCTCAATATATCACGCAGAAATCGAACCTTTGTGATAATTATGATGCTTCCCTTCGTCGGGACTCGGGACCTAAAGTATGTAATATAATACTTTACCAGAATCTAAAATGTTTTGATGGTTAAAGTAAAGAAGCCACACGCATTAAAGTAAATGATATTACATTATGTGCTTAGATGTCGAATTCCATGATGCCAGTTAAAAGACTTTCAATGACTAGCTGTGCCGGTGAACTTCGTGTCACTTTAAAACATTCCCTGGACTTCTACGAATATTTTAAGACTAAAATCAGCCCTATCCGTTCAGCCGTTTTCCAGTTTTAGCGCGACTAACACATTTGAAAATACATTTTTATTTATAAGAAGACTAGCTGTCCCGGTGAACTTCGTGTCACTTTAAAACCTTCCCTGGACTTCTACGAATATTTTAAGACTAAAATCAGCCCAATCCGTTCAGCCGTTTTCGAGTTTTAGCGCAACTAACACATTTGAAAATCCATTTTTATATATATAGATAACGATATCGTATCTATCGAGTAGTATGAAAAAGTTTTTATATAAGTAATGAAACTCCCACTAACCTTTTTAATTTGCGAGGTTTTTTAACTAACTTAGAATTTTATGTACGGATAAATGAAATTCTGCTCAAACTAAGTAACGATCAATATTTATGGTCCAAATCACGAGGTGAGACAAAAAACTTTATAATATAAAATACTAGATGACGCCTGCAACTCCGTTGCGCCAAAATTCGTTTATCGCGCCGGAACCGTACATTTTGCCGGGATAAAAAGTATCCTTTCCCGGAACTTAAAGTATCCCTAAACCACTTTGCATTCATATATCGACGGTTAAAAGGTAATTAACGGTTAAAGGGCGACATTTTTGTCAAAAATGAGTTTTAAATGCCATCTTACTTAAAATTTCCCGCTCTTTCGAATGCGCTGACTCTCATAGCTCTACGATGAGTTTTTTGGCGTTTATGCCCTAGCAAAAAAAAATAAATTTCCTAGTAGTATTTTTTGTAACCGACAAAAATTCAGGTCAGTTTGTCTGTAAAGGTGCTTGTACCCCTGCAAAAAATATTTGTCAGCTTTTGGCTGCTGATATCTTTTAAGTAATTCTCTCAAAAATTAGAAACGTCGTTTATAGCCTTCTTCCATTTCGTAATTGATCATAGCTTTGGCGCCTGTACCCTATATATCCAAAAATTTTTTTCATATTACTCTGTCGATTATACCCTAAAACCTTTTTCAACCATATTTCCATAGACTCACGCAATGCCAGTCGCCAGATGTTGATTATTCTTCTTTTCCTTCACTTTCAAACGACATTGTGTGTCACATGTGTGTCACTTATGTCTTATAATTCTAGTTTTTGTAAAAGTCTACTGTTACTTGTGTTCTATTAACTAATAAACGACCATAACACGACCTGTAAAAAGTACGTTATCCTTCTTTTCCTATAACACTTACTGAATCGTCTAGTCTCATATACCCTTTTACTTTGCGATGTAAAGTCTCCCGCAAACGATCAAACATCAAACACGTCAAACACGTCAAACACGTATAAACTAGTGTTTGACGTGTTTGAAGAAAATTTGGATTACTACGTGTTTGACGTGTTTGACGTGTTTGATGTTTGATCGTTTGCGGAAGACTTAAGAAATCAGAATGTTGTTTAGGCTTCTTATCCTCTAATATTTTTTTTTTGTCATTTGTCTCTTATGCCATATTACCTCATTCAAAATTTTAAAGTAATTGTTATAAACGACAAAAAACACTTTAAATAGCACCAAATCTTTAAAACTAACACTACCGGTAAGAGGCCCATTTTTTTTATCATTTTCTAACAGTTAAAATTATCACGATACGTCAATAAATAACAGAGATACGTCAGTTTTTCTTAAACTCAAAACTTTAAACGACTCTCCTGAACATTTAACTTTTTGGCGCTTATTCCCTACTTCCTTTTAACCGTCGATATACATTCATAATATTATTAGTATGGATTAGTATGGATGTATCAGATTTTGTAACATACGTCGTGGTTTGGACCCCTAGTCTATCACGTTCAAAATATTTTTGTCGCATATTCCCTATACAGCGTTGTCGCGAAGTTTTATCAAATTGGAATACTTTAACAGTTTTACGAGTTTAACGAATACTTGGCTTGTTTTTGTGGTGACGCAAAAGTGCGTGTATTTTACTGTTATTTTTCACCGTTTACATTCCATCTTCTCTCTCCAATATGTACCTACATCTTCGATTTGGTTTTGATGCAATCTCAGGTACAAAATATCATTCTCATAAACTGACAAACCAGTTAATACCTCGATCATGGGAATCGCAGACACAATAGAAATTCAATTGCTAAGCGACAGCCGAATGCCGCTTGGGGATTGATGGGTTAAAGTTTAAACCATGGGTAAACGTTTGTGCTTTGTATTACAATAATTTCTCGCTATTCAAGACATCATCGAAGCTATATTGGATTTGAGGTTTAAATACAATATTATGGTAACACATAATTTTAATAACTAATCATACAGCAACTGGGGACAGAGTCACTGGTCAAAGGCAGTACTCCGGCTGAATTAATATAACATGGTGCTCGGACCCGCCCCCACAACCGTTTCATTATCGTGCGGCCACTAAGTGCGACGACTGCGTTAGCTGCGGCTGCGATACAAGCTCGAGATGAGCATCCCAAAAGGAGACAATACAAACTTATTTAGGGAAAATGTGAAACGCGTTTTGTGAGAGCTGATTCCGCGACATCGGCAAACTCGTGGCTAAGATCCACTTTAGGTCGCTAAACCATTATAGCATTATCAGCTGATTGGTAAATGTGAACACGAGTTCGAGTAATATTATTATATATATATATATATATATATATATATATATATATATATATATATATATATATATATATATATATATATATATATATATATATATATATATATATATATATATATATATATAGACAAGTGGCAAGCGATTATCGTAAACGCTAACACTAACGCCACAAAATGTATGCGATTTGACATAAGTCATCGCTTCGCTAGCGTATACTAATGTCAAGTCTTATACATTCTGTAGCGTTAGCGTTTACGATGATCGCTTGCCGCTTGTCTAGGGGGGCTGGTAGCGTATGGATAATATTATTACAACGCTGCCTAGAACGAATTTAAATTTTTTAAAATATGTGAGATATGCGATATTTATTGAAATATGTGCGAGTCCCAAAGGAAGATCTTCCGACCAAGTTTTTGTATCTCGGGCAGACCGAGCTCACGCAAGCTTTTTAGCTTAATTTTCAGCTATCACAAAACCCTCCGCAATTAAAACCACGATTCAGAATTGTGCCACGAATCGGTTCGCTACAAAACAATTAAATATATTTATATTATGTACCTACTTAAATAATGCCACGACTTCACAACACTTCAAAACTTGTTGAGCATTAAATGCAAATCGCTGCGTTCGCCGCTGTCACGACAACGTTCGTGGCCACGTTTCCACCAGCACACACCGCGGACTCAAAGCGAACAGATTTCAAATTAAATTGGAAACACGAGTCCTGCGCGGCGCCAGTCAAAACTGAAATTATTTAAAAACGCGGAGACGGAAATGCCAATATTGAACTTTAGGTTGGTCTGCCTGTTCATGTCGAAGAGATTCAACACCCATTCAATTTTAAAACATCCTTCTTTAATATTATTATAAACTAGATGACGCCCGCGATTTCGTTGCGCCAAAATTCGTTTATTGCGCGGGAATCGTACATTTTTCCGGGATAAAAAGTATCCTATGTCCTTTCCCGGGACTCAAAGTATCCCCATACCAAATTTCAGCAAAATCGGTTCAGCGGTTTGAGCGTGAAGAGGTAACAGACAGACAGACAGACAGACAGACAGACAGACAGACAGACAGATAGACAGACAGACTGACACACTTTCGCATTTATAATATTAGTAAGGATGTAAAAGTGTGTCTGTCTGTCTTTCCGTCTATTGCCTCTTCACACTCAAACCGCTGTACTGATTTAGATGAAATTCACGATGATATAAACGATTTTTTACGCATTAGAGTTGGCAACATCTAGTACACTATAATAATTATACCTTATATTCTAGACTGCTTTCACACGACTTTGACACGACAGCCTTGCTTTGCTAGCTATCTGAAATCTCGCTTATGTGTGCGTGCGCCCGATTGCGGTCTAGTTGGAGTATGCTCTTCTATTATAAAGTAAATCTTACTGTCCATACTAATATTATAAATGCGAAAGTGTGTCTGTCTGTCTGTCTGTCTGCCTGTTACCTCTTCACACTTAAACCACTAAACTTATTTTGGTGAAATTTGGCATTTAGATACTTTGAGTTCCGGGAAAGCACATAAAACAGTTTTATCCCGGAAAAATGTATTCCCGCGAGATAAACAAATTTTGGCGCAACGGAGTTGCGGGCGTCATCTAGTAAAATATAATACTGTGTAAAAAACAGCATTGCTTTGCTACCTAAGGTTATCCGAAATCACCCTTATGTGTGTGCACGCCCGATTGCTATAAATTATAGTCTATTTGTCTACCATTTTAAACTCATACTTCTCAATATATAAAACTCAAAGGTGACTGACTGACTGACATAGTGTGCTATCAACGCACAGCCCAAACCACTGGACGGTTTGGGCTGAAATTTGGCATGCAGGTAGATGTTATGACGGAGGCATCCGCTAAGAAAGGATTTTGATCAATTCTACCCCCAAGGGGATTGAAAGTTTGTATATAATAATACTTCTTAACGCGAGCGAAGCCGCGGACAAAAACTTGTTAAATAATGCCAAACAAGAGTTATATAAATAGATCGTTATAATGTTATTACGAAGCCTTTGAACATCGATCGCTTAAAGCTCGTAAAAGGATTATGTGAGAGCGTAGTCAACACTTTCATTTTATCGTTTTTTGTTGACATTTAACCGATTTATAAAAACAAGGAGGATCTATGTTCGGCTGTAGAAATTTTAAAGGTTTAATAGCAATACAGTTTCGACAGTCTCGACATACTAAAACTCTAGAAACACCGAACGCTATCTAATTGGCAAAGACTTTGATTGTGATTTGTGATGTTGAATTTGATGTATTATGAGTTAGGACATTTGTTTGACACATTTTAAAAAGAGTCAAAATTGACGCACAACGGCACAACCCCTAAAAATCCATTCGGCGTAACATCTGACGTCTGTTTGACGTTTGTTTGAGGTTGTGTTTAGCGTCTTTTTGACGTATTTAAGATAGAGTCTCAACTCCCAACTAATTGCAATTCCGTCAAAAAGTAGGTACATACCATTTACGTATTCTACGCGTATCATGCCTCCACAATGGGCCTCAAGTTATTTTCTTACCTGAAAACAAAAAAAAACTGAATTAAAACTACGCTAAAAATAAGTTGCATTTTCACATCAGGTACAATATTCCATCAGGACTTGAAATTCTAAAGCGGATCTAGGTTACCTGTTTAATGACGTCCCGATTAAACGAATTTAAAGAAACTCAGTTAGAGTCGGAAGCGGAAAGAATTTACTGTAATGTCACCATACCCGCAGGGCTATCACGTAAAAATAGCGATCAACAATCCACTGGCAATAAAGTATAGTTTTCACAGAGCCAGTACTGGCTGCCAATAAGACTGGCAGCCAGTATTGGCTTGGTATATGCCGCGAGTGAACAGTTTGGCCTGGCTTAAAAAACTGTTCACACGCGGCATATACCAAGCCAATACTGGCTGCCACTCTTATTGGCAGCCAGTACTGGCTCTGTGAAAACTATACTTAATCGCGCGAGCGATTGCTGGGTGTCATGAATGTTCCAAACAATGGTGTCATGTATAGTGATCGATTGCAATCGTACTGTTTTGGCTGATACGTGATACGAAATTGCGATTTTGGAGCAATTATCGAGCAATAATTGCTATCGCATTGCTCTCGCAAGATACGTGATACGGGGGCCGGACTTCTTACTACGATTGCAGTCTTAAGTCATAGTTTGTTACTTTATAGTGAAGTTAGCATTATAAGCGATTTCTCAACACCAGCAAGAGCAATGAAATAGATTTTTTGGCAACTAATTAGCAACAAATAATGAGCTTTTTTTAAATTATGACCATTTCACGCTAGCGTAATTATAGACCCCTCGATTACGATATTTCAATTTAATACAGCTCCGATGCTGGTTCGATTCACTCAATTCCATATGTAACAAAATAGTATTCTCAAATAATATAAACAACCATCAACGACGGACTTTTGGAGTTTTGACCAATCAAAACGCTTTTGACGTTGGTTTGAGATTTTATGGAAATACTAATTTGTACACCATATTTCACTGCACGATATCGTATCGGAGACCTTTACATATCGTATCGGACATTATAAACAGGTCTAACCAAGCTATCTCTAAAATTTTGATTCACATTTTACATAGAGCCCCAGGCGGTATATTACACAAAACATTCGCGGACTGCAACTGCTCTCTCGAAATTAACACGGCTGCTGCCTGCTGCATTCCACTAAATGTGGCTACCGCGCTACCGGTATTCGCAAACTAAAGGTCAGTTCATATTGCAATGTGAAAAGGCAATTCGATGCAATTATGACTTACTTGATGACGCCCGCAACTCCATAGCGCTAAAATTCGTTTCCGCGCGGGAACCGTACATTTTTCGATAAAAAGTATTGTGTCCTTTTCCGGGACTCAAAGTATCTCCATACAACATTTCAGCAAAATCGGTTCAGTGGTTTGGGCGTGAAGAGGTATGCTTAACCTATTTGGCTGAAATTAGCTATGCATATACTTTGAGTCCCAGGAAAGGATATAGGGCACTTTTTATTCCTGAAAAATTTACGGTTCCCACGCGATAAACAAATTTTTGCGCAACGGAATTGCGGGCGTCATCTTTCTCTTTCTTTCTTCTTTCATCTTGTAGTAATAAAAATAATATTTAAAGATCGATTGATGTGATTGAAAGATCTGCCTGGTGCCTGCAAAAATATCATATGACAAAGACAAAAAGTCTTGAACAAACTGTATAGTTGTTTTCCCGCAGCAGAACGATATCCCTATAGTAGTACTATCGAATCATGCAAGTTATTTTTTGAAAACTAAGAATATTTTGTATGACGTACTATGGCTTAACTTTATGCCGATAGGAGCGAGCGGCTATGACCCGGACGAATTTTATTTATGATTTGAATAAAAAAAAACTTCAAAAATCTATTGCACTACTAAGATAGAATCATTTTACTGCGGGAAAACAACCGTTAAAATTTCACACAGTATATTCACTAGTCAAAGAGGCATTTCATCATAGCATCAGTTTACTTTCGGTGACTCTAAGTTTCAATCAGTCTCTTTGCCGCCTTCGGGTGTTGACGAGGGTCCGGATATTTATAATTAAGTGTCGTTCCCGTCACAGTCACTGTGCTGTTGACGAGTTGAGTCGATAATACAATTACAACCTTCGGGAATTACATCAGGATAATCACTGGAATCTATTTTAGGTGTTCTTGAGGAAGTTGAAGCTATATTATATATGTCGCAGTCATCTGGTTGACTCGGATATTTGATTGAATGACTAGCTAAATAATTGAATATTGAAACCATTTAACAGTTAAAGACTTGACGAGTTGGCGTTTGGTATAGACGTAAAACGTCACAGTCAACGACATGACGCGTTGGCCTTAAGTCAATAAATAATATTATGGTTTCATTTAAAGAATTCAATAGTCATTCAATCAAATAGCAGATTCAACCAGATGACTGCGACATAATATCTATAGTGTAACATAATATATGATTTTAATACTTTAGGGTAAAATACAGCATGTGACCTTTATATTGAGGTCACTGTAAAAGTAGCAGCGCTAAAATATTTGTTTTTAGCTTTTCAGAAAATACATGTCTCTCAACGAATAGAACCAACCAATTTGATAGCAGAAACACATGCTATTTCACCGCTCAATAGTATTTATGATAAGAACCACACATTTGATTCTCATCATAATACTATGCGTGAACATTTAATTACAAATAATAAGGATAATAGTCAGGGAACATTTTTTTATTAGAGTTCCGTAGTCAACCAAGTTTTGTTGATTACAGAAGCCTAAAACGGAACCCTAACGAGCTGATGTTTTGTATATAGATTTCTTGTATTTAGGTTAAAAGTTATATAATTTAAAAGTAACACTATCCTAAAAATATAACAATCCATATTTTAGGACCAACAAATCGAAATATTAAATCCTTTCTATCTCTGTTCCACATTTTCGGAGAGTAAATTGTTGTTCGTCTTATCAAAATGAAGCTACTCACGAAAAATTTACTTTATAGTAATCTAAAAAAAATGTTCTAGGGAACCCGGACTTTAATGATAAAGAGCCTAACGAGTAATGACTATAATGATAATGACGTTAACAGCCGCGAGATCCGGCCGTTCGTATAATCGGCCAATTAGTCAATAGCCGATAGCCGGCTAAATAATTACCGGCGGTAAAGCTATTACCTTATTGCTTTCATCCATCCATCGTTAGGGCTGTTGCAGCACGTCCACGCCCTAAAATAATCCGTGAGCAATTTTTGGAGGATAAAAATAGAACATGTACTGATTACTACAGACTTAACTATAGAGCAACGCATACGTCATACAAAATTAATGAACAATTATCCATACTGACATTATAAATGCGAAAGTGTGTCTGTCCGTCTGTTACCTCTTCACGCCCAAACCACCGAAACGATTTTGCTGAAATTTGGTATGGATATGATGATAGAATACTTTTTATCCAAGAAAAATGTACGTTTTCCGCGCGATAAACTAATTTTGGTGCAACGCAGTTGCGGGCATCACCTAGTTATGAAATAAATTATGTTATTAGTTTGTTACTTATTAATTATATTTCTTTATTGTATGACGTCATATAGAAAGCCCACGATCAAAATGTGGGTAAATAATCGGCCAAGTGCGAGTCGGTCTCGCACACGAAGGGGTCCGTACCGTTATAGACCAAAAATAGGCCAAAAATTGTCTTTTTTGTATGGGAGCCCCCCGTAAATTTTTATTTTATTTAAATATTATTGTAAATTATTAAAGTACACATATATTAAGGCTTTTGTGAAAATTTCAAGTGCCTAACTGTTGTCATCATTGATACCGAGCAAAAAATGTTTGAAAAATCACGTTTGTTGTATGGGAGCCCTACTTAAATATTTAATTTATTTTGTTTTTAGTATTTGTTGTTATAGCGGCAACAGAAATATATAATCTGAGAAAATTTCAACTCTCTAGCTATTACCGTTCTTATGTGTGGCGGTACCCACAATTCGCCTAACATTCCTGCATCGCGCTATCGAAGTTTTCTGAGCGCGACGGTATATATACGACAGCTGAAATGAATCACGTGGGTTTCGGCCTGATCGGGCATACCACCTCGCTTGGTCGGAAGATCTTCCTTTGTGGCGGCCAATATTCCCACATTGGTGACCCTCGACAGAACACGCCTCCTTCATCATCATCACTCCCCTCCCCTCCCCTCCCCGCCCCTCCGCACCGCGCCATCGCCTCATCGGGTACATCGTCCACTAGCCCGCAACGTACCGCGGCCTGGGCGACTCCGCATCGGCATCATCGGGCTTTCTCACTACACCGACCGGTCAGCAAGCAGAGCACATCTCTCCTGGTCAGCACGTAGCATCGGCCCCGAACGGCAGCTTATCCGACTCACTGGATCCCGTGCTGCAGCTTACAGTTCCGACTCACTGGGACTCACTGCAACAGTTCCGACTCACTGGAACTCACTGGCACTGGCGACTCAAGCGAACAAGTCTTCAAGATTCGACCTCCGGTCTTCGGGGGGGAGTGATGTGGCGGTACCCACAATTCGCCTAACATTCCTGCATCGCGCTATCGAAGTTTTCTGAGCGCGACGGTATATATACGACAGCTGAAATGAATCACGTGGGCTTCGGCCTGATCGGGCATACCACCTCGCTTGGTCGGAAGATCTTCCTTTGTGGCGGCCAATATTCCCACATGTTACAGCCTGGAGACAGACGGACAGACGGACAGACGAAGTCTCAGTAATAGAGTCCCGTTTTTACCCTTTGGGTACGGAACCCTAAAAACAAAGAGGTCTGCACTCAAGGGGTGCCGGTAGAAGTGAACTTTCTTTATATTATATTATAATATCTACTTATAATCTACTGAATACTAGATATAGTTTTTACGTTATTTTAATAGTTAAATAACATTGAATGACATCCCTAGCCCCATCACACGTTATCGACCGAACATAAAATCAAAGGGGTTTTACTAACAGTATTTTACGTTAAGGGATATACCACCATATATTACAGGACATATTACCATATTAATAAGCGGATATATCCCATGAGAAGGGTTGGCAAATAACCCTTATATCAAAGCGCCTTTTTATCCCGATATATTATAAAATTTGATTTATTTGGCATATTTAAGTACTTATTTGGAAGTAATGGTCAAGAACCCTATTTAATAAATATACCCTTCTGTATCTCTGTTTTGAATGTTTGTCTATATGTTATACGAGCTTTTGCCCGCGGCTTCGCTTGCGTTAAGAAGTATTATTATATACAAACTTTCATCCCCTATTTTAACCCCTTGGGGTTGGTATTTATCAAAATCCTTTCTTAGCGGACTTACGGCCTACGTCATAACATCTACCTGCATGCCAAATTTCAGCTCGATCCGTCCAGTGGTTTGGGCTGTGCGTTGATAGATCACCATGTCAGTCAGTCACCTTTGAGTTTTATATATATAGATTTTACGCTTAAAATGGTGGGGACATCGGATTGTCATCGTAAGTAATCCGAAAAAATGTACGGTCTCCACGCGATTTATGTAATAACTAGTGAAGATTAAACAATAATTAATTTAAATTATTATTACGCATTTACAATTTAGTTACAATTGTAGTATTTTTAATAATTACAATTTGGATAAAGCCGTCATTCCACCGCGGCGCACGCTGTGCACGGCCACGCGGCCTTTGAATACGTCAATTCGTGCGTAGCGTGTCCGTGTGTTGCAGTGGACACAGTCACATATATTTTCTTGCAAAGCGAAGCTTGACGCACGTGCGTAGTCTCTCCGTGCGCTGCGGTGGACTGGCGGCTTTAAATTATTAAAACCATCATAAACAGTACGTAGCATTTCGTAGCACCGTCGTAGCGCGGTCGTAGCACGCCGTGGACATCGTAGCACGCCGTAGACATCGTAGCACGCCGAAGACATCGTAGCACGCCGTAGACATCGTAGCACGCCGTAGACATCGTAGCACGCCGTGGACATCGTAGCACGCCGTAGACATCGTAGCACATGACTACGGTTACGTCAATTTTTCGAATCACGAGAAATTTATGAAAAGTTTTTTGTATAATATGTGTAGAAACATCAAAAACACAGCAACAACGATTTCTTGTTCCGTCCGCGGCATTCGAACCCGTGACCCCTCGGGTTGAGCTGTAATACCACACGCTCAACTACTGAGTCACGGAGGTTATCAGAGGAGGAAAGTACATTATAAAAATATTTAAAAAAAGTTTCATACACAAGGATCAATAGATACGATCAGTGGTACCATGTGGTACATTTATGGTGATAGTGATGATGATACCAAAACAAAATGCCGATTAAATTCCATCCAACAATAAGTCATTAAAAATAGTGAACGCCCCACACAAGGGGTTCTAATTACGCAGCAATTTTATGTGTATTGGTGCCAAATTATGAAATCAATACATATAAAGGGACTTCCCTATTATCAGGAAAGGTCTTCATCGTAAAGTGCTGGTTCAAGACATTGGCGTGGTAAGACGGGCGAGGAGGGAATAGTACGAAATAATACCACTTTATTCCCTGCAAGCGCGTTCAACACTGAAATCTTTGGAGTTTTGGCGGGCATGTGAAAGAGTGCTGTTGTGTTTTTGTATTATTTTCCTAAAATTGTGTTAGCTGGGTTTTTAATGTGTAATATTGGTAGAATATTAACCATTAGATATTCGTGTTCATTCACAAGTGTAGGAAAGTGATGTAATATCCAGAAAAGTGCTATTTTGTGTTCCCTCCAAAACTCCATCGAAAGTTTCAGTAAAGCATCTACCACTTTACTGAATTGACCGACTTGACTCCTGTGACTGTATTGACTTTTACTTAGACTTTGACTAGACTTTAGACCTGACGATACATAAAAACGATGATGAAAATTATAATAGGAGGAATATGGTTTTCCCGCCATATTCCTTACCTTTTTACCTTGTCTGTGGCACAACATACACATCCTTTGTGTCAAGTTGCCAAAAAAGAAGAAAAAGAAAGAACACTGAAATCTATTCAGAACCATTTTCTTCTTCTCCTTCTTTTTTTTATCCACAGACAATAAACCATAGTTTTGCCATATTCGGCCAGTATCATAATAATTAGCCGCCTATTCAGTGTTCAGCGTTACGTCAGAGCGACAACTCTATTTCGTTTGGAAATTACCAATTACAATATTAATCTACCCAAAAAGTCATATTTAAAGTAAAACTATTTCCGCAGCGCCGTCACATATTTTAAACCGACTTCTATCGAGGAGGTTATACGTTTGGCTGTGGATATTTTTTTTTTGGATATAAATATGAGTATACACGGTAAGAACATAAATGAATAATTATATTTTAGGGTGTGTGTCCCTCATATTAGTTTACTGTGAAAAGAGCAGCGCTGAAAGAGTAACTTGTTACCCGACTGCGAAGCAAAAAGGAGGGTAATGATTTTGTCCTGTATGTATGAAAGTATGGATGTTAATCTGTTCCCTCATAACTTCAAAACTACTTATCTTATTTGGAGAAATGATTTGTCGTTGGAAGCCTCTCGTCCGCTGGTTATAGACTAGATGACGTCACGTTAAATTGACCTTAGCGCCATCTAATGGACTTAAAGTAAAGAACAAAAAAAAATATATTTCCTGACAGTGTCATGTGGGGTATCTAATGAAAGAGCTTTGTTAGCACATTTCAAGTATGTAAACATTATTAGCTATTTCTCTCAGGTTTGCTTGCAATCACCTCATAATTGCAAGAATTCTTAAAATTACTTCAATACAATATGTAACAATGAATAATTATACATGATCCTCGATCATTTAAGGAGTTGGAATGGTTAAGTTTATCGAGCGAATCATAGACACACAATAATTGAAATAAATAATAAAGTTTAAGAAACTAAAACCCGACTACTAAAAACACGTTCTAAAAAGTACGAAACAAGAAAATAGTATCTTCTATCTAGTATTTTATGCTAGACAAAATCTTCGCAACGTCGCTAAATCCGACGAAGGCATTCGAGATAATGGTATTCCTATTAGATGTGATTTGATCCCGCAAGACTTAATCAGCCATCCCAGGGCCTATTAAGCGGAAAACTCGAGGAAAACCTCGGAAAAACGAGACAAAACGGTTTCGTGGCCGACGGGAAGAATGTTAAGGCCATTACCGATGTGTTGCACCGTTGTGATGCCACTGCGGCGCGACGACGTAACTTCGTAATGTGGCAAACGTATGAATATAATAAAATTGAATAGAAATAATTTATTTGCTAAAATAAGGTATGTACAATATTATTATGATGTTACAAGCTCTCTTGTTTTGCCTTTGGGTGGCGTGCAAATTTTTTACAATTTACTTTATAGGCTTGGGTATTTTTACAACAATGCAACGTGGCGCGTCTCCGCGTTGTAATGCATTTTAACCGACTTCCAAAAAGGAGGGGGTTATGTGTTCGGTCTTGTATTGTGTTGTCGTCCATCGTCATAACAGCTGTGTGGCATACAATGCGTTTTTCTATTCCGACGATGCAACGCGCCGCAACGCATGACAGTATTATAGCCTCGCTTTAATACTAAACAAAATTCCTTGTGATTTAAGATCAATTTCCAAGAGTAAGTACGAATACAGATAAGTAAAGTTTTTGCCAATGTTTGACTATTTATGACAGCTGTTTTGCCAATATAGCAGCTATTTAATAAGAAATATTCTGGCATCCTTCCAAAAGAAACAAAGAGCTTCTAAAATGGAATCCGAAACTCAGACATAATTTAAGTTTTCTGTCATAATATGTACAAACTTTAACTTTTGCTATGATGAATTTGTGTCCAATTTTTTAGATTTCTTGACAGATGTTTATCTTTTCGATTGCGTTGTTTTTCCCAGACATTACATTATTATATATTTCAATTAACGGTTAACTTAGAGCGCTTACAGACGAACGGCACGTGTCGGCGGCACGCGTCGGCGGCAGTCGACGGCAGACGACGGCACGTGTCGGCGGCAGTTGACGGCAGTCGGCGGCACGTGTCGGTGGCAGTCGACGGCAGCCGTCGACAGTTTATCACGCTTGCAGTTGTGACGTAGCGCGTAAAGGTAAGCGTTCACAGGTCGGTATAGTACGCAGCGGACGTCTCGCATCAAATGGATATTTTTTTTTACAGTATGTCCACTGTATCGGCAGCGTACGGATTACCGACTAGCCAGTATGTTCATCTTCAAATTAGTCCAAACAAAGTTCCAAAGTCAAAATTTCTGCTTTCGACTTTTCCATCCACATCGCCCTTTTGAGCATTCCTTTACTAGGCTAATCGATAATCCGTACGCTGCTGATTCAGCTGACGTACTGTAAAAAAATATCCGTTTGATACGAGACGTCCGTTGCGTACGATACCGACCTGTGGACGCTTAACTTTAGGCGATACGTCACAACTAGGGGCCTACCACCACCTCTACTAAGCGACACCGTTTGACAGATAAGAATTTATTACTTTAAAGTCAAGCTAGCGATCTTAAAAATGTTGATATTTCACAGCGGATTTAACATTGTTTTGCATTTTTTACTGTTTTTTAGTAAAATTATATTTAACCCTAGAACACTAACCTTATTTTCCGACGCTTGTTACTAACCTTCGTCGTTCGACTACGACATTTTAGAAGGGCGATTAAAAGGTGTTAATGAAATGAAATGTTTACAGTTTTGTTTTTTATTTAATGAAAATGTTGTATTTAAATTATTTATACTACTCCAATAAAGTGATTTGGCATATTTATTACCTAAACAGCCTTATAATTGAGATCATAGTTCGCATGACAAGTCCACAATTTAAATCTTTACTACTACTATTTACGACGATATTGTGGATAAAAAACTTTAAAATTAATAAAATAATGGATGCGAAAGACTAATAAAATGAAAATAAATTAAAAAAAGTAGTTTTTTATGTTTGTGGCATATGTCAAGTTTGTGCTCTCCGCACAACAATTTTTGCACTTGTTGCAAGTACTTTTAGGACATATGCCACATGTTTTCCTTCATTTTGTGCAAGAGGTATATGACTAGGTACTATTTTGTCCAATTTCTATCGTGAAAATCGAAGTATTACTACTTTGCAAACATTTTATATGACCATCCGTTATGTAAGCTGGATCAATTTCGATATGGTCGTCTTTCTCACTCCCTGTTGAATTTTGATTAGCGCTTTCATCTTGTAATAGCATCCAAAGTATTGTAGTTACAATATTAATACACAATATCAATAAAATAAATCCACAAAAGAAGAAAAATGCGCAAAAATGTACAAAAGGTTTAACTCAAAATGTCGCGTTAATACTAACCCTCGTCGTTTCGACGAAACGTGGTTGCTGGTATGGCGCTTACAGCCCCCCCACGTACAAAATACTACCGTCCGTCGCGAGGGCAACGGGTCGATAGAGATTAGCTGAAGTATGGAAGAAGTGCGATCATGCGCGCAAAAGATAGAACGATTTTTTTAAAACCGCGTCGTCGAATCGACAAAGGTTAGTAATCTAGGGTTAAAAAGTAAGTACGGTAATGTTATTGTAATCTTACAACAAAGTGTTCTGGAAACATGATAGTTTTAGGAAAGGTCGTGGTGGGCCCCCTGCAAGCGTCATAAACTGTCAAAGGCTGCCGTCGGCTGCCGTCGACTGCCGTCGACTGCCGCCGACTGCCACCGATACGTGCCGTCGTCTGCCGTCGACTGACCGCCGACACGTGCCGCCGACACGTGCCGTTCGTCTGTAAGAAGCCTTAGGCGACGGTAGCCGACGAGGCGTGGACGGCTGTCGTCGACGCGTGTCGTTGACAAGTGCCGTTCGTCTGTAAGAACGTTTAACATAAAAAAAGACGGGTTGCACTCCGGGAGTGCCGGCAGAAGTGAAAACTTGATTATTAACGTTGTGCATTATTTTTTTTAACCCATTTTTTATTAAAATCGATTTAAAAAAAAATTAAAAAATAACGATCGTTTTAATTAATTAATCGAAACCCTTACAATCGATTAAAAAATATCGACAAACGAAAAAAAAGCTGCTGTCAGACAGACTGTCAGACACTTCTCGCGACAGTTGTCTTGCAGGTGGAAACGCGGCCTTAATCAGCGCGTCTGCTAAAGAACTCATTTCCCCGACTGTACATTTCTGCTAAACAACTCATTTCCCCGACTGTACATTTCTGCTTAGCACAATTTTCCCCGACTGTACATTTCTGCTAAACAACTCATTTCCCCGACTGTACATTTCGTTCGAGTTCGAGTTCGACACAAAACACTACTCTCCAATCGTCTTACGCATTTTGTATGGTTTTTCGATCAACACGAAAATCTGACGCGAGTTTCACAGTTTTTACCCATCCCACAATAGTGCTCAACGCCGCTAAAGAAGTTTTCACTTCAAAAATCTAAAATGTTAAATAGTGTGACGACGCTTGACACTTACATGTTTATAGCTATTATTCGCTCGCGTATTTAATATTATGATTATGCACGTCGCGTTTCGTTTCGGTGTAACTGACCCTTAACAATGACATAACCACGCGACGTAGAAATATTTAGGGCCACTTTTACCAAACGGTTAAACATATTTAAAATTTTATTTAAGCACAAAATTCTGTTTAACTACACAAGTTGTCTTGCACCACAAGTTAAACATGATTATTATTGATCTGTCAAATTTAAACAGCCAAATATCGCTGTTTAAGCTGCTAAACGTATTTAACAGTTGAATTTGAAGTTAGTTTTTTTTTGGTCGATAATAATTTTCGAATAATTTGAGTGTGAAAAGAAGCCTCGAGATGTCAGGGTTATTGCGGTAAGATCTTTGTTAGAAACCCTGACGGAGAAAAAGTTATTTCGAAGATTTCGCCTATCCAAGAAGACGACGACGATTTTGCTAGAAACAATTATTGAATCTAGATTATTGTTTAAAACGGAAAAGTTCCGGGGGCCACTTTTTATATCACTCATAATTATTTGTCGATTACTCTATTACTCTACTAACATAACGCCTGCACGAGTCTGTACAACAACCTAAAGTATGTGAAACAAAACAACATATTGTGTACAACAATACAAACATCTCAAATCTGAAACAAACCCTAGCGCGGGCGGCTGTCGGCCACAGACTAAAGTGTCAAGGGAATAAGGGATACTACCTAAGCTGCGGGGAGCGTCTGACCCATTGATAGAAAACTCGTTTTACGCAAAAAAAAACCAACCGAATTTCGTCAAACAACCAATAAACAACCGTGAAATACCGTTATTTGTAACTATACTGCTCAAATCGTGAAATGGAACGCACAAGACATAATGCGGATCGCTTGCGACTGAGCGTTTACACGGTCGATTTTAGTCACCAGCCGCATGCGGCCATTTGCCGCACGACTTTGGGGCTTGCGACTTTAGCCGCATGCGGCGTAGTCGACTTGCCATTTACACGGTCGATTTTCGCCGTGCGGCGTAAATCGTGCGGCTTTAGTCACCCGTGTAAATCGGCCATTACGCCAATCATCATTATAATGTGTAAAAAGAAAATCGTTGCATACCGAAGTGCCAGCAGAACTGAAAAAAGCCTATATATTTTTTCTTCGCGGTAGATAGAGAATTACATAACTACTTTTCTTACACCACGTACAAGTCTTACGAATGTTACTTTTATGTCAAGTTTCACATTCTTCACCTATCCTAAAATAGCGAACAACGGTGCTAAAAACTTTTCACTACAAAAAAAGTTTTTCATTTCACAATTTTATACAGTCGATACCCAGGTAAGTATCGACCAATTAACTTACATAATACCTACATCAAACATGTTCATTAGACCATACAAAATAGCGACTACTAGGGTCGTGTTCGTCAAACGAAATGTCAAGGGCGCGGTAAAGATCAGGGGTCCCTTTTAGAGATGTGTAGCCTGATTTAACTAGAGTTGTGGTGAGTTCGACTAAGCTCGATGCTAATTTAAGCCCAAACTTTTGTTATGCACCTGCAGGCTTAACAAATAAACATTAGAAACGAGAAAGAACAGGCAGATTTTAGTGACAAAATGGCGGATTTCCTTTGGCTGACTGTCACTTTGTCTATTCTTCCATAGAACTAAACCGCTTCTATGGTGACCAAAGCCTGCAGCGGCCCGATTCTCGCGTTCTGTCCGATCTCGTTTCGAGCGCGCATTAGTTTACATGTGTGCGCGCTATCGACACAATATTCGACGATCAAGAATCGGGCCCCAGGAAATTAATAAAATAGCAAAAGCGTGAGAACGTAATACGTGTATTCGAGACCTATATTTCATTCCATTCTTAGATAATTGCAAGAGAGTTGAATGCAAGAACGAGTACGAAAAAAAGTAACTCGTAACAAATCCTATTAGTTTCATCCTGCTGACTCGAGTTTTAACTCGAACACAATCCGCGGCTTATTCGAGTCGTGTTTTTTCCAAGGCACATCCCTAGCCCCTTTGACACGGCACTTAACGCTTAGGGTCAAAGGCAAGAGATTAGAAAGGAATCGTGCGTGTAATTTATTAACTACAGGGTTGAGTATTTAAAAATCCAAGGACGAATAAGTACTTTAGGGTTAACTCGGCATGGGGCACGGTGAAAAATTTTTGAGATTTTTTAAGCAAGGAGTATATGTTTCGAATTTTAATATTTGGAATGGCTATTTTAGTACGGTAGTCCTAGAACAATTTTTTTTTGTGATTATTAACAAGCTAATTTTTTGTGAGTAGCTACGTTCTGATAAGACGAACAACATTTTGATTTTCGAAAAATCTCGAAAGTGGTAGCTAACAGAGATAGAAAGGATTTCATACTTTGAATTGATGGTCCTAAAATATGGATTCTTTTATTTGTGGGACAAGGTTACTCTTAAATCTTATATATAAAAATGGATTTTCAAATGTGTTAGTCGCGCTAAAACTCGAAAACGGCTGAACGGATTGGGCTGATTTTAGTCTTAAAATATTCGTAGAAGTCCAGGGAAGGTTTTAAAGTGACACGAAGTTCACCGGGACAGCTAGCTATATATAATTTTAGTTAGCTAGTTAGGGTTCCGTTTTAGGGTTCTGTAATCAACAACACTTGGTTGACTACTGTAGCCTAAAACGGAACCCTAACCAGCTGATTTTTTGTATATTGGTAGGTTAATAGTTATATAATTTAAGAGTAACCTTGTCCTACAAATAAAACAGCCCATATTTTAGGACCATCGAGTCAAAGTATGAAATCCTTTCTATCTCTGTTAGCTACCACTTTCGAGATTTTCCGAAAATAAAAATGTTGTTCGTCTTATCAGAACGTAGCTACTCACAAAAAATTAGATTGTTAATCACAAAAAAATTTGTTCTAGGGCTCCCTCACTATTTTGTTGCTTAATAGAATCAGGACTAGATCAAAGATGTAAATAATCCATACTTTTGTCATAAATACAAAAGTTTGTCTGTCTGTTACCTCTCCACGCCCAAAACGCTAAACCGTTTTTTCTGGATACTTTGAGTCCCGTCCCGTTTCCGCGCGATTAACGATTTTGGAGGAGTTGCAGGTGTGATCTAGTCTAAATATTATATAAAACTCAAAGGTGACTGACTGACATGGTGATCTATCAACGCACAGCCCAAACCACTGGACGGATCGGGCTGAAATTTTGCATGCGGGTAGATCTTATGACGTAGGCATCCGCTAAGAAAGGATTTTGATCAATTCCACCCCAAGGGGTTAAAATAGGGGATGAAAGTTTGTATATTATAATAATACTTCTTAACGCGAGCGAAGCCGCGGGCAATAGCTCGTGTTCAAATAAAATAATAATAATAGCTATAGCTGAATTAAAAAAAAGTTTATCCGTAAAATTACACACTTCCCGAAAGATACTACGCAATCCTACTCGTAAATTAAAGCCTTTGAGGGTCTAGGAAAATAGTTTTTAATTACAAGATGCAATATAGAAGAGTTAATTAAAAGTTGAGCTGGGGTAAAAAAGCTCGCAAAAGTAGGCTTCATCTACCCCAGTGCAGTAACAGCGTCATGTAATAAAGTTTAATCTCCACTTAATGATCATCATCTTGAAAATGGAGTGGAACAGAAAATTCATTAAATTAAAAACTAGACTATAGTAAAAACCACCCAGTATTTTGTACTTATATAATACATACTAATATAATAAATGCAAAAGTGTGTCTGTCTGTCTGTCTGTTACCTCTTCACGCCCAAACCGCTGAACCGATTACGCTGTTGGTATGGAGATACTTTGGGTCCCAGCAAAGAACATAGGATACTTTTTATCCCGGAAAAATGTACGGTTCCCGCGCGATAGATTAATTTTGGCTCAACGGAGTTGCGGGCGTCATTTAATCCTTCGATCGGGGATTCTTGGAAATGCCATTGTATTCTATTGTTGTCGCGATCACCGGTGCTCTTATGGGGCTTGAAGGATTAATAGAATAATTTATAGGGGCGGGGTACCCTTGGAATTTCTCATACAAACGTAATTCCAAAATCATTTTCTCATACGAAAATATTTAACATGTTTGAGTTATTTTTCAGTTTAAGATAGTAATTACCTAGGTTCCTACACAAAAATTTACTTCAAAATATTTAAACAAAATTTTTTTATTTGTTTTAAATTTTTTTTTAGTAGATTTACTACTAAATATTTAAACACTAAAAAATAGAGTAAAACACTAAAAAATATATAAATAAATAGTAAATTTACTACAAAATATTTAAATACTAAAAAATATTTTTTAGTTTAAATATTTTGTAGTAAATTTACTATTTATTTGTATATTTTTTAGTGTTTTACTCTATTTTTTAGTGTTTAAATATTTAGTAGTAAATTTACTAAAAAAAATTTAAAACAAAAAAAAAAAAAATTTTGTTTAAATATTTTGAAGTAAATTTTTGTGTAGGAACCTAGGTAATTACTATCTTAAACTGAAAAATAACTCAAACATGTTAAATATTTTCGTATGAGAAAATGATTTTGGAATTACGTTTGTATGAGAAATTCCAAGGGTACCCGGCCTCTTAAGTACTACAGTTTTCACGCTAGTAAACAAAAAGTTTTGTTCAACGTTTGACAACGTTTCTGTCAATATTCTGATATGACGTGTGCAATATGTCGGATCTTGGTCGGACTATTAACTATATTACTTGGATTTATAGAACTAAATACACTAGTAATACACTATACCGTGATTAGCAGAACCTGTAGGCTGTATCTAATGGCTGGTTTACACGTATTATGTAGATAAGTAGTCAAATGAACTTATGACTTTTGTGTTTACATGCAATTAATAACTTAAAAATTAAGTTAAAATTTAGTTACCTACTTATCAACTTAATACGTGTAAATCAGCCATTAGACGACATAACATGAGTATCGAACGTCAACTTCATAATAATTATTATTATCGAAAGCTTATGTCAGTTCCATACTTTTTGATCGGCGATCATATATAAAGAAGCGATAAAAATAACGATTACTAAGGGGCCAGCGGGCCGATTCTGTATCGTACATTTGTGAGTTAATCACTGAGTTAGTAACGAAACTGAGGAGTGAGCAACCGAAAGTCTCACTTTTGTATGCAAGTGAATACAAAAAGTGGCACTTTCCGTTACTCACTCCTCGGTTTCGTTACTAACTCAGTTATTAACTCACAAATGTACGATACAGAATCGGCCCGCTGGAGAGTTTCAACGTGACTTAACACATCACATGTCCCGTTTATCTATCCCGTCTATCCGTTTCGCAAATCATCAGTTCATCAGTAGATAAAGCCTTATGCTAATTTTAAAACCATGTTACTGAAAGCCTCAAATACATAGCCATCAAAACAAACACGTCCTTTGAAAAACCGCAAATTCAAATATTTAACTTACGTATAATCCACCCTCAATGTTTGTCTGTTTGTATATTTTATGAGAAATGTATTGTGTGTATACGATATTAGGATGTTTTGAACCTTCACAAAGTTGGCCAATTTTATTAGGGGGCGTTCATAAACTGCGTAAGAGGTTTTTGAGTTTTTTGACCTCCTCCGTCCCTCTATAGTAAGTTAACGTGATATTCGCTTCGACTCTCCCCAAATCCCAATAAAAAAAACAATGTACTTAGTACTCAAATACTCTAAAATATGTTGTCTTAAATCTGGTCTTTATTGCGATTACGTTCAGTGAGTTATCAGTGAATTTAAAAAAAAAACTAAGACAAGAACACAAATTGTGAAAAAAAAAGACGGGTTGCACTCCGGGAGTGCCGGCAGAAGTGAAAACTTGATTATTAACGTTGTGCATTTTTTTTACCCATTTTTTATGAAAATCGATTTTTAAAAAATCGACTTATTTATTTAATCGAAACCCAAATCGACTTTTTAATTAATCGAAACCCTTACAATTTTTTTACCCATTTTTTATGAAAATCGATTTAAAAAAAATCGATCTTTTTAATTAAATCGAAACCCTTACAATCGATTAAATTTTTAACAATTTTTTATGAAAATCGATTTTTAAAAAATCGATTTTTTTAATTAATCGAAACCCTTACAATCGATTAAAAAATATCGACAATCGAAAAAAACAATCGATTGTTCGATTAATCGATTTCGATGTTACAACACTACTCTCCAACCGTCTTACGGTTTTTCGATCAGCACGAGCATCTGACGCGAGTTTTACAGTTTTTACCCATCCCACGAAAGTGCTCAACGCCGCTAAAGAAGTTTTCGCTTCAAAAACAAAAGAACAAAAGAGTTTTTCTCAGAGCAGCCTCTCCTCACATAAGATTCGGTGAGTTTAGCTTGACTCCTCTCCCTCCCCCCTAAATATCTCACGTAATTAGTGGACGCCCCCTAATATGCTCAATGTATGGTCAACAATCTGTCTACTATTCAACCTTATTACTATGCACATAAAGTTAAAAGTTGATGAACAAGATCTGTCTCTCTGTACGGACAGCTCTTGAGGGATTACATTTAATAAAGTGGGTAAAAGCATTAAAAATTTCGTTGCTCGCGAGCGTATACACCGCAAAAAAGTTGTTAACAAACTTTATGTTGGCGAATTTGGTGGGTATGAATATCTACAACAGGCTATAATAATTATTAGACATCTAAAAAATTTTGGTAATTTACACGTTGGCCGATGCGTTGTCTTATTTTATTTCGGGTTAAAAAAAGATTATTTGGTATGGATATCTGGGTGCACGGCAGTGCACCCGCCGAGACGAGCCAAGCGAAGCACAAGGGCACTACCTACCTTTTCTCGAAGTGTTTTGTCGTTTTTTGAACCCTCATAGATTTAGTTTCCGATGTACCAGGTAGTTCATATTCTCAGGATATGATGTCAATAATAGACTTATTAAACATACAAGGTCTCAATTGAATAGCTCGAATACTTAAGATTTTATTGATATCTAAAATACGCCGATTTCGTCGCTGACTCACTGACACACTAATGATCATCAAAATGTTTGGCTACTTCCTGAAGTGCTAGAAAGCTGAAATTTGGTATGTAATTGTAATCTAAGTTTAGTATACAACCAACAAAAAATAATCGGCTGTTTCATTACTAACTTCAGATCAGAAACTAAATATTCGCATCACCTCCGCGACGGTAGCGAAATGGCGAAGCCATACAATACTGGTATGTTGAATTTGTTTAAGTTAGGGTCAGTAGATTTAGGCCATGTAGATTCAGGCTCTACGTGAGATCTCAATCTTTTTCACAGATTCCTTATGTGATCGTCTCAGCAACATTTTACAAGAAATGTTTTTGGTGGGATAGGTACTTTTAAACATAGGCTACTTATTGTGCAATATCCAACGCAATTCCTAGTTCCTTATATTCCATAGTGCTTTTAAAAAGCCATTTTACAAAGTTTATGCGCTGTGAGCCTAGAAAACTAAGCATTCTTCAATTAGGTTACCTATTACTGTATACAAAGAAAGCTGGACCACAGACGCTTTTTACAAGCTTTCTTTGAGTAATTTCTTTGAATTGCCTTCTGGTTATTAGCTTCAAAGTAATGTAAAGTCTCTTACGGCCGCACTTGGAGAGATTTTATTATAACTTCTGTATGTGAGTTTCACAGAAAATGTACGGAGTTTATATAAAACTTTCTATTAAATTGATGTTATTATTGGTAGTATGGAGTGTAGATAGAGGAGAACTATATCTGTATGTAAAAAGTGTCTGCGGAAATGCGTTAAATTAGGGTGAAACTAATTCACCCTAAGGTGGCGCTACAGTAGCAACAAGGTAAATTTTAAATCATTTAGCAACTTTTATTTCAGATAGTAATTCTCCTCTATCTACACTCCATAATTGGTAGGTAATATTCAACAGTAATTTAATCGGAAGTATTAAACTAGATGACCCCGTGAACTTCGTATCACTTTCCTTGTAATATTTAAAACCTTCCCTGGACTTCCACGAATATTCCAAGATCAAAATAAGCCCAATCGATTCAGCCGTTCTTGAGACTAACAAAATTTAAAATTAGTTTATATTTATATAGATAAAGATTTTCTGCGTTCATAACTCTGGGGCGCATTTTTCGAATCTGGATTTTTGTCAATCGAGCTACGAATCACGAGAATCAGACCCCTCATATTTAATACGAAACATAACAATTCCGAGATCCAAACATGTGCTCTGTAGTGCGGCCCGAGGCGTTGGTGCGTACGAATTATTCCCATTAGTTCTCCATTCGTGTTCAAGTGTTGTAGACTGTGGAGGATCGATGGCACGTGTATAGTGGTTAGTTACTGTATAATTGTATACAGGATGTAACAAAACTAAGTGATAATACTTTAGGGTGTGTACTGTGTATGAGCCCCTATATAGAGCTCGCTGTGAAAGTGGCAGCGCTGAAATACCAACTTTTTTTTCACTTTTGTATGGGCAAGCGCCCCAGCGTCACAAGTTTCGCCTGGATACAAAAGTGAAAAAAGTTCGATCTTTCGGCGCTGCCACTTTCACAGTGAACTCTCTACAAGGAATACGATACCCTAAAGTATTATCATTCAGTTTTGTTACACCTTTTATATACGTAAATGGATATTAATTAAGAGTAGGGAATATTACGTAAAGTTCGGAGCAGAGGGCGTTACTAGCACAAACAGTAAATAATCCGACCAAAATCCGATATGTGGCACACGTCATATCAGAATATTGACAGTAACGTTGTCAAACATCGAACAAAACTTTTTGTTTGCTGTCTATGCCAGCTGGTGCTGCCGTCTAGCGTGTTAGCATTGTAAAAATATATCCTACTAGCTGTCCCGGTGAACTTCGTGTCACTTTAAAACCTTCCCTGGACTTGTACGAATATTTTAAGACTAAAATCAGCCCAATCCGTTCAGCCGTTTTCGAGTTTTAGCGCGACTAACACATTTGAAAATCCATTTTTATATATATGTATAGATGTTAGGAGGCGTTCACGAAGTATATGCAAGGTATGCTGGACTTCCTTATCTTAAGTGGTAAGTCCAGCCTAATTTTACTACATAGAAAAAGTAACTTTATTATTATTAGGAAAATAATCTCGTCTCGATAGACAATCAGGTGAGGAATCAGGAGCTGAATTGCCTTAGGACATAGGTGTTTTAGACAAACTTTTGCAACGTTTTTTCAACTTGGAAATCGAACCCACGTCATCCAACTCTTCTATAGTACATCACTGGACTGCCATGAGCTCCAGTAATAAATGAACAGCGGGTATCATACACCCATTTATAATCGACGGAATGATTGATGTGCGCTAAGTGACGGCTCGATCGGAGTTTGATTAACTAAGTGATTACTAATCGAAGAATTTCAGGGATATTGGGAGGGAGTGGGGGGGGGGGGGAGGAAAACATTTTATGTATAATACTATTCAATTACAAGTACTAATTACATATAGATTATAGGGAAATGGTTTGTTTGCACCGAATAGGCTCCGAAATTACTAAACTATTTTTATGAAAGGCATTTGTATAGGGTAGACTGTGGCCTGTGGGAAGCGAAAATGTACGCTCACCGTGGGATATTTTGTTTACGCCGAAGAAGAGATGATATCATGATCATAAAGATGTTGTAGTATGTTAGTGTCTATGCTTGTACATATTATTATCTCCATACTCGTCCAAATCGGTTTAACGCTTCAACTCCCGTAAGGCCCAAGTGGGCCGCGTAAACAATTGAAAGGCTATTGTGTCTCGTTTTTCAACGATCCAAAGATTAAGAAGGCGACTAGCGCAAAAAATCAAACATTGTCTTCTTTCTTCACACTCACTCTTCTTTATATGCCAGGTGAATAAAATAAATAAATTAAAAAATCAAAAAACCCGACTGCAAAAAAATGTTAACTAAAAAGAACGAAACAAGACCTAATTCTGCCGGAGGCAATATCGAATCCATGTTTTAATTTATACGACTCTTGCTTACGAGTTTCATGCCAGGGGAATGGAAGATTACATAGAAAAATGTAGAAGAAGAAAGTGGACTACAAATTGCAGTCGGAGGCATGTCGTACCAAGTTCAACATTAATTCATAAATCATAAAATATTATGCCTCCGACTCCATTTTATAATCCACTTCCTTCTTCTACATTTTTCTATGTAACCTTCTATTCCCCTGGCATGAAACTCGTAAGCAAGAGTCGTATCAATTAAAACATGGATTCGATATTGCCTCCGGCAGAATTAGGTCTTGTTTCGTTCTTTTTAGTTAAAATTTTTTTGGAGTCGGGTTTTTTGATTTTTTAATTAATTTATTTTTTTGCGACTTTTTAGTTATTTCGACAATCAATCTAATAAAAAATTAAAAAACTACCGTGCTGATATTTCTAAGTGTACAGATACTATACGTAGACCGTACATAGGTTTGGTACTGTTTTAATTTATGTTTCTGGTTTTAAGTACCTAATCATTGTTTTTTTAAATACTTTGTCATTGAATTTTCATCTTGTTTCAGTAATTTCAGTTGATTTTTAATTATTGTATTTATCCATGCAGGCGGGTTTTTGTTTTTTTTTTTATTATTTATCGTTTCGTTTAATATTAAAACTGCAAGTTATATACATATTTAGAATCAGTGTTTAAAATCCTTTATTTTGATACCCCACTCGATATGCTTGGTAGAATTTTTATTTTTTTTACCTCACAATATGGCGTCAAACATCCGCCATTTTAGTTTTTTTTAATATCACCTATCTAAGAACATTTGGGCTATTAAGACAAATCTAACGATACCTCAAATGTGAAAATCCATTCAGTGGTTCTGGAGATACAAGGTAATAAAGAATATTACATACAAGATACGCGCTAAAAACATAACCCTCCTGGCAGTCGGGTAAAAAGGACGACGCGGACTAATCGCCAAGTTAGTTTTTTCTTAATAGCTCGATAAATATACAATATTTTAAAAATCCGCTAGGTCAGTTTCTCAATGATAGAATTATTTTATACAATGTGTTAAAATATTAATTTAGTGCAATGCACGGTTATGGCAATATATGAAAAATTCGTGAAAATTAGATGCATCTTTGTGATTTTTTCTATCGAGAAAATGTTAAGATATCGTGTTTCCGCTAGGTCGGATCCTCGGAAATATAATGCAGTATTTATGTTTAGAAAATGAAACAACTCGGGGCTTATTTTTAACCGAATTCCAAAAAACGAGGAGGTTATACGTTCGGCTGTGGATATTTTTTTTTTTTATGTATGTTCAACGATTACTCCGCCGTTTGTAAACCGATTTTCAAAATTTTTGTTTTGTTGTATTAGGTTTCACTTCAATTTGGTCCCATGTTCACAAAAGTGGTGACCTGATGATGGGATCCATGAGTAATCGAGGGAACTCCTCAAAATTCAAATGGAAACATATGGTTTTTTGGTTTCATATGAAGTATTCCAGGCATATGTTACCAAAAAGTAAGACTTTGCTGGTGCATCCTGGTGGATATACCATGGTTCGAAGGTGGTGAACAGAACTCTTTACTCCTTATAGATACATGTTTGGGGGTTTCGGCGTTGTTTTAAGAACTGAAAGCATATACTACTAAGCTTATTACATTAATCATCATCATCATCATCACCACCATTCCACCATACACCTTCACATTATGACCCTATTATAATTGGTAGGTATTTTTCATAGTATTTTTAGATCAAAACGGATCACGGATGTCTTTTAACATTGTTCTGTAAAAAGTTAAGCTATTTTGAAAATTATTTTATTATTTCGACCTGATGATAAGATCCATGAGTGATCGAGGGAACTCCTCAAAATTTATATGGAAACATATTATGGTGATTTCGATTTTATGAGAAGTATCCTAAGCATATGCCACCAAAAAGCAAAATTTTGCACTAAGATATACCTTGGTTCCGAAGGTGCTAAGAGAACTTCGGATTCCTTATAGATGCAAGTTTGAGGGTTTCGGCTTTGGTTTAAGAACTCAAAGCATATGCTACTATGCAAGTTACATTCATCATCATCATCATCACCAATACCACCAGTCACCACACCATGAATCATTAAAACATAACTCTTGAGTTGTCGAACGATTTCAAAAATTATATTGTTATATCAAAGTAAATGATTCAAACTTGGTGATCAGGTTACCAAGTTAGCAATTTGATTATGAGATCTATGAATTATGAGGTTTGTCCATATGTAGGAAACTCCTTATTATTGGGACAAAATAAATAGTTATATTAACGTAGTTCTAACTAGTTTAAGCATAATATTATGAACATTATAGTGAGCTAATGACTTTCCAGGAGTGTTGTGATAGAAAGAAAGTCACTGAACAGAACTTTAGAGCCTTTAGAGATAGGCGCATGAACATTAATTTTATCATTGCTTGACTAACGCCAAGCTTATATTATTACTTATACAGTGATACGAGTATATTCTTGGAGTTGTTTATGCAATTCTTTATTCCGAGAGGGCGCTAGGTATATTAACTTTATGGTTCTCATATCATAAATGTGTATCCTGGCTCCAAAGTCACTTAGTAGAACACATAAGTATTTACAGAAAACCTTATAAATTACCTAAATTACTAAAAAGAGTGAAATTATTATTTTTAACAAAAAATTAAAACCGACTTCCAGAGTAAAAAACAATAATAATTATTATATAATGAACAAAAAAGTATGAAATAATTCTTACTCTTAATAGTGCCTTGTGCAGAATACTCCTAAACCTCTACTATTTCTGTACACAATCTTCATAATTTTGAAGTCGGTACCAGTCTTTAAAATTAAAAATATTTTGTCAAAGAACTCACCATTCTTAGCTGGTATCGACTTCAAAATAATGAAGGTTGTGTACAGAAATAGTAGAGGTTTAGGAGTATTCTGCATAAGGCACTATTAAGAGTAAGAATTATTTCATACTTTTTTGTTCATTATAATAATTATTATTGTTTTTTTACTCTGGAAGTCGGTTTTAATTTTTTGTTAATTATTATTTTTAACAAAAAATTAAAACCGAGTTCCAGAGTAAAAAACAATAATAATTATTATATAATGAACAAAAAAGTATGAAATAATTCTTACTCTTAACAGTGCCTTATGCAGAATACTCCTAAACCTCTACTATTTCTGTACACAATCTTCATTATTTTGAAGTCGATACCAGCTAAGAATGGTGAGTTCTCAGACAAAATATTTTTAATTTTAAAGACTGGTACCGACTTCAAAATTATGAAGATTGTGTACAGAAATAGTAGAGGTTTAGGAGTATTCTGCATAAGGCACTATTAAGAGTAAGAATTATTTCATACTTTTTTGTTCATTTTAATAATTATAATGCTTAGCACAAACCTACGCGACCACGCGACTGCGAAGCGGCAGCGTCAATACAAAACACACATTTGACAAGTTGTCAATGTCAAGTTGTCAATACAAAACACACATTTGACAAGTTGTCAAATGTGTGTTTTGTATTGACGCTGCCGCTTCGCAGTCGCGTGGTCGCGTAGGTTTGTGCTAAGCATTATTGTTGTTTACTCTGGAAGTAGGTTTTAATTTTTTGTTAAAAATAATAATCAAGTATAAAAATGAATTATAAAATCGACAATTTTGGGTTAGTCGCCCCCTTAACGGTTTACGAGTAAACGGTAGCAGACAGACATATTCGCATTTATTAGTACGGATTTAAATACCTAAAGCCTACTAAAAATGCACGGTAATTAGAGCATTGAAATATTTAATTACGCCCGTCACGCGCTAATTATGTCATTAATTATGGCGAAACGGAATAATCTGTTTATTTCGGTGCTTTGTGCTAAACCCCTAAACCCTCCGCTTAACGCCCCCCCCCCCCATAACAAGGGGGGTAAGTCTTAATCCAAACCCCCCAAATCTCTGTTCACGCACGATATTTGCTTTTCGCTCGCGCCTAATTGCTTTATTGTTTCTTCAAATAACAAAAGAACCTCGACGTCCATTATTTTTCCTCAATTTGGAATGACTTTCCAAATCTATTGTGCAAATTGGCCCTCGCCAGATTCATGGAAACGTCTTGAATTTTTATTGTAAATTTTTCATGTCTTCAAAATGAGATTTACAATTAAATAAATTATTTAACAAAATATATTATTTTTTGGCACAATATACTTAAGGGTATTTGAAGTCAACTTGGCACTCACGATGACACGCTTCTACGCGTTGGAATTCTTATAAACATTTATAGTCTGATTAACAAGTGCCATTTTCGTCAAAACCTGATCTCATGCACCGAAAATTATGATTTTGGTCTCATTCGATTCGGAATACCATCTAGAACATTCTATCAAAATTCCAAGAGGGGCTGAAAAAAAATGCAATAGTTATAAACAATTAAGTAAACATAAAAAGAAGGGTTTGGATTTTTTTTTATATTTCGAAAACTATTTGAGATAATCAAAATTTGAAAATAGATCCATAAAGAGCAGGAAATTTCCTAGAAAAAATCTTAGATCCTGGAACCTTACCAATAATCCTTATAGCTTTAAATGAGCGGCGAAAGTAACGGTAAAAACGCGTAGTTCGAGTTTCGCGTGAATTGCCGCAATCTGCCACGCGAACTAAAAAATATATTTTAACTGATTAAATATTAATATAAAGAAATAAAAAAAAAAATGGGTACTTAGTAGACTTATCAATAAACAATAATCCGTCAACAAAAATAAATTATCACAATTTGTTTAAATGTTATGCTTTTGTTCATTTGTTAATAGTCACCATTTTAATGTTAACATAAAAACGCTGATTATTTCTAAACAAGAAATCTAGAAATTTTTATTATTCTTTTGAGCAAATCTTAAAAGGGCTTAGAAGAGATATCCGGTGGAAAAATTTGTTTTTTCACTTTTTTATGAACAATCAAAGGCATTCATGAAATTTTCATGTAAATAAAGCAATTAGGGTTTTTTCATCAATAAAAATGATTATTTAAATTTTATTAGTTATAAATATAAAAATATAAATTGTTATCTGGCTTCTAACAACAACAAAACAAAATAATAACAATAATTGGATATAAAAGTACCGTAATTGCTTTATTTACATGAATAATTTTGGAATACTTTTGAATGTTAATAAAAAAGTGAAAAATAAAAACAAATGAATTTTTTCAACGGGAATCTCTTCTAAGCCCTTTTAAGATTAGCTCAAAAGAATAATAAAAATTTCTAGATTTCTTGTTTAGAAATAATCAGCGTTTTTATGTTAACATTAAAATGGTGACTATTAACAAATTAAGAAAAGCATTATAATTAAACAAATTGTGATAATTTATTTTTGTTAACGGATTATTGTTTATTGATATGTCTACTTAGTACCCACATTTTTTTATTCCTTAATATTAATATTTAATCACTTAAAATATTTTTTTAGTTCACGTAGCAGAGTGCGGCAAATCACGCGAAACCCGAACCACGCGGTTTTACCGTTACTTTCGCCGCTCAATTAAAGCTATAAGGATTATTGGCAAGGTTCCAGGATCTAGGATTTTTTTTAGGAAATTTCCTGCTCTTTATGGATCTATTTTCAAATTTTGATTATCTCAAATAGTTTTTGAAACATTAAAAAAAAACCAAACCCTTATTTTTATGTTTACTTAATTGTTTATAACTTTTGCATTTTTTTTCAGCCCGTCTTGGAATTTTGATAGAATGTTCTAGATGGTATTCCGAATCGAATGAGACCAAAATCATAATTTTCGGTGCATGAGATCAGGTTTTGACGAAAATGGCACTTGTTTACCAGAGTATTACAGGTTTTACAAATGAGACTTGCCATTAAGTAAATAAACAAACATTAATTATTTGATATATAATTTTACACAATAGGACATATTTTGTATTTCACGTTGCGCTTTGTATTACAAGTGTTCTTGAAACTTAAAATAAAAATGATTTGTGAAATACATAGTCCGTACGAATATTATACTAAATGTAATTTATCTGTTAATTCTTCACGCTCAAACCGCTAAACTAATTTTGATGCCTGTGAAAATACCTACTTTCGAGTTCGAAAGGACAAAGAATAATATCATAATCGTTATCCTGAAAAAAGGTACCTTCAGCGCAACATACTAGTGCACCCACAGACATAGATCTATGTCTACTGTCTAGATCTTGATCTATGTCTGTGTCCTGTGAGTGCACCGAAGATACGTGCAACGTCTCGTATAATAACAAAGTAGAAAAATCTAGGAGCACTCGAAACTTACCTGTATATTTTTCGAGATATTTATTATACGAAAATATTTCTAAGAATCCTTTGAATGTTCACCGCGGAAGCTCAGGTGAACTTTCTCAGTAAATACTAAAGAAATCCATTCTCAAGCGAAACTTGCTAGCACTTGAAAACACACAATACTTTAGGGGTCATCCATTAAGTATGTGACACGTAAAGGGGGGGGGGGAGGCGACAAAGTGTGACAAGGTTCTTCTTCTTCTTTTATTTACGGCAAACCATCGCTTTTTGCGACATTCTGCCAGTGTCAAGTATTGAAATAAAAAGTATATCGAAACGAATAAGTTAAAAATAAAATAATTTTAAATTTTGGTATTTGAGACCTGAAAAGAGAAATATTGTTAGTTAATTATGGTAGGTTAACAATTAAGGTTTAAGGTTTATAACGAAATAACAAGGAATACAAATAAGTGGGTTATCAAAGGAAAGAATTATTATAGCTTAATCTTATTTAGGTTTATAAATTTAGATAAGAGGAATAACAATTTGTAATTATCAAAATGATAGAGAAGGGACCTGTAATCAATAGGAATGTTGAGGTTTGGAAGATGATCATAAATAAGCAAAGAAGGAGAATTCAGAGGGCAGGTGAAAAATATGTGATCAAGGGATCCTTCATCCAACCCACACTCACAAAGTGAGGAATCTTTTACTCTAATTTTGTTAAGAAACTTAGGAGTGCAGCAATGGCCTAAACGGATTCTACATAAATAGTGCAGTCGCCAGAGGTTTTAACCTCCGAAAATTGTAATAGTGAATGGATTCAGTCATTTTCTTTTTTACACTATAACTTGCAAAGTCTACCAAAAATTTTTTGTGCTTTTAATTTTTTAGTTACTTAATTAAAAATAATATTTCACCATATAAAACCGGTCCAGAAAAAAATGTTTTCTTGTTCCTGTTATTTAATGACTCTTATCCGATTGTTTACGTTGAAAATTAACCAAATACACAATTTTTAAAAAAGAAAGTTTTCTTTGCTAAGCTAAATACAACTATAAGGTTTTTGCAAAGTTTTTAGAGATTAGCTCGTCGTAAACAAGATAAAAGGGTTTGGGTGGATTTAAGGGTTGTAACGAAAAGTGTGTTAAACTTGCTTGTTGTGCGTATTTAATTTTTAGAGAAATGATAACTTTTAAGTACTTAAAAACGTTTAAATATCTCCAAAAATGTGTAAAGTAGACCGAAAATATTTTTCTATATTCGTTGAGAATTTATTTAAGTGAGAGCTAAAACATTAAATGCATCGACAAATAAAAGACTTTTTCTAGTCTTTGAAATATATTTAAACTTTCTACTTAAAGCCAGAAAAAAAATTGGGTGCTACAAATCTCACGTACATACTAAAAATGCATGCTGCGACTTATGTTTGGAAAATGCTTACCTGAATAGAAAAAATATCAGTTCTTAACCTAATTTGTATTTTTTTTTCCTTTGAGTATGTTTTAGCAAATATAATTAATGAAAAAAAATTAATAAAAAATAAATCTTCGAAATATCCGTGAAAAGTTTGTGCCACATTTTCAGAAAATTTAATAAAGTAAGAGCTAAAAAGTTATACACATTAAGAAATGAAGGCTTTGTTAAGCCTAAAAAATAACTTTAAACTTCCTATTTAAAACCAAAGAAAAATAGGAACGCCATTTACCTGGCGAGGCACACAACAAGCACATTTGGAGGTACGCTCATCTACATACAAAAATATTAATTTTAAATCTAAATTATATATTTTTTCAACTTATTTTCTTTCTTTGGAATATAAGCAACGATACAAATCAAAAATATAATAATATATTTTATTATTTTGCTATATGTTTAAAAGAAAGAAATATGCAAATTTTCTTCAAAATTTTACGGTTTATGAGTTTACTTGAAGTGGAAGAGAATAATTTAAAAATCAAAAGCACAACTTTTCAATAGGTAAACTTTATTATTTATGATAACATAAATAGCTGATAACAGCTACACATTCATTTTTACGCTCTGGGAACTCCACTAAAAGAGGAAACAACATTTTTTATAAATTTTTTATATTTCCATAACCAGGGCTTATGTCACCTAAGTTTAATAAATTAAATCGCGCAGTTTGAAATATTGAGGTGGTTTTGGTGGTAGATGTAAAATTGCAAAATAGTGACGTCACACTAGAGGGGGAGGGGTTTCACTAATGTGCCCATCTGTAACAAGGGTCTAAAAATCATAAAATTCATGTGACTTACTTTATGCATGGCCCCTTATCTAACTCGAGTTTCGAAATTCAGCAGTTAGTTGCCACATGTGGTTTCACACCTACATTACTGATGGACTAAGTTCAGTTTCAAGTTTCAGCTGTCTCTCGGACTATATTCAAAGTGTCGTTGCAACTGTGTACTAGCTCTCGGACTAGAACCGTTCAAATAGTCGTTGTTCGATGTTGGTTGTTTCGGATCTTAGACTAAAATCACTCAAAGTGTGATCGAAAAGATAAACTAAAATTTTGCTCTCGGACTATACTAAAAATCGGACGCGACTCGTAAATAAAAACCTTTTTTTTAACGTTTCTACGTCATTTATCTTTCGGGCTACTAAAAATCAGATGCAAATTAAAAAAAAAACAAGTTTTTTAACGTTGTGCCATGGATTTAAATTTTAAATCATGATTGACACCATGATTGCAAAGCTATAGCATACACAATCAATGTCTATTATGCTCAATCATAAGCGAATATTCCGCTATATTTTGTCTGTCTGTTGCATATCTGTTTGTCGGTCCATGGCATCGTAACAACCAAACCAATTTTGATCTATTGTCTTTTATTATTTTTGTGGACATAATCAAGAGTGGTTCCTACCCATAATTCATCATGATTAGCTCGCGCATTGCTAGAAAATTTCGGTTTTTTATGTACTCATCTTATAGTTGAAGATTTATACTCATCTTACCAGTATCTTATTTGCTACAATCTACACAATACAAGCTTTTACCAGAGTATTTTACTTCCGTGCTCCTAAAAGTATTCTTATTTGAATTCTTTACTTATTTTCATGCAACACAATATACAACCCAACTATTCTTGGAGAAAATAAATCATTCTTGCATAGGGTCCATTGTTGGAAATTGTACGGGTTGTATGATAAATAGAGTATTGTATGATGTACCCGACCTAAACCAACGAGGACCCAGATATTTCGGGCTACAATCTTCAATTTATGGAGGAGAAATGAGGCAATTTGTTCCATTGTAGTGGTATCTCAATGACAATTCTATGAACGGAGGTCGGAACTATAGTAAAAACAGCTTATATAAGTAAATAGATAATTCAAAACTGTGGACATAAACTTAAGGTGCCGTTTCGATCTTTACCGCGGCTAATCGCGACCGACAAAAATACAATTAAAACCCCACTTTATGACAGACTATTGTATACGTCATAAAATAGGATATTATTTGAATTTTTAGGACTAGATAGTCTGTCATAAAGTGGCATTTTAATTAAATTTTTCGGAACGAAAAAAGATCGGAACGGCACCTTAAGTTTATCTCCATAGTTTGTCTATACTTTCGCATTTCTACTGGTGGCCATGCCAGGGTACTGGTGGCATTTAAGGTCAATTAACATTGCAAAATGACGAGACGATGCGATGCATTTTCAAATGAGTCATTTTTTTAAATGAAATAAGGGGGCAAACGAGCAAATGGGTCACCTGATGGAAAGCAACTTCCGTCGCCCATGGACACTCGCAACATTAGAAGAGTTGCAGGTGCGTTGCCGGCCTTTTAAGAGGGAATAGGGTAATAGGAGAGGGTAGGGATGGGAAGGGAAGGGAATAGGGGAGGGTAGGGAAGGGAATAGGGTAGGGGATTAGGCCTCCGGTAAACACACTCACTCGGCGAAACACAGCGCAAGCGCTGTTTCACGCCGGTTTTCTGTGAGAACGTGGTATTTCTCCGGTCGAGCCGGCCCATTCGTGGTCAATAAGGAACTAACGCTGTCATCATACAAAAACGCCATTTTTGACAGTTCTCATTTACCAGCAGCGCCCCCGCCCACGTTCATTTAAAGCCTTGTCGGACCAGCAACTGGTCAAAGTAAAGTTTAGTAAGCCTTAACTATAACCATAACTTTCACCATAACTGTAACTATAACCACGCCTCTGGTGCAATCCACCCTTAACTTAGGAATAATATGAACTCTAAAGACACAGACTACTATAGATTCTTCAGAAAATGAATAAAACTGCAGTCAAAAAACTCACTCTGGGCATACGTTAGTAATTTCTGTTTAATTATTGTGTACAGTAAGTGGATTCAGGTGTATAAATATGTATAAGCGGTAATCTCATTGTAGCGGTTATTTTGAGTGACATACAGTTGAAGGCGAGGCTTTATCCTATTATATTCAGGAATAAATACACAATAATATTGAGTTACCTTCACTATGAATATTAATAATACAGGTGTTTCTTAGCCCCGTGTTAATAAACCGCTATTATATTAATTAACTAGCTGTCCCGGTGAACTTCGTGTCACTTAAAAACCTTCCCTGGACTTCAAGTATTATAAAAACATGTTCCGCGAGTCTACAAAATGAGACCCGAATACATGCACACTTTATGCATGTGTTCGGTACACAATTTTGTGTATTTATAGAAGTGACAATTATTGTCAACGGCATTATTTCGTGAGTGGTTTCGTAGCTATTATCATATTTTAGTGTGCGAAAAGGAACCAAATTCAAAACGGTTGAAGCATGGGAATTACGTTTCCTTAGTTTTTATTATACGTAGTATTAAAGACTATCTTAAGACTTTGAGCGCGTTTAAGCAAAAAATTGGTATTACGAGGGCTGCTATTTATGTATCCGGAACTGGCCACTTACAAGAACAATATTTAAAAAGTAATTACAACATTTGAAAATAGAACTCTTTGGTTGAAGAATACATTTTGTTTCATGTGACTGTCAATTATTTTTCCATTGTGGCGTCATTTTGAAAATTGCGTGTCTTCATTTGCCATGGATTTAACGCGTGAACATTTTCGTGCAATGATTTACTACGATTTTCGGCGTGGGCTAAATCAACAACAGTGCTTTATTCAACTCACCGCAACTTTTGGAGATGAAGCACCATCAAAAACCACTGTTTATCACTGGTACAGTGAGTTTAATCGTGGGCGGTCTATGCTCACGGATGAAAATAAAGAAGGTCGCCCAAAACAGCTGTTGTCCCACAAAATATAGATGCTATGCGGGAACTAATAATGCGTGATCGTCATGTTACATATCGCGAGATAGAGGCGTCCTTAGGCATAAGTATGACGAGCATACATAAGATATTACACGAACATTTGGCTGTAAAAAAATATGTTCGCGTTGGATTCCGCACAACTTGACAATCGATCAAAAACGGGCTCGTGTCGATTGGTGCAAAAAAATGATAAAAAAATACAACCGTGGTACGTCAAAAGCCGTTTATAATATCTACACAGGTGATGAATCTTGGATCTATGCATATGACCCCGAAACTAAACAACAGTCAACGGTGTGGGTGTTCCAAGATGAGCCGAAACCAACAAAAGTTACTCGTGCAAAAAGTACTTTGAAGCAAATGGTCGCCTGTTTTTTTGGAATTAATGGACATGTGGCTACAGTGCCATTAGAGAATCGTAAAACGGTTAATTCTGAATGGTATACGACCATTTGTTTACCAGAAGTCTTTGAAGAAATAAGAAAGGACCACCGACAACGCAGAATCATATTACATCACGACAATGCTAGCTGTCACACCTCAGCTGAAACAACTCAGTTTTTGGAGGGTCAAAAGATCGAATTGACTGGTCATCCGCCGTACAGCCCTGATTTGGCACCTAACGATTTCTTTTTATTTCCATACGCGAAGAACAAATTACGTGGTCAACGTTTTTCGAGCCGCGAAGAGGCTGTTGATGCGTTCAAAATGCACGTTTTGGAGATACCTCAATCAGAATGGAAAAAGTGCTATGAAAATTGGTTCCAGCGTATGCAAAAGTGTGTCGATCATCGCGGCGAATATTTTGAAAAGCAATAAAACCATATTAAATGATATATGTTTGTTTCTTTTTTTTAATTCCGGATACATAAATAGCAGCCCTCGTAGGAGTACGAGACTCGAGAGTGATATTTCATTAATACGGTCCAGAGAAACTTAATAATTACATAATTTTAATATAAATATATAGTACCTTTTCATATAAAATAGGTAGGTATCATGACATTTCGTACCCAAAGGGTAAAAACGGGACCCTATTACTAAGACTTCGTTGTCTGTCCGTCTGTCTGTCTGTCTGTCTGTCTGTATGTCTGTCTGTCTGTCTGTCTGTCTGTCTGTCCGTCTGTCTCCAGGCTGTAACTCAATAACGGTAATAGCTAGAGAGTTGAAATTTTCAGAGATTATGTATATCTGTTGCCGCTATAACAACAAATACTAAAAACAAAAGAAAATTAATATTTAAGGGGGGCTCCCATACAAGAAACATGATTTTTTGGCTTTTTTTGCTCTATATCAATAATGGCAACAGGTAGGTACTTGATTTTTTCTCGAAGTCCTTAGTTATATGTCTTCTTTAATATTTAATAATAATATTAAAATAAAATAAAAAACTGGTTGCACTCTGGGAGTGCCGGCAGAAGTGAAAACTTGATTATTAACGTTGTGCATTTTTTTAACCCATTTTTTATGAAAATCGATTTTTAAAAAATCGTCAATCAAGTTGTTTCGATCAAGTTTCGATCAAGGTTTCGGTCAAGGTTTCGATCAAGTTTCGATCAAGTTTCGATCAAGTTTTGAACAAGTTTCGATCAAGTTTCGATCAAGGTTTCGATCAAATTTCGATCAAGTTTCGATCAAGTTTCGATCAAGTTTCGATCAAGTTTCGATCAAGGTTTCGATCAAGGTTTCGATCAAGTTTCGATCAAGTTTCGATCAGGTTTCGATCAAGGTTTCGATCAAGTTTCGATCAAGTTTCGATCAAATTTCGATTAAGTTTCGATCAAGTTTCGATCAAGTTTCGATCCAGGTTTCGATCAAGGTTTCGATCAAGTTTCGATCAAGGTTTCGATCAAGTTTCGATCAAGTTTCGATCAAGTTTCGATCAAGTTTCGATCAAGCTTCGATCAAGTTTCGATCAAGTTTCGATCAAGGTTTCGATCAAGTTTCGATCAAGTTTCGATCAAGTTTCGATAAAGTTTCGATAAAGTTTCTATAAAGTTTCGATCAAGTTTCGATCAAGTTTCGATCAAGTTTCGATCAAGTTTCGATCAAGTTTCGATCAAGTTTCGATCAAGTTTCGATCAAGTTTCGATCAAGGTTTCGATCAAGTTTCGATCAAGTTTCGATCAAGTTTCGATCAAGTTTCGATAAAGTTTCGATCAAGTTTCAAATTGAGTTCGAGTTCGAGTTGGACACAAAACACTACTCTCCAACCGTCTTACGCGTTTTGTATGGTTTTTCGATCAACACGAAAATCTATCGCGAGTTTCACAGTTTTTACCCATCCCACAAGTGCTCAACGCCGCTAAAGAAGTTTTCACTTCAAAAATTAAGGGCGGCTCTCATACAAAAAACACAATTTTTGGCCTGATTTTGCTCTATAATGGTACGGAACCCTTCGCGCGCGAGTCCGACTCGCACTTGGCCGATTATTGAACTTGAAAATAGTCCATATATTTTCTGTAAGTGAGTTAAGTCATTTAGTTCAAGTTTAAACATTTAATGATTACTTAGCTTTAATTTTAGATATAAAATTAAAGCCAAGTAATCATTAAATGTTCCTAACTACCGCAATAAATAGAAATTATTATTTCGAGGATTGCTCGTCTGCCTTTGCAGCCCGTCTAAACTCTCATATTATTGTATTTTATTCGCCTCTTGTTCTTAATGTTAACTGTTCTAGTAGTTTTGTGAGTCTGTTGGGAGCTGTGAACTTAGTTTACGCGCTTTGATGGTTACGTCTGCATTTGATAGTAGTCTTAAGTATCAAGAACACTTACATCGTTTACATAAATTAAGAACAGAGTAAGATAATACTTACAGACTAAGATTAGTAAGACTAGGATTATAGTATAACTAGCGACCCGCCCCGGCGTCGCGCGGGTATAAAATGTATAGCCACTGACAAAATGATTTAAATCAATAGCCTATGATCCTTCACGTGGTCTACTTCTTATCTGTGCCAAATAACATAAAAATTGCTCCAGTAGTTCGCGAGATAAGCCCTTTCAAATAATTTCCGCCGTTTTTTCCACATTCTCCTATTAGTCTTAGCATGATAAAATATAGCCTTCCTCAATAAATGGGCTATCTAACACTAAAAGAATTTTTCAAATCGGACCAGTAGTTCCTGAGATAAGTGCGTTCAAGTTAGCCCTTTTAAATAATTTTCCCCGTTTTTTCCACATTTTCCTCTATTTCTTCGCTCCTATTAGTCTTAGCGTGATAAAATATAGCCTATAGCCTTCCTCGATAAATGGGCTATCTAACACTGAAAGAATCATCAAAATCCGTTGCGTAGTTTTAAAGATTAAAGGCAACAAGGGACATGAGGGAAAAAAGCTACTTTGTTCTAATAAGGTGTTTTATAATATGTATAGATTTATAATATGTATAGATATAGATAAATACTAATCAAGGCTGCTACTCGGCGTCTTAAGATTTTTAAAACAAACTTAAAAAATTAAGACCATCGTAACGCTGAGAGAGTATCAGCCAAGTCTGTTACGAGTATTGAGTAAAAGATTGAGAGCTATTTATACATGTCCATATCAAGAGAGATTTCATGAATAATTAATTTTCAATATAAATAAATAATAAAATATATTTTTACTAACAATACACCTTATAAACTTTTTGAATTCGATGATAATGATGAAATAAACTTCATAGATTTTTCTGTAAGAGTTAAGTCTCTTCATTAACCCATCAATCCCCAAGCGCAAGCGGCACCCGGCTGCCGCCTATCAATTAAAAATCTATTGTGTCTGCGATACCCGTCGAGGTATTAAATTAGAACTAAGTACATAATCATTAAATGTTCCTAAGTACCGCAGTAAATAGAAATTATTATTTCAAGGATTGCTCCCTTTGCAGCCCGTCTGAACTCTCATATTGTATTTTATTCGCCTCTTGTTCTTGATGTTAACTGTTCTAGTAGTTTTGTGAGTCTGTTGGGAGCTGTGAACTTAGTTTACGCGCTTTGATGGTTACGTCTGCATTTGATAGTAGTCTTAAGTATCAAGAACACTTACATCGTTTACATAAATTAAGAACAGAGTAAGATAATACAGAGATAATTCAGAGTTAAACATAGTTTTTATGTCGCGCTTTTTGTATGCGGCTCCGCCTACGCTAATATAGTATCTGAAACGGTACATTTTCCTGCGATGAAGCGTAGCCAATGTCTTTTCTCGTGGTCTCCTTTATATCCGTACCAAACTTCACTAAAATCTGTCCAACAACTTCGGAGCTTCGATGCAAATGAATAAAAAAGTCACTATGGGGTTTAAGACATAGAGTAAGTTAGCGACTAGAATGCTAACTTCCTATTATAAACCTGTAAACAGCACGAACGCATGCGACGTGCGTGTCGAGCCAAACCTCTTCTGCGTGAAAAACTCCTGCAGGCGTGAGCCCGCTTAAATATTAACATAACTAAGAGCATGTAGCGGTAGAGATAGGTAAAAGGCGTAGAGACGTCTTGAAAGAGTAGACTTGTTTCGTGCAAAGATTCGCAGTGAATAAACTCCCCCTCAAATGGACATCTTTTATTCCAAATTTTTGGGCCCACATTCCGTAACAGTATGTTTTAGAAAAGACACACTGACGCCATACAGCACCGGTATAAGAGCACCGGTGATCGCGACAACAATAGAATACAATAGCATTTCCAAGAATCCGCGATCGAAGGATTAAATTGATCATTTTCTTTAATTACCATAATTAATGTAAAACGGTGCTAAATACTAATACAAAATATCTTCCGGATGGAGTTTCGCCTCTGTTCCGCTAAACCTCTTCCCCGAACTTACACCATAAATTACAGTCTAAAAAATAACGCTCGCATGTAATTGATGATCAGAGCCCGCTGGTAAAACGAAAACTCGAATTCAGCATTTACATTTTAGAGTATTGCTTACGTTAATGCCGTAATTAAGTTAAAAATTCATTAAATTCTTTCGTTTTAGATACGCGATTCCTTTGATGTATTTTTAATGAATATGAGCTAAAGAAAAGTACTATGAGATATGATGGGTACTAGATACGTATGACCACGACATTCATAGCATTTGGAAATTAGGAAAAGCGATCGCGAAAATGATTACGAATGATTTCTTAAGTTTTCGCGAGTATCACTCATGATATTATAAGTTTAAACACTTACGGATTTTGTCGCGGAGCACTTTTATTAATCCCGACGTTTCGGCTACTTTACAGCGGCCGTGGTCACGGGCGGACTGAGGTGACAGGTGTCCAATTTCTTGAAGTTATCCAACTACCCGACGACTCATCAATATTTGTTTGCGTTCCGATCTACGCAGAACGAACTCACAGTGTCTTGAAGCCGAGGTATCATAGATTTGTGCTTTAGTTTGTTTATCACTGGATCCCAACTAGATGGCAGCACCCAACCATCTTCGCGGTTGAAATTAGGGTGTTTTTTAATTTCTATGGCCTCGCGTATCATTCTTGGGCGGTATCGTGCTTCTTTTGCCAGTACTTGTGGCTTATCAAATCTTATGTAATGGCGAGGTTGATCCAGTGTGTGTTCACAAATTGCGGACTTGTTGTTCCTACGGTGTTTGACATCTGCAATGTGTTCCTTGATACGGGTTTTGATGGCCCTTTTGGTTTGCCCTATATAAGAGAGGCCACAATCACAGTCGAGTTTGTAGATTCCTGCATCTTGAAGGGGTAAGTTGCATTTCACTGATGGTAAACATTGGCTGATCTTTTTGGGCGGCTTAAAGTATGTTTTTATTGAAGCTTTCCTTAGAATGTAGCTCACTTTATCAGTGACTCCCTTTATAAATGGTAACACTGCAGGTAATCTTTCCACTGTTGCCGGCTTCACTCGGTTGCTGCTCTGTTTGCGTGGTACCCGAAGCTTATTGTCGCGTAAAACTTGTGCAACATGATGAAGTTCGGTGTCCACATGCTGTTCATCGCAGATTCCTCGTGCTCTTTGAAATAACGATTTTCCAACAGTACTTAACTGTGCTGGGTGATGATGGGAATCACCATTTAAATATCTGTTTGTGTGTGTAGGTTTGCGATACACCGTATGACCTAATGTGCCATCAGGACTCCTTATTACTAATACGTCCAAGAAAGCTAAGGAATTATCTCTCTCCAACTCCATTGTGAACTGTATTTTGGAGTTGAGGCTGTTCAGGTGCTCAAGGAATATGGATACTTTGTCTGATGGTAATATTGTGAAAGTATCATCTACATACCGCTTGTAGAAGGTGGGTTGTACAGGTGAGGACTTCTCAGGAGGAGGTGTCCTCACCTGTACAACCCACCTTCTACAAGCGGTATGTAGATGATACTTTCACAATATTACCATCAGACAAAGTATCCATATTCCTTGAGCACCTGAACAGCCTCAACTCCAAAATACAGTTCACAATGGAGTTGGAGAGAGATAATTCCTTAGCTTTCTTGGACGTATTAGTAATAAGGAGTCCTGATGGCACATTAGGTCATACGGTGTATCGCAAACCTACACACACAAACAGATATTTAAATGGTGATTCCCATCATCACCCAGCACAGTTAAGTACTGTTGGAAAATCGTTATTTCAAAGAGCACGAGGAATCTGCGATGAACAGCATGTGGACACCGAACTTCATCATGTTGCACAAGTTTTACGCGACAATAAGCTTCGGGTACCACGCAAACAGAGCAGCAACCGAGTGAAGCCGGCAACAGTGGAAAGATTACCTGCAGTGTTACCATTTATAAAGGGAGTCACTGATAAAGTGAGCTACATTCTAAGGAAAGCTTCAATAAAAACATACTTTAAGCCGCCCAAAAAGATCAGCCAATGTTTACCATCAGTGAAATGCAACTTACCCCTTCAAGATGCAGGAATCTACAAACTCGACTGTGATTGTGGCCTCTCTTATATAGGGCAAACCAAAAGGGCCATCAAAACCCGTATCAAGGAACACATTGCAGATGTCAAACACCGTAGGAACAACAAGTCCGCAATTTGTGAACACACACTGGATCAACCTCGCCATTACATAAGATTTGATAAGCCACAAGTACTGGCAAAAGAAGCACGATACCGCCCAAGAATGATACGCGAGGCCATAGAAATTAAAAAACACCCTAATTTCAACCGCGAAGATGGTTGGGTGCTGCCATCTAGTTGGGATCCAGTGATAAACAAACTAAAGCACAAATCTATGATACCTCGGCTTCAAGACACTGTGAGTTCGTTCTGCGTAGATCGGAACGCAAACAAATATTGATGAGTCGTCGGGTAGTTGGATAACTTCAAGAAATTGGACACCTGTCACCTCAGTCCGCCCGTGACCACGGCCGCTGTAAAGTAGCCGAAACGTCGGGATTAATAAAAGTGCTCCGCGACAAAATCCGTAAGTGTTTAAACTTATAATATCATAAATGATTACGAGATCTAGTAGCTGGGTAGAAAAAAATTGGCATTGATAGTTATTTTTAAGATAATCAATCATGTTTGTATTATTTCTAAAAATATTTAAAATTTGACGAGATATTTGACTCTAATGGTTTATAGATCTAATCTAAAAAGTTAAATCTATGAACTTCGAGAATCTGTACGCTCTAGTTACGAGTACAATGTCAGAGTAGAGTCGATAGCAAATCGCAAAAGGCTTTTGCTCAACGATGGATAGATGGACCACTCAACTCGAAGCCACTTCAACTGTGTTTGCTGGACTGTACTGCATTTGAAGCCCACCCCTATAGACCTCTATATACTGAGAGGCCGATCAAAACCGCAGTATTACTTGTCTTATGGCCTGTATTCACTTTGATTAATGCGAGTGCAGGTGATTAGTGATTAGGAGAAAATAAAGAACTTGCACTAATCAGTCGCTGTCCACACTTGCTTTCTCCTGTTTACTAATCACCTGCACTTATCACTAATCAAAGTGAATACAGGCCTTTAGGCTCAACTTGTATGCGTCCGCGCGAACGAGCGGTTTGGTTGGATTTGGTTACAAGATCACAAGTTACATACAAGACGCCTCCGTGGTCTAGTGGTATAGAGCGCGGCTCTTGACTCGGAGGTCGTGGGTTCGATTCCCGCGTTGGAAACATGATATTTCCAAGTTTGGTTAGGACAATGCAGGCTGATCACCTGATTGTCTGACAAGTAAGATGATCCATGCGTCGGATGGGCATGTAAAAAGTCGGTCCTGCGCCTGATCTCTCGCCGGTCGTGTCGGTCTACCGTCCCACTGGGCTATGAGAGTAAAGGAACGGAGAGTGCTCTTGTGTACAGCGCACACACTTGGGCACTATAAAATTACTCCTGCGTAGCTGGCCTGGTTTCAATGAAACCGGCCACCGTCACCGAAACCGGTGTGGGAGCTATTATATTACGTACAAAAAGTAATATCTCAAGCAAGTATTGCTTATGTTTTCGTGATATAGCGACCAAACCGCTAGTTCGCGCGAACGCATATAATTCGAACCTAAGCAGATAGTAGACAGAAACCGATCGCGCAGTAATTGTCGCGTTATCGTTTGATAATGGTTTAAAAAAGTCGTAAGTATATATGACTATAATTGTTGGTTATCCGCTAGCTATCAAATTTCTTTTCACTGTCCTAGGGGGGACGGTAGCGTTTTAGGATGGCGCAGGAGTTCGTACATAGGGGCGGCGAAATTAAAATGTCCTATACTCATAAAAATATAAATCCGGTCCAGCCATTAGCACAGATTTATTGAACAATACGAGACCACTTTGTCGTTCTTTGATGCCACGTTGAAAAACTTGAAGAGGTCATTTTAATGAGACTTTTCCCCAACATTCTGATGAGAACAATCATGAGAAGCATCCTTATCTTGGTCAAGCCTTCATTGTTGCATTACTTACAATATAGAACTAAGGTATCAAAAATGTTGAAATCCTCTGGATTAATTAAATCAAACCAGAGGTTTCTAAAATCCAAGAGTTTGGAAAATCGGGCCCTTCCTAGGACCCAGTGAACTCCTGCAGCTTACGGTACTGAGAATTTCTAAACGTCGAAAAATGCGCTGATTCGATTTTTTATGGTTTGCTATTTTTCAACTGACAGTCGTTTTAAAGCTAATTTAAATATTATCTGCCTTTATACAACGCCGTTTACGTTTTCACTACAAAACTTACCAATCCATCCACGTAAACTTTTACCTTAACTAATGATGTCCATTTTGGATTTTAATCCTTTCATAATAAGCGCCGAAAGACCTCCAAAACCGCAGGTCGGTAAGTGCAAAATCCAATTTTAAGCCCTGTCTAATTTAGGTCGCAGACAAAGGCACAATGGCCAATTTATGAAATATGGCGGACTATGTGATAACTACCGCCGGGAACACGACGTCTATTTTATATTCTTGGCCTCTTGGGGTGCATTACGTAATTAAGTTATAATAGAGATCCATAGATACTAATATTATAAATGCGAAATTGTGTCTGTCTGTTACCTCTTCACGCCCAAACCGCTAAACCGATTTTGCTAAAATTAGGTATGGATATACTTTGAGTCCGGGGCACGACGAGTCAAGAACATAGGATACTTTTTATCCCGGAAGATGTACGGTTCCCGCGCTATAAACGAATTTTGGCGCAACGGCGTTGCGGGTGTCATATTCTAGTTGTACTATAATTGGCATATTTAATAGGTTATTGATGACGATTCTCGTCGTCTTCGTAGTCTAAGAAAATTACTAGCTACAGAAGTCAGAGTCCCTTTAAAAATTTTAAGTTTAAACTGCTCTTGAGAGTTGAGGCATCACACACGAACATACCTGCAACAAAAAAATACATTTGAAAACATAATACACAAAAAAAACGAAAACACAAGTAAAAGCAATTTTTAAACTTGGAATACGTGAAGCACAAAGCTAATAATATGTCTTTGTCGTCTGGATATCGCGTAAAAAAAGCAAGCGCAATCGTTCGGAAACTGCTTTGCCGTTTATTACGATTTACGATTTTCTTGAAGTTGACAGGATTTTAAAACGGAAAAACAAAAATTGCATTGTTTTCCTGTAGTTATTTTCTATAGAATAGAATAGAATATACTTTACTGTGAACACAGTTACAATATAACAACACACATTCAACAGAAACAGAAATAATCGGCCAAGTGCGAGTCGGACTCGCGCACTATGGGTTCCGTACCATTATAGAGCAAAATTAGCCCGAAAATTGTGTTTTTTGTATGAGAGCCCCCCTTATTTTTTTATTTTATTTTAATATTATTATTTAATATTAAAGTGCACATAAAACTAAGGACCTTGAGTAAAATTCAGGTACCTACCTTTTGCCATTATTGATATAGAGCCAAAAAGGCGAAAAAAATCACGTTTGTTGTATGGGAGCCCCCCTTAAATATTAATTTTATGTTGTTTTTAGTATTTGTTGTTATAGCGGCAACAGATATACACAATCTGTGAAAATTTCAACTTTCTAGCTATTGCCGTTCTTGAGTTACAGCCTGGAGACAGACGGACGGACAGACAGACATCGAAGTCTCAGTAATAGGGTCCCGTTTTTACCCTTTGGGTACGGAACCCTAAAAATGACGAGTAGGTACACGAAGGCGGTCTTATTACTAAATAGCAATTTCTTCCATTCTATATAAACGAAACAGAAAGCAGGCATACATTCTCACAGTGCAAAAAAAAGTTAAGAAATACGTCTCTCTAATTCAAGTGCTTACTCTACCACCCTATTTTTGTACAGTATGCAGTCGCACCCAGAGGTGAATGAAACATAATTCATGATGATGAAACAAACACATTCTTAGGTAGGGAATAAAGTTCAATTTCGAAAAGCTATATTAATAAAGAGCTGCGTCGCGTCTCCGTCAAACGTGAGTATAAGTGTCTAAACACACTATGCCGAAGTTCCATGGCGGAATTTCCTGCAATGTATTTTAAATTACCAATGACACACTATGCCGAAATTCCGTCGCGTCATATTGTATGCGTTTGACATTGCTGACGTAATCATGCGGAATTTCCGCCGCAGAACTTCGGCATAGCGTGTTTAGACACTAACAATGTAGTATTGTAGCATCATGTTTAATGTATAATGTATAATTCTTACGTGATTCAGCGCACAAAATCCGGCGTATAAACAATAATAATTTGCATTTAAAATTAACAATTACGTATAAATTAATGTTAAATTGTGTTTAATTTTGTTCAATTATGTAAATCATTAATATGTATCGTGCGTTTGTAATGTTCGTTCTGTAAGTACCATCATTTCAAATTATGAAGGCAGAAACATTTTTGAAATAAAAACGTTTTAGCGGTGTTGTCCACTTTTTGGAATGGTTAAAAATTTACAAAACTCGAGTCATGGCACGTGACTTGATCGAAATTTGTAAGACGAAGGAGTAGACCACCGGCGCGCGTGAGCAAGTATTAACTTCTCTCTGTTTTCACTTCTGGCGTCACTCTTGGAGTACTATATCAGCTTCTGTCTAGTAATTTAACAATGATTTTAAATACATTTCATAATATAAATTGTGTAAAACATTTCTCCGAGTCTGGAAATATAAAATTAATTGTCTCGGCGGCGAGATCTTTAAAGCCGACAACGTTAAACCGGCACACTCTTAATCGCATCGGATCGTGGTGCAGCTATCATTGTAAAACTAAATACAGCTGTATTTTATTTAAGCTTTTGTTTTCAATTTAGAATGTAAAAATCCTCGCTATGAAAAATATCTCGATTTTCGATATAAAAATGCGTTGTGCACTTTTTTGGGACGGGAAAAAATGTTGAATTTGTGTCAGGACAATTCGTCAGGAATTCGTAAGACTGAGGGAGACTGCTCGCACGGTGTAAAGAGAGGAAGTAACATCCCTAACCTGTTGTTTTTTTATACAACGATATGGGCAAGGTTCAATTGTATGCCAAGACTCTCGTCATGGATTTTATATTTTTTAAAGCGCCAATTACAAGTTTTTCTTAATGGAATATCCCGAGTGTTCTTGAAATATAGGACAAGATTGCAAAAACACAAAAAAAGAAAAAGTTTTTATACAGGGTGTAACCATACTATGTTATTTAGGTTTAAATGTATATTTTACGTTGATTCAATGTAGTCAATTGTTCGCTAAAAGTGTTACTTTTAATGATTGTATGGGCGAATTCATGATGTTGCTGGTATTTCTCATAGCACAGAAGACAAAAGTGACTCATTGAATTCTATGATACATACACGTTCCCTAAGTATTATCAACTACTTTTATTACACCCTGTATACCTACTAATACTACTATTGTATAGAGTTATAGAACTTATAGACTATAGTGTATACTGATGCAAGAATCCAAAACGCCAAACAAAATTTTAATTAAGTTTTCGTGCAACAGGGAATTTAAATTCTCGCACCAAAATTCTCAAATAAACAGCCCCTAACCTAAACCTTTCGTCTGGGGAGTTGTTCTAAATTATGATGCCCCCGCCACACGTCCGAGCGCGGGACAAGACGCTTAATTAACTGTCATATATCCCGTCCCGTGCTCGCCGGTGTACACTCGGCTTAATATAAAGGCAGGTTATAAGTGGAACTATAGGCACCCATACTAATAATATTATAAATGTGATTATGTGTCTATCTGTCTGTTACCTCTACACGCCTGAACCGCTGAACCCATTTTGCTGAAGCTTGAACTTTGATTCCCAGGAAAGGGTACAGGATATTTGTTATCCCAAAAAATGTACGGTTCCCGCGCGATAAACGAGTTTTGGCGCAACGGAGTTGCGGGCGTCATCTAGTGTTTTATACAGGGTTAAAACTAAAGACATTGTAGAAAAGAAAATTGTATAAGATATGTATTGAGGGGTAGAATGAATAAAAGATTGTCAGTCAATTAGTTTGCTTTTAGTCTTTTTGTCGGTTGGCTTTCGCTTAAGGCTGCTCTCTCGAAAAAAGCGTGCAGATGAAACAACTTTTCATCGGCATTAACAGAGAAATTATATCTGAAAAAAATAATAAGTAATCTACATGATATGATACGTAATTTGGTTTTGCCATATTTTTTCTATCGGTATCACATAATAAAGAAATAAAAAACCAAATCACCTCCAAATCGTTAAATGAAACCACTTTACTCCTTCATTATTTATCAAAAGAATATATAAAAAATATCTACTGCTTTGCAATACATAAGTTAATAATTTGGTTTTGTTACTTTTTTGAAATATGTATTATATTAAGCCTTGAAAAGGTTTTTTCTCCTATTTCGCCCTATCATGGACGCGGCGAGCGTCGTAACCGCCACCGTACAAGGCGCGCTGTTATGAATGTTATTTTAATGTCATTTACGTCGATATTCGCACTGACAGACAATCGACCTGCTAATTTAGGAAGAGAGGGCCCTTAAGGCGACGCCTTGATAATTTGGCTGTAGCGATGCCGATTTTTTTCAGCAATGACTAAAGCTAAGAAATTGAAGTTCATTGTCAGTATTCATCATGTCTTTGTCTTTGAATTGCCCATAGCATAACACGATTGGACAACTTTTATAGCACAGAATAATCAATCGAAAAGACCTCTGTAAAAAAAGGGATTCCTATTTTTCCAACAGAGGAGAGTGATTTAAGGTTCCAAAATTTGTACATAAATTGGTTCAAGCATGCACTTTAATTTGTGCATAGCTTATATGAAATGTATTTATGGTTTTTAAATTATGCGACAAAAACCATTTTGTCGCTTACGCCCTTTCCATTTTTTGCTGTTCCATTGCTTGTTTTCTATGAGAGGCCGGCAGGCTGATTATGTATCTTTAGCAGATGGTTAGCAGACAGCAACCGGTCGCGCAGTTGTCGCGCGATTGGTCGCTAATCGCTGAAAAAAATCGTATTATATAAGCCTGTTGCTCTGCTGTTGTCCGCTAGTTATTAAATGCATTTTTAGCGACAAAAAAAGCGCCACTGGCGATCTTGTAGCAACACGTGGAACTAATTTAAAATGTCAAGTGTTTTGTTTACAAAACGTACAAGTGAATTCTTAGTTATTTATTACAAAAAATGGGCTGGAGTGGTGAGAAAAAGTGGATTTATTGGCTCTGGAAAAGCACTCGAAGCAAACTTTCAAGAACTTATACGTATGCAGGCAACAAGTGAGTATTCAGTATTATGAGATTTGTTTTCACCGAGGTTGGTTCTTTGAGATATAATCGCGTACAATTTATTGTATTTGCATTTTTTTTAGTATAAAATGGAACACAGAGTCTCCCACTCACAGATCGAAGAACTGTTGGACCACTTGGCTCGTCATTCGTCATTAGCCAAAGGTGTTGGTCTTGGGGCAAGGTCGAAAGAGACCATTGACAGAGAGTGGAACGACCTTGCCCAAAAATTAAACGCTCATGGGTCGGGAGCTAATAAAAGTGGTCAGCGGTGGAAACGTGTGAGTATTCTTTACAAAATATAATTCTGTTTTTACTTACTAAAAATTACTTGCAAGTGAATTTTTATTGAGTTCACCTCGGTTAAGTGCATATCATAATTACTATTATTAGGTATATCAAATTTATTATGCAATACATAATTTATTCATGAATACCCATTTCTTTGATATAAATTTGTGATAATATTCATCTATCTATATAGAATCTATAATATTCTTTCCTTTGAATTCAGTATTGGGCTGATATAAAACACAAAGCCAAGTCAAGAGCTGCTGCTAGGCGGCGAGATGCTTCTGGCACAGGTGGTGGACCATCAAGGGAAGAAGATCTCTCTGAAACAGATCGAAAGATCTTGGAGATAATTGGGGATGCTGCCGTGTATGGAGACTCTCAACACCGAGTGCCCGTTTTTGTCAGTAATCGGTATTAAATTAAATTTTTATTAATTATTGCTGAAAAATATATTATTATCATCTTTCATTGTTTGCAGGAAATCCAAAATGAACCTCAGACTGTGAATGTGATAGAGGATATTATAGTACCTGAGGATGTTGTGCCTATAAGCACGCCAGGTACCTATGTTTAATATACTTAACACATTCATAATAATATAATAAATACAAAATATATTCTCTGCTTTGTAAACAAAATTATATAGATACCTATTTGTTTTTAGAATCAGCTCTTGCAACAGTGGTGTCACCTTCAAAGACTGGGTGTACAAGCACAATAATATGTAAGTAACTAAAACTTTGCACCTTATTAAAAACACTACTCCCAAATGCTTTTTACAATCAACATTGTAATTTTTACAGACACTATGCATACACCACCAGGGGACAAAAAATCTAATGTGTGTGAAGTTAAAACTGGTAAGGTTACTACTATAAAACAGTAAATAATTACTGTTGTACGATAATTCAAACTTAAAAATGTTATTCATTTCAGCAACGGCAAGTCCCGCTACCTCCAGGCCTCTGAAGCGTTCACTGTTCCAGGACTCAAAGATTAATAAAAACTCCAATAAGTCAAGTAAGTGTAATACTTTTTCAGTATTATTGTAAAGGAACTGATTATTATGTATGACCAAATTTTTAAATTGGAGTTATGTTCTGTAAAGACTTAGATTAATTCATACTTGAAAATCACTATGTTATCCTATTTTAATTTTTATCAATACATATATCATTGCAATCTTCTCAAAGGAAAAGTGCCTAATATTGTAACTATTTAGTAATTTGTGGCAGAAATAGTTGTAAAATTTAACATAAATTAATTGTCATGTTACAGATATAACAAAAGTGGAACCTGCTTGGGTCGTGGAACTAGAGTCTAGGCGTGTTGCAGCAGAGGAAAAATTTGCCAATGCTGCAATGATAATAGCAGGGGCCTCCCGAACAAATGCAGAAACTGCTCGGTTAAATGCAGAATGTGCTAAGATGCATTATGAACTCATGGCCAAGTTGATAGAGACTATAAAAAAGTGAAATGTGACCCTATTTTATTAATAGTTTCATAATAGTACATAAGAATCTATTATCTAAGCTTAACCTGATAATAATTGATACCAACCCTTAATTTAAGCTATACTTATGATATTTTTATATTATTATAAATTATTGTATATACATATTAGTATATTTATTATTTATATGAGTATTTGTATATTTAAATAACTTATAAATGTGTTTTCTTACTATTAATAACTGTACACACCTAATACTGTTAATTTTCTTAATGTTCTCCTGTATCGGGTCTACTGGAAGATATTCCAATTTACAATAAGTAGTACCATTGTACTAAATTGTATCCTAGTTATAAGATTTCATTGTTAAATATTGTGTACATAAATTGATAAATAAGAATTTTGTACTTGTAATAATTAGGTACAACTTCAAACAGTTAAAAATTAGTAGAAACTTAGCTTATAATTAATTTATTAAGATTTTTACCAAAACATTGTGCCTCTGGTGCATCCTACTTTATTAATTACAATGTATGTTATAAATAAAGACTGTTCTTAATTATAAACTTTTTATTTAAAATAGATACTTATAAAGGCCAGAAATAAGTGTTTATTGCATAAAACTGTGCTAAAGTTCAGATATTAATAAAGAACAACATATTATTATCATAACATTTTATACAAACACTTTAACTTTAGTTTGCTATTTTAGCTTACAAGTTACAACATAAGAATAAAAAATATTATAAATTACTAATTATAAAAACAAGTAAAAAAAACATGAAATCAGAATTAGAATACAAAATGTAGATAGATAGATAGAAAATTCTTTATTTGTACAAACTAAACTAAATTACAATTTAAAATAAAACAATAGGAATATGTACAAACAGGCGGTCTTACCGCTAAAAGCGGTTTCTTCCAGACAACCTTGAAATAATAATACAAAACAATATAAATAAAACAATCTAATACTTATGGCTAAAAATACTACATAATATTATTATATGTAATGTATGGTAACTACATAACTAAATAATTCTTATCTATTCCTCCATAAGCGTTGCACAATAAGTTGTCTCTGTTGCCTGCCACGTTCAAGCTGTTGACCTTCCTCAATGTACGGCTGCCGAGGTACCAGGAAGTCTGCTTCCCTCTGGATATCATTGGAAGGTAATTCAGGTACAGGAAGCCTGTGCTTGTTGGTGATGTTGTGTAATACAGCACATGCATTAACAATCTTAGCCACAACATGGTGATTGTAATGTAGTACTCTATGTGACAACAGACACCGCCAACGGGCTTTCAATACCCCAATACACCTCTCAACTGTGTTTGTTGTTCGGCAATGCATATTTGTGTAGTTCTCTTCTGCACTGCCAGGTTGTGTGTTAACAATTGGTGTTAGAAGCCAAGTTCTCAATGGATATCCAGAGTCACCTGTTAAGAAAATATATTTTATAATATAGTAGGTTACATATCTGCAGGAGATGGGGTAAACACTGAGATATTTGAACTTAAATCAATGAATATTATAGTAAATACGAGTATAGCTCCATTTCTATGAATCAACATTAAAATAATTTGCAGAAATTAAGTGTGAATGAAAATTGTAGATTTATTAGTATTTTGATTCGTGGTCACAACTTTTTAAACAGCAGGTAAAAAATACCCCATGTCTTTAAAATGAAAATGTATGACTGTAAGTGTAGAGACAAAGCAAATTTGTTGGGTACCTATAATAATATAATAATACATACCAAGAAACCAAATGCTTTCACCATTTTGATTCAGCTGCTGCAAATTATGGTGTATTTCTGAATTTTGCCAGATATATGCATCATGGGTAGCACCACCAAACGTTGCATCAATATTTAATATGTTCAGATCACTATCACAAATCTGTAGAAAAAGTAAAACTTAAAACAAGATAAGAAAAAACATTTTCAACTAAGCTTATCAAATTATTATAGAAATAAGTATTGAAAAAAAATATTCTATACTGAGCTACAACGTAGCAATGCAGTATTTTATAGCTGCTATATAATCAGCCTACTGCTAGTATTAATACTTACAATTTGAACATTCCTGGAATGGTAGTGCTTCCTATTAAAAAATCTCTCCTCGTGTTCACTTGGCCTGACCAAGGCAACATGTGTGCCGTCAATACACCCCAAAACACCAGGAAAGCCAAATTTATTTGAAAACCTGCCAAAAATAAAATGTAAGCTTTATGTGGGTAATTTTTTTAACAAAATACACATCAATATGATGAATATAATTTTCATAGTACTGACCCATTTACTATTCTTTGCCTTTCTTGTCTGGTTTGAGGAAAATGGATGTGCTTTCTCAATATAGAGGGGTGATTTAAGGCCATGGTCACATCAGTAATTGCCTTAGACACGCTGCTCTGACTAAGTCCATGCAAATAGCTCATACCTACAGGTTTTTGATATGAGCCACTTGCATAGAAAGAGAGTGCTGTTAACACCTGCAAAAGTAGTGTATATATGTAGGATTATCTACACTTTGCAATTAGGTACTAATAAGGAATATAATGATAATTGGGTATTTACTTACTTTACATTCTACAGTAACTTTTGTTTTCCTACGAGTTCGAGGCAAAAATGGTTCGAGTTCAGTGCACAATTCAGCGAACAACTCTTTAATTATCCTGTAATGTGCACTAAAGTTAGGAGTCTCCATAGGTCTTGCCTCATTCCTCAATCTTCGTTGTAAACGTCTCACGCGCGTGTTCTCGTCTAATCTATTTTGTGCTTCTAATACCTCCTGAATGAGAAAAGCACGAGACATATCGAAAGCGTCTGTAAACAAATAACCTACAAAAAACAGAATAAAATTACGAAAGATATTTATGTGAAATATAGTTATGTGATTAATACATAGGAACTATAATACACTTCTACACTTTGATTTCAACTTTTGTGTAATATTAATGCAGAATAAATATCAAAAACACATTAGCAACAACTTGGCAACAACCTAAATGGGCTGTCGCTCTTTGACAATTCAAATTGTTTGCTAGCTGCTCGCTATCTGCTGTCGCGTTGCGATCTCACTCATACGTAATACCGATTTTTTTAATTACAACGAGCTTTGATGCACTTTTAGTTCCTCAATTGTTCGCTTGAGCGCGCTACCATCGATTGTCCGCTATCGCGTCGCTGTTGCTAATACATAATACAAAAATTATGTTTGACAGCGATATTTGTACAATTTACGCCTGTCGCATTGCTGTTGCAAGATACATAATCAGCCAGCGGGCCGGCCTCTCATAGAAAACAAGCAATCTAAAACATATCCAACACGGTTTCTTACTTTAACGCTGCGTCACCTTAAACCACTGAATGAATTTTGAGTCCCGGAAAAGGACGTGGAATAGTTATTATGCCGAAAAAATGTACGGTTTTCTGGCAATAGACAATAATAATTAATTAAGTATTAATTTCGGCGCAATGAATAAAAAAAGCTCTGTCTTTTGTTTTGGTGCTACCAAACTACAAGTGCAGTGCTAATACTAAAAAAACTTATAGTTTCTGTTCAATTAAACAAAAACCACAACTTTTGTAGCCGGTCCTCAGACCTACAGAATAAACAAACAATATCACAAGCGGTCCAACTATTACAGATCACTTTTCGTACTTAAGATTATCATCCTGACTGTACGTTACATGAATATGAAAATCTCGTAGTTTACGAGACTAGGCCAGTATTAAACTTTTGTTAAGTTAAACAGATCTAGTTGTAGACGGTTTGCTGAGAAACTTCTAACATACTAATGAAGCTAGTTTTATCTTAACAAAAATCTTGTTGTGAATTTTAAGTGACATTTAAAATACATTGTTTATTTAAAGAAATCAAAGATTAATAAAAAATAGCAACATTTTATTTACATTTACCTACATTTCTCTCATTAGCCAACATTTTTGACAGAAGTTTACGGCCAAATATAACCCATTATAAGGCCATTGGAAAGAGAAGCTGCTAAACCTTAGAACCCGTAGTAATAACGCCATATTATCTGCGTTAAATTACTTCCCAAAAGTTAAATTAAGTTAATGTTACTGACGCTCCCACAATATTCCACGTTATAAACGCCTTGTAATAATCGTTTGATAATAATCACGCCTTCTTTTCCATTCTCACAGAGAACAAAAGAAATAACACGAATTTTAATCAACGACTGAGTTAAAAATGTTTTGATTTAGTTTTTGTAAAGGACTTTAGTAAATATGGATTATTACTTGCTAGATGGTGCCCGCAACTTTATCGCACGGGAACCGTACATTTTTCCGGGATAAAAAGTATTCTATGTCCTTTCCCCTGACCGTGATCAACAGAGACAGACAGATAGACACACTTTCGTATTTATCTTATATCTTTAAACGAGCAATTCTTGTATATATATATATATATATATATATATATATATATATATATATATATATATATATATATATATATATATATATATATATTCTTGTATATATATATATATATATATATATATATATATATATATATATAATTGGAATCTCGGAATCGGCTCCAACGATTTTCGTGAAATTTAGTATATAGGAGTTTTCGGGGGCGATAAATCGATCTAACTAGGAATCATTTTCATAAAATGTCATTTTTAACCCCCGACCAAAAAGAGGGGTGTTATAAGTTTGACGTGTCTGTCTGTCGGTCTGTCTGTCTGTGGCATCGTAGCATCCAAACGGGTGGACCGATTTTGATCTAGTTTTTTTTGTTTGAAAGCTGACATGACCGAGAGATTTCTTAGCTATAGTTCATCATCATCAGCCTGCTGAAATATCACGGTTTATCTGGTTCGTGATAGGCCGATTAGCAACTTGCAGTCGTTTGATGGGTTTAATATTTTGCATTCTGATTCGTGACACTTCTGAATATAATATACACATTATTGGAATGTTGACCTGGTGGAGCAGCATCACCTGGTAATCAATAGGATACCCAACTCCTCACCAACTTAGAGCAGAGGTTTCGTGTTTGGGCTCATTTTAATTGCGACAGCCAAAAGACGTAGATAAACAGTAAATATTTCAGTTTCAGTAATCATCTGGATTCTATAGGAGCCGAGCTCCGTATGAACCCAAAGTGGAGGTTTCATGTTTGGGCAGTGGGCTCATATTGACGGCCTCATCCAAGAGGACATATTTTATAGATGGTATTCATTGGGATATGATCCAGTTGATAGGAATTATTCTGCACAAGTTTAAAAATAATAAAATTAAATTAAATTAAGAAATTAAAAAAAACCCCCGCCAAAAACTTTAAAAAGTAAAGAAATAATATTTACTGACTTTAAGTTTAAATAATTCCTAAGAGTAAAGTAATATTTTAGTCCATAAATGTTGTCAAGGTGTGTCGGGGGACCGCTAATGTCGATGTTTGATTTCACTTAACATTATAGTTTAAGGGTCAGTTCACAACGACCCGAATCGAGAGAATCAGCGACTATTATGACGATACAAAATGCAAAAGTCGCTGTTGTGGTAGTTTACTTGGGGTCCCCTGACACACCTTGACAACATTTATGGACTAAAATATTACTTTACTCTAAGGAATTATTTAAACTTAAAGTCAGTAAATATTATTTCTTTACTTTTTAAAGTTTTTGGCGGGGGTTTTTTTTAATTTCTTAATTTAATATGTGTGTTTTTTTTTAATTTTTTGAATACCGAGCGAAGCTCGGTCATATAGCTAGTAATATTAATATGGTTGGATTATTATTACTTATTAGTTATTAGGCATCCAGCAACATCCACCGGCTTTTTGTGAGACCATTATAGTTTTCCGAGCGAGTTAAACCACCCTATACTTAACCTAACACACGCAGGCCCTTAGGCTATTAGTGAATTGTTTAAGGCAACAAACTAACACTCGTAAATCTTACTATCCCTTCCCATCCCTACAGCCCTTTACTAAGTACAACGTAACGGCCCTTAACTAAGTACGTCCCGACCATCAAACTGCCTTTCATATAAAGGTTTGGAAAAAATCTCTAAAGGATAATATTATGGGCTTATGTTTCAGTGCTTCAGGAAAGACATGAAAAAACGTTTAAACAGTGAAAAAAAGAAAATGCTTTCTGATTTTACAACTTACTAAAAGCAATAGACTATAAATATTTCAATCAATCAAATCAGCCAATACATATTCGCCCACTGCTGGACATAGGCCTCTCTCAACGAACACCAAGATGGCCGAGCTACTCGCATCCAACATGGACCCGCAACAAAACGGAGATCGTCATCAGACCTAGTTGGAAGTCGACCTACACCTTGTTTACCCCGGCTCACAGTGTGATAAAAACCTCGATTTTGTTTCACCGCGTTTTTCTTTCAAAATACTATTAGTGGAGTTCCCAGAGCGTAAAAATCGTGCAAACCTCCGATTTTTGCAATAGTGGATGAAAATTGAAAAGAAAAAAAGGAATGTGTAGCTGATAACATAAATAATAAAGTTTACCTATTGAAAAGTTGTGCTTTTGATTTTTAAATTATTCTCTTCCACTTCAAGTAAACTCATAAACTGTAAAATTTTGAAGAAAATTTGCATATTTCTTTCTTTTAAATATATAGCAAAATAATAAAATATATTATTATTTTTTTGATTTGTATCGTTGCTTATATTCCAAAGAAAAAAAATAAGTTGAAAAAATATATAATTTAGATTTAAAATTAATATTTTTGTATGTAGATGAGCATACCTCCAAATGTGCTTGTTGTGTGCCTCGCCAGGTAAATGGCGTTCCTATTTTTCTTTGGTTTTTAAATAGGAAGTTTAAAATTATTTTTTAGGCTTAACAAAGCCTTCTATTTCTTAATGTGTATAACTTTTTAGCTCTTACTTTATTAAATTTTCTGAAAATGTAGCACAAACTTTTCACGGATATTACGAAGAAAATCTGTATTTTATTTCTTTTGGTTAGGTTTTTACAGAATAAAATTGATTGTTGATTTTTTTTTTCATTAATTATATTTGCTAAATATACTCAAAGGAAAGAAATACAAATTAGGTTAAGAACTGATATTTTTTTTATTCAGGTAAGCATTTTCCAAACATAGGTCGCAGCATGCGTCTTTAGTATGTACGTGAGATTTGTAGCACCCAATTTTTTTTCTGGCTTTAAGTAGGAAGTTTAAATATATTTTAAAGACTAGAAAAAGTCTTTCATTTGTCGATGCATTTAATGTTTTAGCTATCACTAATAAATTAATTCTCAACAAATATAGAAAAATATTTTCGGTCTATTTTACACAGTGGCGACCATTATCATGTCAACTAGTTGACTAGTTGACATGATAGTGGTCGCCACTAAGGAAAGCAAAATGAGAGTGAGGGTTGCTAAAGAGCTTACGGACGAGTTCGCGGTGGTCACAGGACTTAAGCAAGGAGATACACTGTCACCTGTGCTTTTCAATTTAGTTCTGGAATATGTCCTCAAAGAAGTGATTGCACTAGACGTAGGGCTACAAATGAATGGGAAGCATAGGTTGATAGGATATGCCGACGACCTGGCATTACTGGGTGAAACTCCAGAGGAAGTGGCCAGCGCGGCTGAAGTCTTAGAAAACGAAGCCCTTAAGGTAGTCCTAAGTATAAACCGCGAGAAAACAGAATACCTCCACATTAAACGCTATAAAAACACGCGCACAAAACGAGAAGACCTGAATATGAGATTTGTAGCACCCAAATCTCACGTTCAGGTCTTCTCGTTTTGTGCGGGACGCTTCTTATAAAGGGACGGACAAATTTAAATACTTAGGCTGCACCATTACCGACACCAACACGAGACAGGAGGAAATAAACATCCGCATCCAAAACACCTTACGATGCAGCGCGGCACTTCATGGAGTGTTAGCGTCCAATCTCCTAAGTAGAAAAAGTAAGATCGCCATTTACAAGTCTGTAATAAGGCCAATTCTAATGTACGGATGCGAGACCTGGACGCTCACACTCGATGAAGAGAATAAACTATTGGTAGCCGAAAGAAAAATCCTCCGCAAGATCTTGGGCCCGGTGAAGACAGAAGACGGAGGAACTAGAATCCGAACCAACGCCGAAGTTGAAGACCTCATAGCTGAGCCCAATATTATTGTCGTAACAAAAGCCCAGCGACTCCGATGGCTCGGTCATGTTGCAAGAATGGGAGAGGATCGTGCCACTAAAAAGGCGTTCCTTGGACGTCCGATCGGGCGACGACCGTCCACGGTACCGGTGGTTAGATGTCGTGGAGTCGGACCTGCGCGATCTTGAGGTGTAAGTGGCGCAAACTCGTGTCGGAGGCCAAGATCCACTTTGGGTCGCTGAGCCATCGTAGTAAGTAAGTAAGTAAGTATTTTACACATTTTTGGAGATATTTAAACGTTTTTAAGTACTTAAAAGTTATCATTTCTCTAAAAATTAAATACGCACAACAATCAAGTTTAACACACTTTTCGTTACAACCCTTAAAACCACCCAAACCCTTTTATCTTGGTTACGACGAGCGTTAATCTCTAAAAACTTTGCAAAAACCTTATAGTTGTATTTAGCTTAAGCAAACTTTCTTTTTTAAAAATTGTGTATTTGGTTAATTTTCAACGTAAACAATCGGATAAGAGTTATTAAATAACAGGAACAAGAAAAAATTTTTTTTTCTGGACCGGTTTTATATGGTGAAATATTAATTTTTAATTAAGTAACTAAAAAAATTAAAAGCACAAAAAATTTTTTGGTAAACTTTGCAAGTTATAGTGTAAAAAAGAAAATGACACCTCAAAAACAAAAATCCATTCACTATTACAATTTTCGGAGGTTAAAACCTGTGGTGACTGCACTATATAGTTGATAGCTATATTATAAACATTAGAGTAAAACTCCGAGATCGATATTCTTTGTAGTTATTTTATAAAAGAGTGTCAAAGTTGGCGTTTTCCCGGGTCAAAAATTTTCATAAAAATTAATTAAAAAAAAACTAATCAAGTAACATTAATTTTGTTTATACCAATTGATCAAGCACTTAACACTTTATTTTTTCTCCGGTTAACCTACTGTGATCAAGTAGGGAGATATTTATTTATTTAATAATTTTAGTTTTTCATTTTTCATTTCGCGATTAGATCGACTTAGAAAAAGTTTTAAGCATGAAACGATAGTGTGAGTAATCCTTTATCAATGTTATTAAAAATCACACTCTAATAACCTCTGTGTCTGAAGTTATATCCAATTAAAATTTTTTTAATAAAAAATCGGATTTTTTTATACCTAGGGTTGTCATCAAAGTTGATATTTTATTTTCCCCGACTACATCAGAAGGTGATTACTGATAAAATACTGTGAGCACATAAAATCATTAGTTTACGTTATATTTTTTCACTTTTTAGATTTTTTATTATTAGACCTACCTAAACGTGATCTTGATATTTTTCGTATGGAATATCGATTGCGAATTTTCGTATCAACCGGATAAATCAAACAAGAGACCTTTAGTGTCAACCTTAGGTACAAAAAATCCGAATTTCTATAAAAAAATATTAAATTGGATATAACTTCTGACACAGGGGTTATTAGAGTGTGATTTTTAATGACATTGATAAAGTATTACTCACACTATCGTTTCATGCTTAAAACTTTTTCTAAGTCGATCTAATCGCGAAATTAAAAATTAAAAAACTAAAATTATTAAATAAATAAATATCTCCCTACTTGATCACAGTAGGGTAACCAAATTTGGAGAAAAAGTAAATTATTAAGTGCTTGTTCAATTGGTACAAACAAAATTAATGTTACTTGATTAGTTTTTTTCTTAATTAATTTTTATGCAAATTTTTCACCCGGAAAAAAGCCAACTTTGAAACTCTTTAAAAATATAACTACAAAGAATATCGATCTCGGAGTTTTACTCTAATGTTTATATAGCTATCAACTATAGTATATTGAAAGAAAAACGCGGTGAAACAAAATCGAGGTTTTTATCACACTGTGCGGCTGGGTAAACGGGGTATAAATATTTTATTATGCTTGAAATATGCCTATGTATGTAATAATTATACATACGAACAAAGACAGATCCAATGTATTAAATAATAAATATATTTTGGCCATAAAGTTTGAAAGAAAAAAATTTTTAGCAAACTACATTTCTAAAATTCACCCAAAATAAAAATCAATTTCTCAACTATAAAACGCAGCCACCCACGTCTTAAATTTAATTTATGCCCAATACTTGCGAGTTTACGACGTACCCAGGGAAATTAAAACGAACAGACTAAAATATTAATGAATATAAATTAATTTAATGGAATACTCTGGGGTCTGGAGGAATTTTGCGAATAGAACTAGATGTTGCCCGCGACTTTGACGCGCAAATTCATATCGTGATAACTGGCTAGTATATTAGTAACAAAAAAATATTTATACAGAGAATAACACATACTCGTCTTTGTCTGACAGATTGAAAACGTCATATGAAAGATAAAGACGGCGAACCTTGAATAGTTTAGGTTCACGCTACGTAAATAACAGCTTTATATTGTGGATGTAGAGATATATTATGCCGGAACTCAAAGTATTTAAATATAATATCCATAACAAAAATGATAGCGTTCAGTAAAGAGGCAAATGTTAGGACTCTTAGGCCGTCTTTCCACTGACGCGGAGCGGAGCTTAGCTGTGCCGAATAATTGACCAATCACCATGCTCGAAATCTTCGCTCCGTTTCGCTCCGCTTCGTTGTCATTCCGCTGGAATAGCACGATTGGTTAATTCGGGCACCGCTAAGCTCCGCTCCGCTTCAGTGGAAACGCACTCTTAATCTATGTATAATATGGCAAAACAACATTGTCGCATCAGCTTTTTGTATTTAAATAAAAATGTGTAATCATCTACTTTAAAATATTGATTCGCGTTTAAGTGTTTTAGTTATTCAGCTTTAGCTAAATTCCACACCGATCGAACACAAATGTACCTACTATTTACTAGTACTCCGTTTGTAATACACAAACGCTGAAGTACCAAACTTGTAACTGGCTAGGCCAGGAGCCTGCGGTAATTTGTACACGCATTTCAATTAGTGAAGCGTTTACGGCCTCCACTCGGTTGCCTAAGGATCTTGTACTATACAAGAGAGTACCACAGACATGTAGCGTGGACGGTGGACCACGCATTGAAAGTCGGACCAGCTACCAAAAGGGCAGGAAATATATATTTATGATAGCAATAGTCGAACATTGAATGTCAAATGTATGGGAATTGTTTTCGATAACTATAATTACGTCCAATTTTCGAGAATTATTAAGGATGGGATTACCTTCAATTTGAGAGCTAGAAAGCTAGGTTTACTTCGACCCTCGAAGGATAAGCTTTACGCCCTCGAGGATTAAAAGTAAGTATGTATATATGCCAAATATTTACTAATTTTCGATAACAAACGAATCTATTTTATTATTTTCAATGCCCGGTTGTTTTTGAAGTGAAAACTTCTTTAGCGGCGTTGAGCACTTTTGTGGGATGGGTAAAAAACTGTGAAACTCGCGTCAGATTCTCGTGTTGATCGAAAAACCTTGGAAAAACCGTAAGACGGTTGGAGAGAAGTGTTTTGTGTCGAACTCGAAGTCGAACTCGAATTGATTGTAAGGGTTTCGATTAATTAAAAAAATCGATTTTTTTAATAATCGATTTTCATAAAAATGGGTTAAAAAAATGCACAACGTTAATAATCAAGTTTTCACATCTGCCGGCACTCCCGGAGTGCAACCCGTCTCTTTTTTTTACAGGACTTTATCTTTTCAATACCGTTGATTGGTAAACTGTTAACATTGGAAAATCAAAATAGTGAACACATAAGCCTCAATCCCTGTAGAGAACCTCAAAAAATGCATAAAACGCATATATATTAGTCTACTTTAGTTTATTCATAATACAGTTTTATTATATGTATAGATTCGTAGCCAACCGCAAAACCTCAGTATTATTCATGCGGCATCCACATTATATATCTGTAACCTCAGCGGTAGTCGAGGGCTCCATATGTAATTGAAACATTACATTTTAGGTTGAATGGTTTGAACATTTTAATATACTCTAATGAAAGGTTGCAATTGGTCTAGACATCTAGAGAGTTGGTTCCAATGTAACGTGAATTCAGCTTGTAAGCGTATAAATGTAAAAACCTGTAACTTGTATACCAGCTAATACTTCTAACTTTATTTATATTTTAATACCTCCACACCGGTTTCGGTGACGGTGGCCGCCTTTATTGAAACCAGGAGGCCTACTACGAAACCGTTTTGAGAATCGAACAATCGAACGAGAATGCCGCGTCCTGCCCTAACAACATCATTTCACGTTTGTTAGAGTAGGATGCGACAATCTCGTTCGATTGTTTGAGTCTCAAAACGGTTTCGTGGTACGGCCCCAGGCCAGTTACGCCGAAGAAATGTTATAGTGCCCAAGTGTAAGCGCAGGATACACTTGACGCATACACAACAGCACTCTCTATTCTCTTAAGGTGCTCCCACACAGCAACTATATTACGTTATAAAACATTGTGTAACACGATAACATTTTATAACAGCGTGTAACATACGCTTCAACATATTGTCAAAAAATATACGCGTGTTTTGTTATAATTTGTGAAAAAAGTTAGACAAAAATGTTATCCAATGCTATATAACTGCTGTCTGGGAGCACCTTTACTCTCGTAACCCAGTGGGACGGAAGACCGACACGACTGGCGAGATACCAAAGGCGAGGACTGATTTTTTAAATGCCCATCCGACGCATAGATCTTCTTTTGTCAGACAATCAGATGATCAGCCTGCATTGTCCTAACCAAACTTGGAAATAACATGTTTAAATTGCGGGAACTGAACCCACGACTTCCGAGTTACGCACTAAACCACCGGACTACAGAGTAACGTAATTTTTTAAAACATTTAAACGTATTTAAGTACCACATTTAAAAAATTAATCAACATTTTATGTTAATCAGAACTACACGTGTACCTACTATAAGTTTTTAATTAAAGGTAAAAAGTCAGTTTTATGGCGCTACGTATAACTTTATCTGAATACTGGACACCTCAATTTAGCCGGGTAATGGGACCCTAACAATCTGTGTAAGGTGACAAAATGACATTACGGCCTCGTCCGCACTAAAATATGACCGAGATTGAAAGGTTTGCCAGTTTTATAGGACCCCAAATATTACCTTTCTGTTTTATATGCCTAATACCTAAGTATTAAATGGAATCTCCGTTTTTTTTTGTCAGTGTAAAGCGAAGTAAGCGTCAATATTTCTCAAACGTTAAAATATAATCCAAACTAATATCAAAAATGCGAAAACATGTTACCTCGTCACGCCCAAACTGCTGAACTGATGTGGCTGAAACTTGGCATGGAGATACTTTGAGTCCAGGGACATAGGGTACTTTTATCCCGAATAAATTTACCGTTCTTATGCGATACACGAATTTTGGCGCAAAGAAGCTGCTGGCGTCAACTAATTCATTTATTTTTATAAGGAGGGGGCAAAATTTTCTCCTGGCACTCTACAATTTTTATAGAGTAGGTATAAAGCCGTTATATGTATACTTTTTAATATAGGAGTCCCTTATCCTCATAAAATACTTTACCAGGTCTATATTCTAATAAAGAAAAAATGTTAATAATCTAATTAAGAAAAGAAAAGTTTAATAAGTCAACTTACATACATACGGACAGAGCTATCTATCTTCAGAAATACTTGCAGGTTCGAGAGCTATACCAGCTTATCTCCTGCATATGTATGTACAATCCATTCAGTGCTATCCTACCTCGGAGTTTATATAAATAGAACCTTATGCGGTTACCACAAGGACCCTGCAGGAGGTAAAAAGCCCCGTTCAATTGAGTCGAAGGTTTTTCGGAAATGGAAAATAATACTTTCAAAACACGAGCGGACTACAAACGACAATTTTATACGGAATTTTCATTCAAAGGAAATAGTTGACGAAATAAGCGGGAAACTTCGAGTATACTTTATAAGACTCCACTGAATTTTAAATCGTTTTCATGATATAAGTTTAATAAATAGAGCTAATTGTGAGAGAAAATAATAAATATCAAAATGGTTTGAAATAAAAACTAAAGAGAACCAGTTTTTTCGCTTCTGATAAAAGCCATAGTAGTATTTAAGTAGTTTATTCTCTGAAATAACAAATAAACTACTGTATTGCTGGAAAAGTACTGTATTCATGTAAGATACTGTAATAACTAGGATTTTTTGCCGCGGAACAAGCCTGTAAAAAGTTATCTGCTATTCAATATATTTATATTTGTGAGGGCTCGCGTCATCACACCTTGCCTGACTGATGATAACACATCTACATAAATTTAAAATAAAAATTACTATGTTAAAGCACAAATCAATATGCGTGATAATTTTTCCGTAGTGTACCACAAAATGTACATTGTACAGATTGTGGTATATACTAGTCTAATCTACTAATACTATCTACTAATATACTATCTACTAATCCTAGCCTTCGTCATAAAAAAATTTGTCATGTTTCTAAACTAGTAACCAAGCATCAACTTATATAATGTAATCACATTTTCTCTCTACCACGCCAAACTATTTCAGGCTGTATAATATTTTGAGAGCTATTCACCCTTCACCAAGCTATATACAAGCTACATAAGTCATCTTATCTCAGCAGACAGCTGTCGTAATCCACAGTCAGCTCAAGTTTGCGAAACGCAGCTGATACAATCTCGCGCTGTCACTGGTTATTCAATAGGAATATAGTTTGACGTCTATTCTAGAAAATACAAGCCATCTTGAGCGAGACGAAAAGTTCATATTTTACTTTTTATGTAGGTAATTAGGTATATGTTCGTAATACTATTGTATAGCTCTACACGCCCAAACCGCTGAACCGATTTGGTTTTTTGGTCAGCCGGCGAGATAAAATTCATTTATCTCGCCGGAACCGTACGTTTTTCCGGGATAAAAAGTATCTTTTGTCCTTTCTCGGGACTCAAAGTATTTTCATACCCAGCAAAATCGGACATCGGACAGACTTCTAAAAACCGCATCAAAATCCGTTACCTAATTTAAATATGTAAGCATATAATATTAGAACAGTCCATGGGAAGCTAGGTACTTTAAATTTATGTACGTAGTGATTTTCTAAATTATTTTTCAACTACCAAAATAAAATATGGGCATGATAAAATTTTTAATCTAAATTAAATTTTTATAAGTCCGGCATTTTGAAATAATTGTTTTGTTCCAGCCAATTCGTTGCTACATTAAGCCGAGAATTGTTAAGCCGGATTAATATTTGCCGGTTAAACAGAGTTCGAATTAAGCCGAAGTAAGTTTAATTGGTATATTTTGGGGTGTTTTGAGGTAAATAATATTTGTAGTTAGCATATTTTGTAAAACCAACGTTTAGCTTTCAGATATATTTTGAACTAGTTGACTAGTTGTAAATTTTTCCAAAATAAAAAGTATACTATGTACATTTCCAGGGACTCAATACTTTGTGTCTGTCTGTTACCTCTTCACGCTTAAACTGATTGTGTAAGAGGTAACAGACAGACACAATTTTGCATTTATAATATTAGTAAGGATTTCTTTTGAACGTTTAAAAATAGTACATTACTAATATTAATCAGCTAAATTGTAACTTTAACAGTCATGAGTTGGCAACTTAGCATTACTAACCGCAAAACAGTTCACAAAGAGCACCCAAACGCAAACGTTTTCAACTTGAGCTGAATGTAAACGTTCAGGCTAATTACCGCGTGAAAGCCTTCGAATACGTAGCCTGTCTACCTTTGGCTTTTAACATAAATATAGGAAGACTTTATGACTCTGAATAAAATAACTAGAATGAATAGTACCTATATGGCGGCATATTGTGTATATTGTGGAAATTGATAAGCAGTTTTATGCGTGGTCTTAGTGTCTAAGCACACTAGGCCGAAGTTACGCCGGCGTAAATTCCGCATGATTACGCCCGCAATGTATTTTAAATTACCGACGACACACTATTCCGTCGCGTTCCGTCCGTTGTATGCGTTTAACATTGCGGACGTAATTTACGCCGCGTAACTTCGGCCTAGTGTGGCCTAGGCTCTACACTCGCGGCGCGAAAGCCCGCGTAAGCCACGAACCGCGAGTGTGGAGGGTTTAGCAGCTCCGTGTTTGGGCTTCGCTGCTTCGTATTTGTACGCTTCGTGTTCACGGCGCGTAGCATCCGTGAATCGCGGCCGCGAGTGTAGAGCCCGCATTAGACACTATATTGTGATTCACCGCGAGATCACACGCGATTGTATGTAAATAGCCGCGTACTGACCGAGTGAGCCGCCTCGCGCGGATGCCTCGGACATTTGCCGCGGCGCATGCCGCGCGAGGCGGCCGGCGTACGGCCGAGCCAGCTGACAGTGTTGCCAGATCAGGGGATTTCCCCCTAGATTTAGGGGGTTTTCGACCAAGATAGGGGCAAAATAGAGGCAAAATATCGGGAAAATTGTGCTAAGCAGAAATGTACAGTCGGGGAAATGAGTTGTTTAGCAGAAATGTACAGTCGAGGAAAATTGTGCTAAGCAGAAATATACAGTCGGGGAAATGAGTTGTTTAGCAGAAATGTACAGTCGGGGAAAATTGTGCTTAGCAGAAATGTACAGTCGGGGAAATGAGTTGTTTAGCAGAAATGTACAGTCGGGGAAATGAGTTGTTTAGCAGAAATGTACAGTCGGGGAAATGAGCTCTTTAGCAGACGCGCTGATTAAGAGGCCAGGTACACTTGGAATTTCTCATACATACGTAATTCCAAAATCATTTTCTCATACGAAAATATTTAACATGTTTGAGTTGCTTTTCAGTTTAAAATAGTAATTACCTAGGTTCCTGCACAAAAATTTACTTCAAAATATTTAAACACAATTTTTTTTCTTTGCTTCAAAATTTTTTTTAGTAAATTTACTACTAAATATTTAAACACTAAAAAATAGAGTAAAACACTACAATATATATAAATAAATAGTTAATTTACTACAAAATATTTAAACTAAAAAATATTTTTTAGTATTTAAATATTTTGTAGTAAATTTACTATTTATTTATATATTTTTTAGTGTTTTACTCTATTTTTTTGTGTTTAAATATTAAGTACTAAATTTACTAAAAAAAATAAAAACAAAAAAAAAATTTTTAATGTTTAAATATTTTGAAGTAAATTTTTGTGCAGGAACCTAGATAATTACTATTTTAAACTGAAAAACAACTCAAACATGTTAAATATTTTCGTATGAGAAAATGATTTTGGAATTACGTATGTATGAGAATTTCGAGGGTACCCGGCCCCTTAAGGCCGCGTATCCACCTGCAAGACAACTGTCGCGAGAAGTGTCTGACAGTCTGTCTAACAGCAGCTTTTTTTTTCGATTGTCGATATTTTTAATCGATTGTAAGGGTTTCGATTAATTAATTAAAACGATCGTTTTTATTAATTTTTTTTAATCGATTTTCATAAAAAATGGGTTAAAAAAATAATGCACAACGTTAATAATCAAGTTTTCACTTCTGCCGGCACTCCCGGAGTGCAACCCGTCTTTTTTTTGTCTCGACTTCTCCCTCCTATAAGACCCTAGTAAAGACTCAATTTTTTTCTTTAATTCAGCTATTGGAAGGTTCATTTTCCTGGCTTATTTCTCCATGCATCTTCCCTTAGTCCCCTATTTGTGTAATCAGGACATTGCGCATCCCAAAGTCGTCTATAATCACCATATAGTTGTATTAGTTTAAAACACTGTTCTTTATCCATGACGCAAAGTCCTAACACGCAACGATTAAGCGAGGCAAAACACTCCCGTCTTGAGTGAGCGCGGCAAACGTACCGAGGCGCCTTTGCGCATCGACAAAAACCGACAACGCTCGGCTCGGGCCGCGGCAAGCTCGGGCGAGGCAACGCATGCGTTTGCTTCGGGCGAGCCACGTCCTGACCGACCGAGCAACTGCCGCGCACGACTGCCGCGCGAGACGGCTCGCTTGGTCAGTACGCGGCTAAGTCGATGCTCAAAGGCGCCTCGGTACGTTTGCCGCGCACTAACACGTCCTGACCGACCGAGCAGCTGCCGCGCACGACTACCGCGCGAGACGGCTCGCTTGGTCAGTACGCGGCTAATGACAGCGCGGCCGCGCCGCTAATATCTTGCTTGTGGAGGAGCCAAACCGCTCGTTCGCGCGGACGCATATAAATCAAGCATTACATTCGAATTCTGCGAAGGAACTCCCTGATTCTGAAACCTCTAAATGTAAGATCACATTGGCATCATTTACTTTTTTGAAGTGAAAACTTCTTTAGCGGCGTTGAGCACTTTTGTGGGATGGGTAAAATCTGTGAAACTCGCGTCAGATTCTCGTGCTAATAAGAAAACCTTGGAAAACCGTAAGACGGTTGGAGAGTAGTGTTGTAACATCGAAATCGATTAATCGAACAATCGATTGTTTTTTTTTTCGATTGTCGATATTTTTTATTCGATTGTAAGGGTTTCGATTAATTAAAAAAAATCGATTTATTAAAAATCGATTTTCATAAAAGATGGGTTAAAAATTTAATCGATTGTAAGGGTTTCGATTAATTTAAAAAATCGATTTTTAAAAATCGATTTTCATAAAAAATGGGTTAAAAAATTGTAAGGGTTTCGATGAATTAAAAAAAAACGATTTTTTAAAAATCGATTTTCATAAAAAATGGGTTAAAAAAATAATGCACAACGTTAATAATCAAGTTTTCACTTCTGCCGGCACTCCCGGAGTGCAACCCGTCTTTTTTTTTATTAAATAAGGGGGCAAACGAGCAAACGGGTCACCTGATGGTAAGCAACTACCGTCGCCCATAGACACTCGCAACATCAGAAGAGCTGCAGGTGCGTTGCGGGCCTTTTAAGAGGGAATACGCTCTTTTCTTGAAGGTTTGCAGGTCGTATAGGTCCGGAAATACTGCTGGTGACAGTTCGTTCCAGAGTTACTGACCCTTAAAGGTTGCAAAATTGGACTTTATTTATTACGCAAGAAGATACATAATATTCTATTGACTGAAAACGCGGTGTTGAGCTGACTGTTCTTATACTAAAAAATTGGCTGTGACATAGTACTGACGGACAGAGAGACATGACGATACTAGGGGAGCGGGGGGCACGTTGTTACAGGGGTAAGAAGTTACACGCGTTTTTTACCGGGATTTTAAATCGGAATCGAAAAACGCGGAATCGCGTTCTAAATTACGGAATCGCGTACATGAACTGAATTATCGGACCCCTGGCCAGGGGACGCTGCAACTATCTTTTAAAAACGTAATAATTTTATATTTTACTTTCATCTAACATCTAATTACAGTCCATAAAGTTAAGTGATAAGTTTGAGTGATTAAAGGTACAATTCCGTGCATCGCGATCGATCGCGGTCGTGCACGACCTACGACTCTCGTCGGACGCTCGCGACCATAGTCAACGTATGAAAATGTATGGCACCGCTTCCGAGGCCCGCGACTGACGCGCGCGGCCTACGACTGTCGTAAGCCGCGCGCGATCGTGCCATATAACTGTGACACGGTCGCGCGGGGCCTACGACTGTCGTCGGTCGTGCGCGACTGTCATAACTTCAAGACACGATCGCGCGCGGCTTACGACAGTCGTAGGCCGCGCGCGATCGTGCCATATAACTGTGACACGGTCGCGCGGGGCCTACGACTGTCGTCGGTCGTGCGCGACTGTCATAACTTCAAGACACGATCGCGCGCGGCTTACGACAGTCGTAGGCCGCGCGCGTCAGTCGCGGGCCTCGGAAGCGGTGCCATACATTTTCATACGTTGACTATGGTAGCGAGCGTCCGAAGACAGTCGTAGGTCGTGCACGACCGCGATCGATCGCGATGCACGGAATTGTACCTTAACACAAACAGTTCATTAAAAATGCTTTATGCATCGCATTGCCTCGTCACGTCGCAAACTATCTAATATATAAAATTCTCGTGTCGCAATGTTAGATAGCGTACTCCTCCGAAACGGCTTTTATACTGATTTTAACCAAATTTTACATTCATATTCAGTGGGTCTGAGAATCGGCTACTGGGTCCTTTTTATATTGATAAGTGCATTAATTGTTTAATAAATAATAGTAAATTATTACAACTCGAGACTGACGTCGACCATTGTTTACATGCTACGGAATAGCGATGGACGCGTTGCCATGGTGACATACTTATTTAGCCACTTCAATAAAATAATATGGGCGAAATACTTTATAATATGGCAAAGCAACGTCTCCCGGGATAGCTAGTCCCTAAATAAAAAAGTAAAAAATTGAATTTGGAACACAAAATCATCTCCAACAGAGAACCTCTTCTGAACCTCGCTGGAGTCCACTCATCATCCTTAACAGAGAAACTCTCCCGCTGGAGTATCACTCGCCAGTCGCCAGTAGCCGCGTTTAGTGTTTACTCGCCACTCCACTATCGAACTTTGACTCTGTCGGACTGTTTAAACTTGTAACTAAATTTATAGTCTTTAGGGTTCCGTACCCAAAGGGTAAAAACGGGACCCTATTACTAAGACTTCGATGTCTGTCCGTCCGTCCGTCCGTCCGTCCGTCCGTCTGTCCGTCTGTCCGTCCGTCCGTCCGTCTGTCTGTCTCCAGGCTGTTACTCAAGAAACGCTATAGCTAGACTTCTGAAATTTTCACAGATTGTGTTTTTCGGTTGCCGCTATAACAACAAATACTAAAAACAAAATAAAATTAATATTTAAGGGTGGCTCCCATACAACAAACATGTTTTTTTTTACCTTTTTTGCTCTATATCAGTAATGGCAACAGATAGGCACATGATATTTTCACGAAGGCCCTTATTGTATGTCTAAGTCAATAATTAATAATAATATTAAAATAAAATAAAAATTTAAGGGGGGCTCCCATACAAAAAACACAATTTTGGCCTATTTTTGCTCTCTAACGGTACGGAACCCTTCGTGCGCGAGTCCAACTCGCACTTGGCCGATTTTTTTTTTTTGCTTAAAATGAAAACATTCCAATTGTCAAGGAGTGAGCGAAAGATAATAATTGAAGACGTGAGTGGAAGAGCACAACAACTAAAATTTTGTAACATACGGACATTTGCTCACTGTACCGTGCAGCTTTCTTGCTACGCTTTCGTAGCTCTACTACGGTGCTTTCGTAGCGCCGCTACGCAAGCTCAATTTGTAGCAGGTGCTACAAAATTTGTTCTACGCAAGCTTCTGCCGCGACTGAGCTTACATAATATTTTACGTGACTCGGATAGAAATGTGTCGAACGTATGTCGAACCAATACACATAAAGAATATTCAAATATTTATCTCGCATAAATAAGGAGCTAACGAAATACGAAGTTAGAACTAAATCACGAGAATTTTGATACTTTTACTTATACATTTTTATCTACTATCTTACTAATTACTATTATTGCTATCTTACTAATTACTAATATTACTATCTTACTAATATTATATATTAAACTTTGTGGGTTTGTATTTTTGTTATTTCTTTACGTATAAATAGTTTAAAGGTTAAAGTTTTTGACGTTTGACGAGTTACATAACATCATGGATTAACACATAGGCTATATTTTACTGCGAAAAACAGCGGATAGCACAGCACAGCTAGTTAACAATAAAGAAATGAGAAAATTCATTAAAAAAACTTCACAGCAAATGGAAAGTTTTAACCCTGATAATAGCCGCGTACTGACCAAGCGAGCCGCCTCGCTGCCTCGCCCGAGCGTGCCGCGGCCGAGCCAAAAGTTGTCGGTTTTTGGTCGATGCTCAAAGGCGCCTCGGACGTTTGCCGCGCACTAACACGTACTGACCGACCGAGCAAATGCGCGCGAGGCTGCCGCGGCGAGGCAGCCCGCGTACTGACCGTACGCGGCTAATTATTATCAGGGTTAAAACTTTCCATTTGCTCATTTGCAGTATCAAGAATTTCAGGGACTTATAGCCTCAAGAACAAGAAACATAATCGTTGAACACAACCTCTTTATTTGAAGTCAGTCAACAGTTAACACATAAACACGTACAAAACAATACGGGCATTATTTATGTTTGTTTGCGAACAAACTAAATATATTTGTTTATCATCCGACGGTCTGCTATTGGTTCAATTAATATGGTGGTGCGCCAAGATGGGCTACTGAAGGTTCAGAGGGTACAACAAAACAATGTGATTATATTTTAGGGGTATGTATTATGTACACATTACGTGTACATAATACATATTCCTATCATTATAGAGTACAGTGTGAAAGTAGCAGCGCTGAAAGAGTCAAGGAAGTATTGTTGAATTATTATTTCATACTAGCTGTCCCGGCAAACATTGTTTTGCCATATAAAGTATTTCACCCATATTATTTTATTGTAGTGACTAAATATGGCACCATGGCAACGTCCATCGCTATCCCGTCGCACAAACGTTTTTTTTTTTTTATTAAATAAGGGGGCAAACGAACAAACGGGTCACCTGATGGTAAGCAACCACCGTCGCCCATGGACACTCGCAACATCAGAAGAGCTGCAGGAGCGTTGCCGGCCTTTTAAGAGGGAATACGCTATTTTCTTGAAGGTTTGCAGGTCGTATAGGTCCGGAAATACTGCTGGTGACAGTTCGTTCCAGAGTTTTACAGTGCGCGGCAGAAAGTTACGCGAAAAACGCACTGTGGAAGACTGCCACTCATCAAGGTGATGAGGATGGTATGTTTTTCGCGTGGGACGATGGCGAAAAGTTGCAGGTGGTATGATTCCGAACAATTCCTCAGAGCACTCCCCGTGATACAACCGATAGAGGATGCAGAGTGAAGCTACATCTCGGCGTAATTCCAATTTAGTCGCCGTCAGTCTCGAGTTGTAATAATTTACAATTATTCAACAAGTGCACTTATCAATATAAAAAATAGCCAGTAGCCGATTCTCAGACCTACTGAATATGCATGTAAAATTTGGTAAAACTCAGTAAAGCCGTTTCGGAGGAGTACGGAGACTAACATTGTGACACGAGAATTTTATATAATAATAATAATAATAATAATATCTATGGACTCTTCACACCACGTCAGTCTGGCCCCGTGGTAAGTACCTGAAGGACTTGTGTTACAGGTACCAGACAACGGAAATATATTTAATACGTTAATACTATACATATATTTAAGATTTTTATTATATATGATACACATATTTAAAACACATCCATGACCCAGGAACTTTATAAACTTTTTGTTCCGTCGGGCGGGACTCGAACCCGCGACCTCCGGCTTGAGCTACCAACGCACTCACCACTGCGCCACGGAGGTCGTCAAATATATAAGACTAGCTGTCCCGGTGAACTTCGTGTCACTTTAAAACCTTCCCTGGACTTCTACGAATATTTTAAGACTAAAATCAGCCCAATCCGTTAAGCCGTTTTCGAGTTTTAGCGCGACTAACACATTTGAAAATTCATCTTTACTAATATTATAAAGAGGTAAACTTTGTTTGTTTGTTTGTTTAATTGTAATGAATAGGCTCGAAAACTACTGGACCGATTTAAAAAATTCTTTCACCATTCGAAAGCTACATTATTTACGAGTAACATAGGCTACATTTTATTTCGGAAAATGTAGGGTTCCGTAAGATATTTGGGTTTTTCTGACACAAGGTGAAAAAAATCAACCAGAAAATTTACTTATTTTGTGTACGCTGTAAAAGACTGCACTATAAAAGATAGAACCATACAATGTTCTAAGTAAATGTAGATCTTTTAAATATCTACAAAAAAGTCCGCGACACACTATACCTATCTATGTCAAGTGAGGTACAACAACCATTATTTTATTTAAAAATCTCGATTTTTTTTTGGACTACATTTAAACGCATTTATTTTACTCATGCTATTAATCTTTATCAAAATGAATTATTTCATCACTAAGTACAGTTTATGTAGATAATATTTGGTCTTGGAATGATTAAAATTGGACGTTTGGCTTAGAAGTTATGGCGAAATTAAAAATTGCGATTTACGCCCGTTTCGAAGTGGGCGCTACCAAGGCGGGGGTGCACAGTAGCGAAGATTATGACCGGCCCTGCAGCTGGTGAATTGGCTCATATACCAAGAATACCAATGATCGTCGGGGATCCCGACCATCAGTATATTTTGTTACCTGAAAATAACTTAACGTTAATTAATGCTGTTTATAGAAAAGCTCTACAATAATCGCTTTAGTTATCTATCCTAAAACAACGGGTTGCACTCCGGGACTACCGTCAGAGGTGAAAACTTATTATTAATTACATTTAAATATTCTCATCATTAACAACTTTAACATCCATAGAAAGACAATCTGTGCAGCCTGCGGAAAATGACTGCGTCGTCGATGTTTCTGTGAATTGACCTGGGAATCATTTTGCTGACCGTGTCTTTCCTGGGTAGGCTTTTTGCAGCGGTAACCGACATTCACGCGGGCGGAGCCGTGGGCGACCGCCATCTATACATTATAATAAAACTGTAGAAATGAAAATTCTGTATATTAAAGATATTCAAAAAATAATAAGCGGGGGGTGTCACTACATCGCTATAGAAGCCAAAAATGTAGTTAGTTTTTTGTCTGCCTGTCTGTATGTTTGTTCCACTATCACACGAAAACTACTGATCCGATTTGAATGCGGTTTTCGCAGATATATTTGCCTTCTTCCAACTTAACAACTGGTGTATAAAAAATTTTCCCCCCACACCTCTAAAGGGCGAAAGAGGGGGTCAGATTTTGTATCCGATTTGCATACGGTTTTCACAGACATATTTGTCTTCTTCCGACTCAACATTTGGTGACTAAAAATCCCCCCACCCCACCCCTCTAAGGGAACCAAAGAGGGGGTCAGATTTTGTATCAAACTTTTTTCTTTAATGGACTTACTTTGACATATTATTAACTGTTTTTTCCAACTTAACATCTGGTGTATACAATTTTTCGCCCCACCCCTCTTAGGGGACAAAAGAGGGGGTAAGAATTTGTATCAACTGATGAAGTAGAAATATTTTAAATGGCAAAACAACGTTTGCCGGGACAGCTAGTTTTTATAAATAAGATAAAATATATAAATTCACGCCTCAAGACGTCTCACATGTCGCGGCACGTCAAACGTACTGCTACGATTCAAACGCCTCGCCTCTTTTGAAGTGAGACACTGTACCGGCTCAGTACGAAATATAGGCACCTCTTACATCCTCGTATAAAATTCATGTCCTACCCAACCCTAGCGCAAATATAATTTGCCATTTAGATCTAGGGAATAGTGATATAGAACAATATCCCCGGCAAAATTACAGGTTAGTCAAGCATAAGACACCTGTGGGTAACATTGTAGAGCAAATAGTTGCATATTTGTAGGAGGTAGTGTATAAAAACATTTTGACAAGCGATAGCGCGATCTAAGCCGCGCTTAACGCCATCTAGTGACGATTTTCGTTAATTCTGTAGCGAGATAGAGTCCAAACTCCATGAAAAAGCTTTCTTGGTAATAAAATACGGTTACTAACATTGTGACAACAGAATCTCTTATACATGAAATTCTCGTGTCACAATGTTAGTCCGCGAACTCCTCCGAAACGGCTTTACTGATTTTTACCAAATTTTATATGCATATTCAGTAGGTCTGAGAATCGGCTACTGGATACTTTATATATTGACTAGCTGACCCGGCAAACGTTGTTTTGCCATATAAATAATTTTTGGTATGAAAAATAGATGTTGGCCGATTCTCAGACCTACTCAATATGCTCACAAAATTTCATGAGAATCGGTCAAGCCGTTTCGGAGGAGTGCGGAAACGAACATTGTGACACGAGAATTTTATATATAAGATAAGTGCATTGGTTGAATAAATAATAGTAAATTATTATGTACAACCTGTGACTGACGGCGACCATTGTTTGTGCGACGAAATAGCGATCGACGTTGCCATGGCGACATACTTATTTAGTCACTTCAATAAAATAATATGGGCGAAATACTTTATATTATGGCAAAGCAACGTTTGCCGGGATAGCTAGTTTTATACATATTATATAAGACGAGCTTTTGCCCGCGGCTTCGCTCGCGTTAAGAAGTATTATATAAAAACCTTCATCCCCTATTTTAACCCCTTGGGGGTAGAATTGATCAAAATCCTTTCTTAGCGGATGCCTACGTCATAACGTCTACCTGCATGCCAAATTTCAGCCCGATCTGTCCAGTGGTTTGAACTGTGCGTTGATAGATCACCATGTCAGTCAGTCACCTTTGAGTTTAATATATTTAGATTTCATATTATGTTCACAACATTTTCCTAAATGCATTTTCTTAAACAACTTTTATATAAGTTCAAGTAGATATCATCTTTTATCTTAACATTTAAAAGATAAGGAACTATATTACACTGGTAATTGATAACATTTACAAAGTTCGAATATAAAACGTCCCACGAATGTGAAAACTTTAATTCGTCAATTTCGGCGAAAACGCTCCAACTTTACCGCTGAAAATTAACGAAAAATCCATCTCAGTCTATCGTACGAGGCGTGACAGAGACGGAGCATTCCAATATACACATCCCACTCGTTTCGCTAAGGAGTGAGAGGGACGAAGCAACTGCAGATGCAGTAAATGAACACCAGAGGAATTGGTGGGAAATATGCAGTAATACGAAATCACCTTTGTTACAACGTCGCGATGCGGTTGTATTAAAAATGCAGCTTCCATTCAAATAACGTTAACTGGGACAAATGTTACTCAATAGGGAGTGTTTGAATAAATTACTTTTGTCAGAAGGTTTAGTAACTCATCTAAAATTACTATTTTAGGTTATTACTACTTGACGCCCGCAACTCAGTTGCGCCAAAATTCCGTTTACTGGAACTGTACATTTTTCGGGAAAAATATCGGATCGGTTCAGCGGTTTGGGAGTAAAGAGGTAACAGACCGACGGACAGATAGACGGACAGACAGACGGACAGACAGACTAGACGGACAGACAGACGGACACTTTCGCATTTATAATATTAGTGTGGATGATACGTAGGGATGATATTATTCAATGGGTAAGTAACTAAAAGGAGGACCACTCGGTGGGTCAGCGAAACTCATAGGTGATAGGACTGCGCCACGAAGTTTAAGTTCAGCGGAACACAGTTTGGGAAACTCTGTATAAGAGCGTCCTTTTTATCCAGAACGCGCAGGTTCGACTCCGGATTGTGCCATGTACAAATTTATCAAGAAAATATGTTTTTATCACTGGAGTGTGAATGCAGGTGGGATGGCTATATGATTTTTTACAGCCGAAGTTAGGACATAGGATAGTTTTCCTAATGTGGAATTTCGATTCGGAATTCCGTGAGTTTTTCTTCACGTGCGATCGCACCGGCTTGCACTCGAAACGTACGTGCGAAATTTGTTCGGTTCGGAGAAAAACAAACGTGTAGGTCAGTTAATGTATTTTCTACTTATTCCATGCATATGCAGGTAAAGGAATTCGGAAATCAAATACAGAAAATGTATGTATGCGACCAGCATTAAAGGGTTTGTCAACTTATTTGAAGTCGGCCTACTGGTTCGTTCTGCCTATTGCGGTTTTTACAATGAAATATAATATACCTGGTTTCCCTGGCAATACATGAAATTCCGAAAACAAAAATTTGAAAAAAGAAATATATTTAATTATCGAACATTGCGGAAAAAGGCAAGTAGTGTACAGTGACCGGCATTATCGCTTTGTCGTTGGTCCCTCGTCGCCATTTTTTGTCCGAGCCAGCCAATAGCCTTCGGGCAGAGCGATTGGCTTTGAATTACGTCATATTTTTTGCGAAAAGATTACAAGCGCTTAAGGGTTAGCTCACACTAAGCGCAACGCAACGTATCTTGAAAAACACAATTCAATATTGAAGTTTCTTGCTTGAACTACATAAGATATACGACTTCTACGAGTTACACAAATAAGTATAATTTGACCTCTCGCAACGAAATAAACAATATTCATTATTTCTTCATGTTTTGTTTTAAATATATATTTTTTTATTGCTGCCTCCAAAAACCACCGCAGCGTAATATCACGTCTCGGTGTGTCTAACCTTTTTCTTGATATGGAAAATACGGTGTTCAAAATTCAAAAACTAGCGCCGCGGCACTTTTTGACGTGATAACGTCTTATAATTCGATATGGGGTGCGCGCCCGAAAAACATGACAGTTCATGCGGCGTTACCTCGCTGACAGCTCTGAGGCGTTCCATTTACACTCTCAAGTCTCTCAACAACCGTAAGGCCCACCTGGGCCGCGCTCATTGTTTCGATTATATTACGTATTTCGATGACTTAGAGAATACTTTGGTATGAAGAAGTTTGGTTAGTTATGACCTTTGATATATTGACCACACTCTGAATGAAAAATAAATAAACAATCTGTGAGCTATTATTTCGGCTATTCAAAATTGTGCTCTATTTCCTACGTGTCAAGGTATGACTTAATATATGAAGAATAAAGTATTCGTTTATTTCTTCTGAACAAGTCACTAATTATAGTTTCGAAAGTTTATAATTGAGAAACTAATATCACATCGGACTAAATACTATATTATGATGGCTTGATAGATAGAAAATTTAACATATATTATAATGTAGTTCACACAAACATAAAATATGGATTGTATGTAAGGATATTATATATTATATTTTACAAAGAGGGTAGGCCGGGCGCCATTTTTTTGCACATTGACCTGCCAACTTTTTTGCATAGATTTTTCCCGGAACTGAGGGGTTAAGGCTATGACGTTGTCACGTTCAACTATCGTCAGTAAACCGACTTTACAGACAACCGATTTTTTTTAGGCAAACAAACGAAAAACCACTTTATCAGACAGCCATTTTAGTCAACAGTCAAATATAGCTCGAAGCGGTGTGGCAATATTTACCATTTTTATTTAATAAAAGCTGAAGTTTAGTTTTTTTCTTTTTTTATTATGAATATGGAAGCAAAACTTTTGGTCTATGGTCTCTTCATGCGATAAAAAAACAACGGATTACATTCCGGGAGTGCCGGCACAAAGTAAAAACAATTTTTGCCGCACGATAGAAAGAGAGGAGTATATATAACGTTCTCTCCTACTCCTACGTTCTACCTCTCCGTCTTACGAATTTTCGATCAGGTCACGTGTCTTAGCGCGAATTAAGTTTTTAATGTCATCGCGTCATCATAACGCCGTTGTGCACCAGCAAACAACAAAACACAACATAAGTCTTAATTTCCTTACAACGTGATAAAAAAAACATATTTACGATGTTTTGTTTTTTTTTTAATTAAGCAAGTAACACAGGCAAGTAAGAAGTAATACAGATTACAAAACTAAAAGAAACAATAAGGAAGTATACTGTATAGCTAAAGAATCTTGAGAAAGATTGGTTTTCTTGCAATGTAGTTTTTTTGAGTTTCATTAGTATTTTTCTACGCAGCAAACAACAATATAGTCTAAAGCTAGAGAGTAGTCACAAAATTACTTATTAAATGACAAATGTATTACATTTTGGGACTCATTTCGTGGGATCGGGTTTAAGATTCATTGATTACTTTCGCGCAACGTTAAGGGGGGTTTCCGATCTTTACCACAAGCGACCGCGACCGAGAAAAAATTAAATAAAATGCCACTTTATGATCTAGGCCAACGATATCAAAATACTTGGATACGACGTATGTCAAAACTGTAGCAATGTTTTTCATGCAAAATGTGTATCGAGAAAATATTGTTGTCCTTTTTTGTCTTACAGTAATAGCATATACTACTTTCTCTTTCGCTCATTTTTCGCTTTAATCGAATCGAGAAAATATTGTCGTCCTTTTTTGTCTTACAGTAATATCATATACTACTTTCTCTTTCGCTCATTTTTCGCGTTAATCGAATCGAGAAAATATTGTCGTCCTTTTTTGTCTTACAGTAATATCATAGGTATACTACTTACTCTTTCGCTCATTTTAAGCTTCGCTTTGATTTTTCTCTTAAAATGGAAGACAATAATTTAAATAATCATAAAATCTTAGTAATTACGTGTGAAATATTACACCTTAGGCTTTATCTGTATTCCTCGTGTTGTTACTGCACTGTCGGAAGGCACACGACAGCATTCTGGAGCGAAATGTAGCGAAAAACAACGCGGTAATTAATGAATTAAACACGTCCGGCTGTTACCGCGTCCTAAGGCACACTGCTCTCAGATGAGTGAGCTCACTCATTTCGAGGGTGACACATTTTCGCGCTGACGATTGTATGGAATGCCTTTTCTAACGTTCTAATTCTATGATCTAGGCTACAGGTTTCATTTTCTACCGGCATTGCCCTAGCGACAGGAAGCTTAGACATTTTATTACTCCGCGAGAATCGGACAGTCACCTTTATGTTGGAAGTTTTTTTAACAACGTCCGTTCCTAAAATGCTAATACGATGTTAAAACACCACTAAACCTAACAACATAGTTATTTACTAGCAGTAATTTACATAAAATATGACGGTTTGAAACATAAAACTAAATAACTCATTGCAAAAATTGCATAACATTTAATATTTAACGATTGCTAAGGAGATAAAATTTATCCTACATAATATTATATTATTGTAAACTAGATGACGCCTACTAGTTGCGCCAAAATTCGTTTATCGTGCGGGATTCGGGAACCGTACATTTTTCCGGGATAAAAAGTATCCTATGTCCTTTCCCGGGATTTAAAGTATCTCCATACCACATTTTAGCAAAATTGGTTCAGCGGTTTGGGCGTGAAAGGTAACTGACAGACGCATTTACGATATAAGTATGAATTTTTTGATAAAGTAAACAAAGGTATATCCAAATTCCATTCCATTCTATGGTCCCTGTGTTCTGGAACGTAGAATGCACCAACAAAACGCAATACCGCCCCAATCACCGCTGCATGCCGGGGATTCCCCGCGGGACGATAACATAGTTGGCCTGGGTGTGACACCCATACCACAACAACTGATTAAATAGCTACGTGTAAAGCCCGCTATACACGTTGGCCAACGTATTGGGCAAACGTGTAGAGGCCTAACATAAGTTAGGAGCGACATTCCATACTCTACGCGATGCGCGTTGGGCTAACGCGCTTTATATAATACCGCGGCGGGGCGATAACATAGTTGGGCTGGGTGTGACACCCATACGGCATACCACAACAACAACTGATTAAATAGCTACGTGTAAGGGTCAGTTCATATTGCAACGTGACTAGGCGAAGCGACGTCGAAATTTTTAACTCGCGCCGAAAAACGACGGGTGTTATAAGTTTAACGTGTCGGTCTGTCTGTTTTTAGCTTTGAAAACTGACATGATCAAGAGTGTTCTTAGCTATCATCGTCAACAGCTCGCTTGCTCCTAGAAATTTTTGGATTTCCTAGGAGCAAACGAGCTGTTGACGATTGAATATTGTCTTCCAGTGATTTCAGTTCAATGTTCTGCATTCTGATTCCTGACACTTATTACAGTCTTAACTCTTAACCCATCAACTCCCAAGCCGCAAGCGGCACCCAGGTGCCGCATTACAATTAAATATCTATTGTGTCGGCGAATCCCACGATCGAGGTATTAATTGGAGGTTGGAATTGGAAAAAGTCTTCACAACTTCAGTTTTATTAAACAACTACTAATCATTCGATATCTCTTAGTGCGATCGTGAGTAAACCTTTTGGGCGAAATATTCCATTTCAATCTTAACAAGCTCTTAACATTACTTACATAATTGTTATTTTGTAATGAATGTAAACTTCTAGAAAACGGACAAAGGCAGGCAATCACCGTATCTTAATCATTTTAACTGCATGCGGGCATTCGTTACAGTATTTCATTAACGTTAATTGTTTGTTATTAGCGGATAAAGTAGGCCAGCAATCCGCCAGCCCTGAATCTGCTGAACCGATCGAAAAATAACCCCAATTGTAGAAACTGCTTGGATTTTTAACACGCTTGAGTGGATAATATTATAAGGGTGTGCATTGAACGTCCATTCAACCACAGGTAAAAACCCAAAAACATACTTTGCTCGCGGTTTTGCTCATGTGGGTTGGTTTCCATTTTAACCGGTTTCGGTTTCTTGAACGATGATTTTGAAAAATCATTTTTTAACCCATCAAGCCCCGTACGAGCACCGGTGATCGCGACAACAATAGAATACAATAAAATGCATTTCCGAGAATCCCCGATCGAAGGATTAATTAATACGAGTATCATATATACGAGGAATAAGCCCCTTATAACCCTTTACTTTACAAACTTATGCGTACACTAGTTATATGACCGAGCTTCGCTCGGTATTCAAAAAATTCAAAAAACACACATAAAATGACATTTTATGAAAATGATTCCTAGCTAGATCGATTTATCGCCCCTAAACTCCCTATATACTAAATTTCATGAAAATCGTTGAAGCCGATTCCGAGATTCCAATTATATATATACAAGAATTGCTCGTTTAAAGATATAAGATAATACGTGCGCAAAAATTCGAGTGAACTAAGAAAATTTTACAGAGGTAGCATTTTTCAAAATACCACTAATTTATTAGGGGCTCAAAGATAATTATGGTCTCAAAGATTTTATTCCAGAAATATATTTCTCATGGACAGCCCTGGAAAATTCTAGTATTAAACATAATTATCTTGTGCCGGCCCTAATAGTCTGAACCTAGGCAATTACCATTGAACCTAAGTCTCAGCTCGTGTTGCTAATGACGCTTTTTTCTTGTTATGTGGACGATTTCTTTGCCTGCTCCTTATTACTTAGCATTATTTACATTATTTGTACAGCTCTTTCATTTACTTAAATGATGGTACTGAGGTAATTTCTTTTAGAAGTAAATAGAAATCCTGATCGGTGTTGATAATAATGTTACAGTTTACTAATTGACGACCTCTGTGACTCAATTGGTTGAGTGTGTGGCAGCTCAAGCCGGGGGTCGCAGGTTCGAATCCCGCCGACGGAACATAAAGTTTTCAATGTTCTCGGGTCTGGATGTGTATTAAATATGTGTATGATGTAATAAAAAATCGGCCAAATGCGAGTCGGACTCGTGCACGAAGGGTCCCGTACCGTTATAGAGCAAAAATAGGCCAAAAATTGTGTTTTTTGTATGGGAGCCCCCTATAATTTTTTATTTTATTAAAATATTATTATTAAATTACACATATAATTAAGGCTTTTGTGAAAATTTCAAGTGCCTACCTGTTGTCATCATTGATACCGAGCAAAAAATGTTTAAAAAGTCACGTTTGTTGTATGGGAGTCCCCCTTAAATATTTAATTTATTTTGTTTTTAGTATTTGTTGTTATAGCGGCAACAGAAATACATAATTCGTGAAAATTTCAACTCTCTAGCTATTATCATTCTTGAGTTACAGCCTGGAGACAGACGGACAAACGGACAAACGGACAGACGGACAGACATTGAAGTCTCGGTAATAGGGTCCCGTTTTTACCCTTTGGGTACGGAACCCTAAAAATCCTGAATATATGTATACAGTACCTGGCGATAAATATTGCACATCGACCTTTGGAAAGTGACAGTCGGCTAATTTCGGTTTTGTAGAGCGTTATCTCTTACGCACGAAATACAAAAAGTCCGGTATATATTAGGAGCTGTTAAAAAACCCATAATTATTCTGGTTTGCTTCTTTTGACAATTTTATTGTTCTTTGTATAAAATACACCAAATTTTCTATAAGTTATGGCTTTAGGTTTGGGTAAAATAAAATAAAAAAGCGTGTTCAAATTATGTTTACGTATTTAATTCTTTTGGAAAATTACAGCTGTAGCAAACAACTCTAGATATATATTTTGAATCCCTCCCCCCGCGGCCTCCGTACGGTTAACATCGTCTGACGTGCGCTCCGGGATTAAAAATTATTTTCGGTGGTTTTAAATCGGTAAATTCGTGCTGAGTGTGTGTAATTAGCTAGGTAACGGTGTAATCTACGTGTACTGTAAGTTTTTTAACACATTTGCTCGTATTTTATTGGATTTAACTCGGTAAGTAAATTTCTTTGTTCACTTTTATCAGTAGGGAATTGTAGGTAGGTAAAATATTGTGTGTGTCGGTACCGCTCGCGCGGCGCCGGCCTGCCTTGCGATCAGCTGACTGTGATTATTAAGCTAAACTTTTGTTTCATTCTAATTTAAATTAAATAAGTGTAATTGGTACATTCAAATTTTATATTAACTCACAATGTCGAGCCAAAATAATATGCCGCCAGATAAAGATACAAACCCGTTTAATAGAAGCGATAAAACTCCTCGTTCTCCGACATTATCGTCCGGTAAACGTTTGTTGTCGGAATTATCTCCTTCCTCCTTGTCACCTGTGGAGAAGCGTCACCAACCCACTAGGGACGAGCCTCTGCTGTCCCCCGTTACGTCATTATTAGACACAAGCCGCGCATCCGACGATGCTTGCAATTATTACGAGCTCGTCCGCGAAGCTAGCTCGTACTTAGCCAAAATAAACGAGTTCGCAAACGACACCGTGTCTCGCCGTAATAATTTTGCCAACAAGTCCGATATTATGAGTATGACTCAAAAAATAACTACGATCGTCTCACTTCTCGCCATAAAGAACTCCTCCTTGGAAACCAAGGTCGCTAATATGGAACGCGAATTGTTAGCTGCCAAAACTAATCCCGTCGTACAAACAGTTGCCGCCGCGCCTTCTACCTCCTACTCGGACGCGCTTAAACTAAGACTTGCGAAGTCAGTGCCGCCAGTCGAGACCCGAAAACCGCTTCCCTGCGTTATTGCCTATCCGACACAAGAAAAATCGGGGGAATTAAAATCATCGTCGGAGACAAAACAAGCTCTGATGAAAGTCATCAACCCGGCCGACGGTTTTCAATTTCACGGCGTCAAAAAAACAGCTAATTCGGGTGTGATCTTGCGACTAACTAGCGAGTCGCAAGTTAATAAACTTAAATCCGTGGAAGCGCTTAAATCGGCCGGTCTGCGACTCGAGTCGCCTAAAGGACGTAACCCACGTATTCTCATAAAAGATGTACCGCAACATATGACGGATGATAATTTCCTTCTCGCACTTTTTAATCAAAATATTAATGGCGAAATGAATATGTCTCAAGAACAATTTTTGCGTTCAACAAAAATAGTAAGACGTCGTAATTTAAATAAAGATTACAACAACAGGAAATGGATAGGTATCGAATTAGACCCCGCTGTGCGTAAACACCTAATCAATTCAAAAGAAAAACTGTTTATCGATTGGGCGATGTGTCGCTTCGTGGACGACGTTGAGCTGGTCCGCTGCGGCAACTGCCAACAGTTTGGGCACGTCGCTAAATTCTGTCGCGATCCTAATCCTTGCTGCTATCACTGTGCCGAAAAACACAGCTCGTTGTCGTGCCCCAACAAAGATAAAGAAAATTTTAAGCCAGTTTGTGGTAGTTGCCAACGTTATAAAAAATCTTCCGACCACCCCACGGGCTCCCCAGACTGTCCAACATATAAAAGCAAAATGGAGCAACTTATTTTAACTACTAGGTATGGATAGTTTAAATATAGGACAGTTAAACCTCCATAATAACAAGCACGCGACTTTAGAATTAGAAAAGTTAGTTTCTGATCACAATTTAGACTTAGTACTTGTTCAAGAACAATATCAACTCGCGTCGTTTCGGTCGAAAATGATACAAATTAATAACTTAGCTCGCGCGGGTATATACACACCTCAGTCTAGATTTTCAGTCACGGCCTTAACTAACCTTTCGACGTCGCATTGTGCGGTAGCCGAGGTATCGTGTCCTCAGTTTAGACTATACGTTGTAAGCTGCTACTTTCAGTACGCGGATACCGTAGGCCCACATTTACATCAACTCCGCCGCGTATTACAATCTCTCGCGGGTGATAAAATTATTATTGGCGCCGACGTCAATGCATCCTCGCCCTTATGGCACGGCCAGCTTAGGTACACTGACCGCGACCGTCGTACCGCTGTAGAAGACTTTATTGCGGAGTTTAACCTCCAAATTCACAACACCCCCGATGCACCACCTACCTATAGTAGCCCAACGGGCGAATCGTCGATTGACGTCACGCTATCCAGCGCGTACGTCCAGATTAGGCATTGGCGCGTCCTACCTGATGCGTCATGTAGTGATCACCGCTTATTGGTGTACGAGTTTTCTCGTGCGGTCCCGAGTGATACCGTAGTCAATTCTAATGACTATAAATACAACGTAAAGAACGGCGATTGGAATTTATTCCGCTCCCTCATTACCGCTCATGCCGGAGACTTCACTCGGCCGGATTTAAGCGTCGATGAGTGCGCGGAAATTATGACAAACACATTTGTTTACTGTGCCGATGTGGCCTTGGGTCGTAGACCTCTTAAAAAAGATCACAACTGTAAATGGTGGAACAGTAACCTTCTTAATCTTCGTCGGGAATTTAGAAGGGCCAGGCGCAAAATCAATAATCTTCGTAAATCTGGCCACGATCGTTCGAATTATAATTACATAATTAGTTTGAATAACCTACGCATTTCAAGGTCACGCTATCGCGCCGCCGTTACGTTAGCGAAAAATAATATGTTGAAGAATGCCGCGAATAGACTGGATAAAGAGGGCCCCTGGTCCTCTTTATACCACGAGCTTAAACCCGGTAGTAGTAATGAGCCAAGCTTTTTCTCAAATATTAAAATTAACAACTCTTACACTTGTAGCTTAGACGAAACGGCGAAGGCATATCTAAACGTTCTCATCCCAGACGACGAGCCCTCCTTGGATGATGAACACCACCGCGACATTAGGAGTAGAATGCTAGACCCCATACATACACCGGCCTCAGATTTACCAACTTCGGAGGAGTTTAGTAAAATAGTAAACCTTTTGCCTATAAAAAAATCTGCGGGCGAGGATAAAATATCGAATATTATGATAAAACAAGCGTGCTTAGCGGCCAGTTCATCGATTCTACATGTTTACAACAGATGTATCGCAGAAGGTATATTTCCAAAAATTTGGCGCACCGGTTGCTTAAAATTAATACCTAAAGCGGGAAACAAACCTCCTGGCGACCCAAAATCTTACCGTCCGATAACGTTACTGCCTTGCTTAGGTAAATTACTAGAACGTCTCATCGTACCTCGCCTGCTACCCGGTGGCCCTAAATTTCATAGTCATCAGTTCGGTTTCACCGCCGGGAAATCGACTGTTGACGCGGCTATGGAAGTTAGAAAAATAGTAAATCATTCGGAATCTAAATACGTGGTCGCCATTTCATTAGATATCTCCGGCGCGTTCGATCATGCTTGGTGGCCGATGTTATTATTAAAACTAAAAAATCGAGGTTGCTACTCTAATATTTATGCCATAATACGTTCTTATTTTTTTAACGGTCAAACTAAGCTTCGACTTGGCCATTGTACACACGCCAAAGATTTAACACGCGGCTGCCCTCAGGGCTCTGTTATCTCGCCAAAACTATGGAATTTCGGATTTGATGATTTATTAAGTCTTCCCCTACCACCGCTGTGCGTACTAGTTGGCTACGCCGATGACGGTTTTCTCATCGTTCATGCAAATTCACGTTCCGAAATTGAATCTAAAGCCAATGATAGTCTTAATTTAATATCGAGCTGGGGTAAACGTAATCGCCTGAAATTCGCCGCGCATAAAACTTACCAAATTCTTTTAAAAGGGTCCCTTATATCTTCCCCTAGCATTAAACTTGACAATATTAACGTTAAACGCAAACAGTCACTCTGTTATCTTGGTTTTTACTTGGAAAATAAATTTTCATTTTTAGAACATATAATTCAAACCGGTGAGACAGCGAAGCGCAATTTTTACTCTTTTACCAAAATATCTACGTCGACATGGGGCCTCTCCTTCAAAACCCTAAAATTAATTTACACTGCTACTTACCTAGGCAGCATTTGCTACGGGGCCCCCGTGTGGGCTGACAGAGCAACAATCGGCGCGGCTCGTCGCAAGTTGCTACAAAGCCAACGTCTTGCTCTTATATTCTTATGCAAAGCTTACAGGACCACAAGCACCGAAGCCTTACCTGTGTTAGCCGGAGTTTTACCCGTTGACCTTGAGATTCAGCGTCGTGCGACAATTTACTATCATAAAAAAAACATTGACAACCCGTTCTTTTTAAGCGCTCGCGATAAAATTAAAATAGCAAGACTGTTTGAACCTTTAGAAAACTCTGTGCAAAGCCTAATCTCCGAATGGCAGTCACGATGGGACTGTTCCACCAAAGGGCGACACCTTTATAATTTTTTCCCTAATATTCGTGAACGGCTATCCAAACATTGGATGGATATTGATCACTGCGTTTCTCAATTCCTGACCGGTCATGGAAATTTTAAGGACAAACTTTACGGATTTAAACTAGTAGCATCACCCATGTGCGAGTGCTCGACCGAAGGCAACATGTTTGAACAAACCGCGCATCATGTTCTCTGGGAGTGCAGTCTCTGGCAGGACGAAAGAACTACTATGCTAAACAACCTATTCTGTACATCTGGAGTAGCATACTACGGTGATCTCGTGGACAGCGCTAGGAACTTCCGTGCCTTCAAGCGTTTTTGCCACAATTATTATTGGCAACAGTCAAACACAATAAACTCCAATATTAACTTAGCTTTAGCTTAGGAGTCACAATTATTAACCTTATTTCCGTGGTGCTCCCCCTTAAGTTCTTTGACTTTCGGTCATTGCAACTTTGTGCTGTCTCCCGCTTTTATGGGGAGGGAAATTGGATTCTTCCTACTCCTCCTATTTTCTTCTGATTAATTTCGTTGCGGGTCCCAAGACAGTATTAGCATGTCCCTCGGGCTCCCTGAGATCATATCAAAGGGTTTTCGTGGTTGGATGCCGCTGTCGATCCTGGCGACACAGGAGATACAGTGGTGGGAATGTGTGGTGGGCCAAAGCCCGTTAAAAAAAAAAAAAAAATATATTTTGAACTGGACGCGACTGCACTCTATTGAATTTGAACAACGACTGACATAATGTCAAATAGGTGTGTGCTACAAAGATAACGCTCTACAAAACCGAAATTAGCCGATTGTCTCTTTCCAAAGGTCGACGTGCAATATTTATTGCCGGGTATTGTAAGTACCTAGTATAAAAGTATTAAATATATTTCCGTTGTCTGGTACCCGTAACACAAGTCTTTCAGGTACTTAGCACGGGGCCAGACTGACGTGGTGTGAAGCGTGAATAGATAATATATGAATTATTATTATTATTATTGTTGACCACTTATGTAGATTAATTACCCGCAACTTTGCTGCACACGAAATTTATTATTATGTAACACAATCTATGATATAATATTATAAAAAAAGGTAGATATCGCACTAGCGCGTAGAATCTGGGGCAGGCAAATGAACCTAATTATGGCGCATTTTCACTGGTCGATTCACCGCATGCGTGGTGCGGGAGATTTCTAAAATGCATGCCACGACCAATCAAAATGCGCCATTAATTGTCATAGACTCCCCGTATGCTGTATACAGTATACCGCACGAATTAACGACTAATGAAAATGCGCCCTTAGTGTCTTCACGAATTAGTTGCATGTTGGCAGCGAGCGAGTGACGACGAAAGACGTTTTTGATTAAAAATGCCAAATTGTGTATTCAGAAAATGCAAAAATTATAATACAAATAATATTTGTAAATTCAACATTTTATGGTCTGTCAAGAAAGTAAAGAAATTAAAAAGTGGCAACATCGTAGTGTCATCCCTTTTTTCTTAGATTGATTTGAAAGGGATGACACTACGATGTTGTCACTTTTTAATTTCTTCACTTTCTTGACAGACTTTAGTACTGAGTGATTATAAAAGAAAAAATACGTGTATTTTTATTTTTAACAAGGATCATTATATCAAAATTTGGCAGGAAGGTTTTATTGCACCCTGTATATAAAATATGAAAATTACTTTAATATGTTAAAACACAAATCATTGGGCGTAATAGTTTTCTCGTAAAGTATACCACAAAAGTGCTCAAGTTGTTGGATATATTATGTAGTACTAGAGCTCGCTTCACTCGCACTGATGATTTGCAGGTTTCCGAGTGAAGAGCTCATCCATACTAATATTATAAATGCGAAAGTGTGTCTGTCTGTTACCTCTTCATAAGTGGAAGAGCCATGCTTCGGCACGAATGGGCCGGCTCGACCGGAGAAACGTTCTCACAGAAAACCGGCGTGAAACAGCGCTTGCGCTTAGTGTTTCGCCGAGTGAGTGAGTTTACCGGAGGCAAAATCCCTGTTTGCTCGTTTGCCCCCTTATTTCATAAAAAAAATAAAAAAAAATGCCCCAACCGCTGAACCGATTTTGCTGAAATTTGGTATGGTAATACTTTGAGTCCCGGGAAAGGATATAGGATACTTTTGTCCCGGAAAAATGTACGGTTCCCGCGCGATAAACGAGTTTGGGCGCAACGGAGTTGCGGGCGTCATCTAGTAAGCCATAAATAGGTCGACAAAGTACGGGCAGAAAGGGGTGAGCATAACTGGATGCCTACAAAAAGTAAGTGTCCAAAAAACTTTGTGAACGTTTAAAAAGTGAAACGTGTCGTTCATGTTTGTTCACCGACGAAAAATTGGTCACTTTGAAAGATATGCCTAAGTTTATGTTTCGCTTCACCCAATGTTTATTTAGTTTCCTATTTAGTTTTATATTTAAAAAAAAAAGGCATGCAGTAGCAGTACGTTACGAGTCTAGCCCGGACATACATACAGACAAACAGACAAAAATTCTAAAAACTATAAGTATTTTTGGGTTCGATATCGATTGTTGATCACGGTCCAGGTATTATTTAAAAAAATATTCAATGTACACTTCTTATGATTTTATTACGTACTTATAATATGTATAGATTAATAAAAAATAATCTAACAAACAATTAGTTTTATTCAATGTCTCTTCTGTTCAACAATAACAATTAATTCTCTTGATCTTTGTCGCGCATGCGTGCCGATGCGCCTGTCAAGTGCAACTCAAAACCATCTCAAAACATATAGCTATCCTTTTCTATAGCATTCGTTATGTATTATCTGTCGCATTCATTGTTGTAACCTAGGTAACCTACATAAATATGACAGAGGTAAGTACAATACCCGGCAATAAATATTGCACATCGACCTTTGGAAAGAGACAATCGGCTAATTTCGGTTTCATAGAGCGTTATCTTTGTAGCACACACCTATTTGACATTATGTCAGTCGTTGTTCAAATTCAATGGAGTGCAGTCGCGTCCAGTTCAAAATATATATCTAGAGTTGTGAACATCCCTAAATTTGCTACAGCTGTAATTTACCAAAATAATTAAATAATACGTAAACATAATTTGAACACGCTTTTTTATTTTATTTTACCCGAACCTAAAGCCATAACTTATAGAAAATTTGGTGTATTTTATACAAAGAATAATAAAATTGTCAAAAGAAGCAAACCATAATAATTATGTTTTTTTAACAGCTCCTAATATATACCGGACTTTTTGTATTTCGTGCGTAAGAGATAACGCTCTACAAAACCGAAATTAGCCGACTGTCACTTTCCAAAGGTCGATGTGCAATATTTATCGCCAGGTACTGTACGTATATGTCGTTTAGGAACAAAATCTGAGGACCAATTTGTATGAACATACGCCATCTTTATTAAAACATCATCGAACACAATGGTTTGTTTTTGTCAAACCACTTTCCTTACTTTATCGCCTGTATATCGTAACAGGATATACATTTCGTTTATTATTGGCTTTTCCTCAGTAAGCGATAAAACCAAGCGCATTTTCCTCCAAAGCACGTTGTATGAACGCCAGTTAAATACATAATTATTAATTATTATATTACTAGCGACCCGCCCCGGCGTCGCACGGGTATAAAATATATACCTACTACCTAGCCACTGAAAAAATGATTAAAATCGATAGCCCATGATTCTTCGCGTGGTCTACTTCTTATCTGTGCCAAATAACGTAAAAATTGCTCCAGTTGTTCGCGAGATTAAGCCCTTTCAAATAATTTCCCCCGTTTTTTCCAATTTCTCCTATTAGTCTTAATAGCATGATAAAATATAGCCTATAGCCTTCCTCAATAAATGGGCTATCCAACACTGAAAGAATTTTCCAAATCGGACCAGTAGTTCTTGAGATTAGCGCGTTCAAGTTTGCCCTTTCAAATAATTTTCCCCGTTTTTTCCACATTTTCCCCTATTTCTTCGCTCCTATTAGTCTGTCTTAGCATAATAAAATAAAGCCTATAGCCTTCCTCGATAAATGGTCTATCTAACACTGAAAGAATCATCAAAATCTAGTTGCGTAGTTTTAAAAATTAAAGGGAACAAAGGGATATGAGGGAAAAAAGCGACTTTGTTTTATAATATGTATAGACTAAATAATGTGAAATTATGTCTGGCTGTCTCTGTCTGTCTGTCTGTTTACTCTTTACGATATAACGCTAAACTTACTACGATTTAATACCTCGATCGTGGGAATCGCATACAATAGATTTTCAATTGTTATGCGGCAGCCGGGTGTGTACACTGTATAGGGCAATGATAGTTTTTTTGTAGCAAAATGCCAGTTCTTGTACGATTTGTACTGACCTAGCAACATTTACTATTTAAAAATACTTGCAAGTAATCGACAACAATACTAACAAAAAATACGAGTGGCAGTGCTGGGAAAAAATAATCGGACGAACGTCCGTGGACGTTTTCATCGGATGCGGCTTATTTCTATCTGATTAATACAAAATACACTAAACTGTGCACATTGTCTGACATAAATCGCGGACGCGATCTTGAGCGTTCGGACGTCCGAACAGAATCTGGCTGGCCGGATGCTTTTGCATCCGCGGACGTCTTCCATTGACATATAGGTTAGGTCTTTGACGTCCGCGGATGAACCGTGCACATTGTTAAGCCGCATCCATCAGCCGCGACTTATGGATGCGTCCGATAAATTGTTTCTAGCTGTGGCACTCGGGGACTGCCGCGGTAAATCTATTGCATAGCATTTAGTCTACACGCATTCGTCTAGTAGTCGCGCACAAACACCGTACCGAAGTCTGCCGAACTGAAACGACGTTGGACGATGCACGGCAACGCCGCACCGCTGTGCCAGTCGGAGTGGAGGTGTTAAGTTTATTTTCGTTACGTTACCTGATTCGGTCGCCGCGCTCAATGCCCGCGATAAAAGCTATGCAATAGCTTAACAAACTAACAACCAAACTGCAGTTTTTTAGGTCATGTTCCTCTATAGACCTGTTATAATCCGTAGGATCGATCGGCCGCCAGAACGAAAAGACTACATAATATTAACTTTCATACAAATGGGGACAAAAGGATAGTTTATTACTGGCTGGTATTCAACAAAGCTTTTTCATACTAATATCACTAATGGGAAAGTTAGTGTGTTTGTTTATTACTTCTTCACGTCTAAACGGCTGGAGTGATTTTGATGAAATTAGGTTCTGTTATGCATTGTAGTTAGCTGACATAATATAGGCTAGATTTTACTGCGGAAAGAAATCTTATCCGAAATCGTACTAATTTATTTTTATAAGATTTTTTTATTATTATAAAGCCTCCATTGGTTTCGGTGACGGTGGCCGGTTTCATTGAAATCAGGTTTATAAATTGATCAATTTGTAAACCTGATTTCAATGAAACCGGCACCCATGTGTAAAACGGTTTATAATTCATCATAGTCCAAAATTCGCATCCACAGAGACAAAATCTGTCCAAATCCGCTGGCAGCATCGTCTAATGTGATTTGAGCTGAGCGAACATTTGTGTCGAACGGCTTACGGAGCACAAAGGCACTGGCAGATTTAATATAAGCTTAGATATACGCCAAACTTCACCATCATCGTGACTGTCACTGTGCACTTGCTTGACACTCATTGGGTCTCGAAATAAGGCTTACGTAAGAGATCTTTCATCCAGATATCGTATGTAATAAAAAAGCGAAAGTGTGTCTAATGTCTATCTGTCTGTCTGTCTGTCTGTTACCTTTTCAGGCCCAAACCGTTAAACCAATTTTTCTGAAATTTGGTATGGAGATACTTTAAGTCTCGGGAAATGACAAAGGATAGTTTTTATCCCGGAAAAATGTACGGTACCGGCGATAAACGAATTTTGGCGCAACGGCGGGCGTCATCTAATTCCGTATAGTTTTGAATTAATGCTAGTTTATTTCCCGGTTTATAAGGTTTTCTGACTCAAGTTTATGTATTTATCAGCGTCGTTAATATTAGAGGCGCTATGGCGGCTAGAGAATAAAATATATAAACTCCTGTCGAAAACCCTGGCGTTAGTGGTAAAATGGATAAATAGGTAGGTACACAGTTTAGGAGTTCTTGCGATATAGTAATTCTATTATGTTATGTCAAATCCCATTCATTTTTGTTTTCGAACTTCTCTGTCCAAACTACAATCCAACTTAACTATCATGTAGGTAGCAATTTAACCTATGTGGCATTAGATCCTTACATATTCGTTATATAACACACAGTTTGTAGTTACTGTACATTTTTGTATGTACAAATATTATAACAGTCACAAGGTCATTTTATTTATTCCACTAATGACTAAACGAACAAGTTTACGTCATTGAGCTTTATATGGGGGTAAATGTTGTAATAATTAATGACAAGACAAAACATTGTTGTAACGCGTAATGTACACTTGATATTAAAGGTTTAGTTAAGGGGCCTCGCACATGGCGACTTTTTGCAATGAAATCGCGCGTTCCCAAAACGCTACTAACGCTTGCTAGTCGCATTTTCGCGAATGTAGCGATACAAACGCGCGACCGTGTGGGGTCACCTCACAACGGGGAGTAAAACGGAGGGAGTGTTTGTACTATCAGAAATGTTGATTCATAGCCAGATGGGGGACCTATGTAATTTGGTCGCGCAAACCCAGCCCACAGATCACGCCGACAGATCACAATTAACATTGAATTGACATGATCCGACCAAATGACGTGGGTCTGTCAACTACCTATGAATCAATTTCCTCGAGGGTACTTTGTGCCTTTACGGTACAAGTTGGAAGCCGGCTACATGAAGTTGCAGCAGACGACGTGTCGTCGCGACACTACTGGTTTCTATGTATTTCTATGAATAAGTGTCGCCAGCTTCGTGTCGCTAGCTTCGGAGGGTATTTCATAGAAATACATACAAGACAGTAGTGTCGCTGTGACACGTCGTCTGCGGTTGATTCATGTCGCCCGCTGCCAACCGGCACCTTGATATATGCGCGTTTATATCGCGTTTGAATCGCGACTGAATGAGCGTCCCATGTGCTTCGCGATTGCAAACGCGCGTTGCTAGGGCCCTAAAACAAATTCAATCAGCAGAGAGCTAAGAAGGAAGGATAATATAATAATTGTGATTCATACACCAATCGGAAATGAAATCATCGACGGATGCGCAGACAGACAGCCGGTCTCGTCATACCTGACGTCTTGTCTAGGGCTGCCACTTATGAAAATCTTGGTTCCGGTATCGATGTAAGCTGATTTCATTCATATTTAAGCAATTAGACATTATGTTTTGAGATCACACGAATGCCTGGCATAAAAAACTATATGTCAAAAGTGGTCTACCCGTTTTATTTATAAAAGAAAAACTTACAGGTATGCAATAACAATGATTACAACTAAAAAAATTAACAAGAGGACCGACGAGGACAGGCCCACTCGACTTTTGGATATCAAGGGAACGGAGGGCTATATTTTGCACTGAGCGCTGATGAAACCAAATATCCGACATGACGCTCGTACATCGCGGTATGATCGGCGGTTTCTGTCCCCCGTCATCTCGGGTCAAGTTTGACGCAAAGAACTTAGGGCCGGGACACAAAAACACGACACGACGTCGTACGACGTCACGTCGTAGAAACTCATCTTTAAATTTCTACGTGAGTTTCTACGACGCGCGTCGTAGATTCCCACGACGTCGTATCGTGTTTTTGTGTCCCGGCCTTTACTCAGAAGATCGGCTTTGTCTTTAGCGTCATGGGCCAACGATCCATTTTCGACGTGTAGGGATGGTAGGGTTGGCTTGCAGAAATTCCCTTCAATAGCTTTGGCCAGAGACCAGAATGCACGGGTTCTCGAAAGGAGGCGCTCGAGTCTCTCAGCAATTCTATTGACGTGCTGTTTCTTATCCCCAGTGATCTCTTTCTTGAGTATTTCATTTTATATGTGCTGGTATTTAAATCCCGAGCAGACACTGCATTGGCCCAGGATTGGTAAGCCTTCTGCTTCCAGCGAGAAGCTTTTTTGGAGGGTGAACCAAACCAGGGACGAAATCTGCCGCAAGTTGGCACTACAGAGTACGGAATGAAAAGCTTCATCCCTTGCATTGCATTGGCGACGGAGTTGACAGTGATGCTTGGTAGCTATCAGGATTTGAAGTCAGCAGAAGGTCCAACAGGCAAAAATTCTGACCGTCTCCATCTGGAATTCGCGAAGGCGTAGCAACCACTTGTGTTAAGTCGTTCGCAAGGGGAAAAGTCCAGACAGATCTTTCCGCAGATCAGTTTTACTGAAATTGAGCCAGTCGCCGTAGTACGCGTTACAGTCGCCAAGTATTGTGATCTCTGCGAATGGGATCTGCTGCTGCACTAAATTTGAAGCAGCTTGCAGGTGTTTAAAGAGTCAGCCCGTCTCGGGTTCACCACTATGGGACCTATATAGGCACGCATAAACGCGAGGGTTGTCGTCGCAATCAATGCGGAGCCATAATGTTGAGAGGTCCCTGACTTCAAGATTTCTGAGGCATTCAAAGCATTTTAACTTTAAGATCTAATAAGACTAATGTGATTACATTATTTCATTGTTATTTTGTAACAAAACAAATGTTTTTGTGGCATAATATGAGACATTTTATATTAATAAAGTTAATTTAAAGTAAAACATAAACCTGTAGTTTAAATTTATTCAATTTTATAACATACATTCAAACATGCGGGATCCCGCGGGATTGGCCGATCCCGCAAATCAATCCCGCGGGATTGAAAAAGGTGCGGGATTGCAATCCCTAAACACAATAGTATGCAACTGGATTCGCGCACGAAGAGTTCTGTGCCTTAAATATTTTTTATTTAATACCGCAAAAGCCTTATAGAGGCTCCGCGAGTGACACATACCTAAATGGTTTTTATAAATATCATTAAGACATTTATTCATTCAAAAAAAAAAAATCCTTTTTTGGGGGTCCGTTAAAAAATGGCACATCTTAAAAGGGTTCCGCCACCAAAAAAGCTTGGGAACTGCTTTAGAATCTGTCCGTTGTATAGGGCATAAAGTATTTTTATTTATCACCATTCGTTTTGACAACCCTATGAAAAGACATACACTATATACGTGCAGAAGTGTGATGTTCGCGCGGAGGCCGGTCTGGCCTAGGGTCTGGATGTTGGCCTACAATACCAATTTCACTAATAGAGATCAATCATCCAACACGAGCCGAAATAGACACAAATGTACAGTGCGACCACTATGTATAGTTCTAGAACTGAGCTAGTTTCCTAGCTTGGTTAGGGCAAGCAAGAGTCTGACAAGAAAGATTCATGGGTAGGCAATAATCCATACTTAATATTACAAATGCGAACGTGTGTCTGTCTGTCTGTCTGTCTGTTACCTCTTCACGCCCAAACCGCTGGACCGATTTTGCTGAAATTTGGCATGGAGATACTTTGAATCCCGGGAAAGGACATAGGATACTTTTTGTCCCGGAAAAATGTACGGTTCCCGCGCGATAAACGAGTTTTGGCGCAACGGAGTTGCGGGCGTCATCTAGTTAGGCATGTAATAAGTCGGAACTGCGCCTTATAGGACGACGCAAACTCGCACTGAATATGAAGTTATTTTTTCTCAAGTATGATAATTAATTATTTTGTGCCTAAAAGTCCATACTCAAGCCGTGATCGTGTTCACAATCCCTAAATTTTACCTTGTGTAGTTTGTCTTGGTGTAGTGAAATAATTAACTATAATACTACATCCAAAGAATTTACCTATAAAGGAGAACCGGCAATTTGGTACCGGCTCCAATAGCAATGGCAGTAGTGTCGTTAAAAAGGTATTGCCATGGCCAACAATGTTTTCTTAGATGACTTGATCCAAATATTTGTAGGTTCGGAGATATACTGATATGAAAACGACAGATTTCATAGAAAAAATATAATAACTAGACGCTCCGCACGGCTTCGCCCGCGTAAATTAGATATTTCACAAACAAAAAATAGCCTTTGATCTTTCACGTGGTCTACTTCTTATCTGTGCCAAATAACAGAAAAAATGCTCCAGTAGTTCGTGAGATAAGCTCTTTCAAATAATTTCCCCCAGTTTTTCCACATTTTCCTCTATTTCTTCGCTCCTATTAGTCTTAGCGTGATAAAATATAACCTACAGCCTTCCTCGATAAATAGGCTATCTAACACTGTAAGAATTTTTTAAATCGGACATGTAGTTCCTGAGATTAGCGCGTTCAAATAAGCCCTTTCAAACAATTTTCCCCGTTTTTTCCACATTTTCCTCTTTTTCTTCGCTCCTATTAGTCTTAGCGTAATAAAATATAGCCTATAGTCTTCCTTAATAAATAAGCTATCTAACACTGAAATAATTTTTCAAATCGGACCAATAGTTCCTGAGATTAGCGCGTTCAAATAAGCCCTTTCAAATAATTTCCCCCGTTTTTTCCACATTTTCCTCTATTTCTTCGCTCCTATTAGTCTTAGCGTGATAAAATATAGCCTATAGCCTTCCTCGATAAATGGGCTATCTAACACTAAGATTTTTTTTAAATCGGACCAGTAGTTCCTGAGATATAGTCCAAAAATCCAGTAGACTAAAATCAGCCCAATCCGTTCAGCAGTTTTCGAGTTTTAGCGCGACTAACACATTTGAAAATACATTTTTATATATAAGACTAGCTGTCCCGGTGAACTTCGTGTCACTTTAAAACCTTCCCTGGACTTCTACGAATATTATAAGACTAAAATCAGCCTAATCCGTTCAGCCGTTTTCAAGTTTTAGCGCGACTAACACATTTGAAAATCCATTTTTATATATAAGAAGACTAGCTGTCCCGGTGAACTTCGTGTCACTTTAAAACCTTCCCTGGACTTCTACGAATATTTTAAGACTAAAATCAGCCCAATCGGTTCAGCCGTTTTCGAGTTTTAGCGTGACTAACACATTTGAAAATCCATTTTTATATACGAGGGGAGGTCCAAAAGTTCGCGGAATGGAGGAGATGGAGTGGGGATAGGGTAGCTCGCTTAGTGTCATACTAATTGAGCACTCATAATTAGTATATATTATATAAAATCTCAACCCTATAGCGCCATTCGTTTACGAGTACTCGCCTGCTAAACAAGTCAATCCGGAAGCAAACTGCAACTATGGAGAAAATTGAACATCGCGCTGTGATAAAATTCCTTACCAAGCAAGGAAAAAACGTTCAAACCATTTTAAATGAAATGGAAGCCGTTTATGGAGATCAGTGCCCTGGTAAAACAATGGTTTATAAGTGGCATGGACTTTTCAAAATGGTCGAGATTCAATTGAAGACGACCCTCGCTCTGGGCGGCCAGTTGAGGCGACCACATCAGACATCGTCGAAAAAGTCGAAAAACTTGTACTGGAAGACACACGTTTAAAGAAAAAACAATTATCTGCATTTGTTGGAGTATCAGATACAACCATTTTGCGAATCCTGCACGACCACTTGGGCATGACAAAAGTCAGTGCAAGATGGGTGCCGAGAATGCTCACGCCGCTTCAAAAACAGCAGCGCATCGACGCGTCTAAGCACTTTTTGGAGGTGTGTGGAGACAACCCTGTGCAGATTTTGGAGCGGATTGTTACTGGAGATGAAACATGGGTTCATCACTTTGAACCTGAATCAAAACAGGAGTCCATGCAATGGCACGAAAAGGGTACACCACCTCCCAAGAAATTCAAAGTGTCAGAATCGGCTGGAAAGTTGATGGCCACTGTTTTTTGGGATTGTGAGGGAATATTACTGATTGATTATAAAGAAAAAGGTACCACTATAACCGGAGAATACTACGCATCAAAATTGGAAAAGTTAAAGGAGGCAATTAAAGAAAAACGTCGTGGAAAATTGGCCAAGGGTGTGTTGCTTTTGCAAGACAACGCGCCGGTTCACAAGAGCCGAGTTGCCATGGCTGCTCTTCACACGCATGGATTCGAACCACTTGTTCACCCACCCTACAGTCCAGACCTGGCCTCTAGCGATTTTTATTTGTTTCCAAATTGAAAAAAAGAGCTAAGGGGAAGGAAATTTTCCGACGATAACGAAGTGAAGGAGGCAATTTCGGCGCATTTTGAGGCCAAAGACAAAAAATATTTTTTCGATGGTTTAGAAAACTTAATCCATAGATCAAATAAATGTATTACACTTAAGGGTGATTATATTGAAAAGGAAAAATAAATTTATTGTAATATTTTATTAACAACCCTTTCATTCCGCGAACTTTTGGACCTCCCCTCGTATAAGACTAGCTGTCCCGGTGAACTTCGTGTCACAGGTCACTTTAAAACCTTCCCTGGACTTCTACGATTATTTTAAGCTAAAATCAGCCCAATCCGTTCAGCCGTTTTCGAGTTTTAGCGCGATTAACACATTTGAAAATCCACTTTTATATATATATATATATATATATATATATATATATATATATATATATATATATATATATATATATATATATATATATATATATATATATATATATATATATATATATATATAATAGTAGATAATTAGTAATAATATTGTAATAATATCAATTATTACAATAATTATAACATTATAATATAACTATTAATAATAATAATGTGCATAAAAGTAAATACTGTAAATAATATATATTAAGCATTACCACAATCAATAATGACAAAATGTCAATACTTATTAAAAACTAGCTGTTGCCCGCGACTTCGTCCGCGTTAACATAGTATAATAACAAAGATGGATAGCTTTCCCCTTTTTGTGGTTCCTTATACAAAGGGTGAAAACGGGACCCTATTTAAGCAAACGTCAAAAGCAAACGTCAAAAAACTTTCATGTTTCTAACTCAAGAAATGATGGACTTTCATTGAATCTTTCTACCCCAATTTCACCCCCTTGGGGGTAGAATTACCAGAAACGCTTAAATACGTATCCATTCATTTTTAATCAGTAGCACAAAAATAAAGTTTCATGTTTCTAACTCAAGAAATGACGGACTTTCATTCAAACTTTCAACCCCAATTTCACCCCCTTGGGGGTAGAATTTCCAAAAACGCTTAAATACCTATTCATTCATTTTTAATCAGCAGTCCAAAAATAACTTTTATGTTCCTAACTTGAGAAATGAAGGACTTTCATTTAAACTTTCAACCCCTATTTCACCCCCTTGGAGGTAGAATTTCCAGAAACGCTTAAGCACGTATTCAATCATTTTTAATCAGTAGCCCAAACATAAAATTTCAAGTTTCTAACTTAAGAAATAACGGAATTTCATTCAAACTTTCAACCCCAATTTCACCCCCTTGGGGGTAGAATTTCCAAAAACGCTTAAATACGTATCCATTCATTTTTAATCAGTAACCCAAAAATAAAGTTTCATGTTTCTAACTCAAGAAATGACGGACTTTCGTTCAAATTTTCAACCCCGATTTCACCCCGTTGGGGGTAGAATTTCCAAAAACGCTTAAATACGTATCCATTCATTTTTAATCAGTAACCCAAAAATAAAGTTTCATGTTTCTGACTCAAGAAATGACGGACTTTCATTCAAACTTTCAATCCCTATTTCACCCCCTTCGGGGTAAAATTGTCGAGATTTCTTCCTTAGTGGGGGTCTACTTAATAAAACAACCCTACTCACCAAATTTCGTGGCTGTAACTTTAACAGTTTTTGCTCAGCGATGATGAATCAGTCAGTCAGTCAGTCAGTCAGTCAGTCAGTCAGTCAGTCAGTCAGTCAGTCATGTAATTTTATAAGTATAGATATATACAACTCGGTCGAGTTAAGTCCGTACCTGGCGGCGATACTATATATCGTCGCTTGCCTCTCTAATTGACGTATCTGACTTTTTTTCGAAACTGAGTTATTTACGCCATCTTAATCAATTTTGCAAGACGAATCGATCTGTCTAATCAACGTATCTGTATGTTTTACCAATTCTGAGATATCACAAAGGTTGGGGCAGGCGTATCTACACTTTCTTGAATTATAGAGCTCACTAAAAGACTTATGTCACTTACGACGTTTAGTAAGATTTTGTTTGCAGTACTTGTAAGATATATTGGCGGCGTAAGTGTCATACTAGTCCATTTAAATGTGAAATGTTACAATTTTAGGACCGAATATTGCATTTATTAGAGGACGCCATTTTATTTTTGGAATATTATGTTGGGGGGGTCAATAGAAGCTTAACCTCAAGTTTGTGGGGTCGCCACTCTTGTCCCCCGGCCGCCATCTTGAAAAAAGGGATGACAACACTATTTTCGTGATATCTCGGAAACTATAAGTCTTACAAAAAAAAATTAAAAACATAATTTTTTGCAAACTATTTTGCCTACAAATATGTTCATATAATTTTTTACCCTAAATTAAAGATTTTAAAAGTTATAAACAAAAAAGTGATATATTTTTTAAAAGGTTTATTATTGCTCTATATCTTTGTTTTATACATTTTACAATAAAATTACCTAAGACCAACCTGATGATCTTTTGAGATCCCCCAATCCCCCCGAACACATGAAATTAATTTTCTGCAGATGCAAAGCAAACTGTGAAAGGATGTGTGGCTGCAGAAAAGCAGGCATAAGATGCTCTACAGTATGCCTACTATTCTGTAAAGCATTTCAGGCCTACTTTTCTGCAGCCACAGTCTACAGTATACCTACTACAATACATAAATATGCAACTATATTATAGTATGCCTACTATATTATTAGTCTACACATACCTACTATACTATTTAAATCATTTCAGGCCTGCTTTTCTGCAGCCACACACGGTTCCACAGTTTCCTTTGTATCTGCAGAAAATTAATTTCATGGGATCGGGGTATCTCTTTCTCAAAAGATCATCTACAAGGTTGGTCTAAGGTTTTTTTTTTTTGTAAAATGTATTAAACAAAGTTAAGGAGTGATAATAAACCTTTTCAAAAATTTTCTCACTGTTTTGCTCATAACTTTTTAAATTTTTAATTTAGGGTAAAAAGTTATATGAACATATTTGCAGGCAAAATAATTTGCAACAAATTATGTCCTCATAAATTTTTTGTAAGACGTATAGTTTCCAAGATATCACAAAAATTGTGTTGTCACCCCTTTTTTCAAGATGACGGCCGGGCCGGGAGACAAGGGTGGCGACCCGACAAACTTGAGGTTAAGCTTCTATTGACCCCCCCAACATATTCCAAAAATAAAATTGCGTCCTCTAATAAATGCAAAGCAAATGTAACATTTCAATGGACTAAACGTAAGATGTATGATATGTTTTTGGCTACTTTAGAGAACTATGCAATAAAACCCTGTTTTGCAACCTACCGCAGAGTGTTTAAGGCTAAAAATCTGAGTTTTCATCATCCCAAAAAGGATCAATGCAGTTTATGCATGGCGTATCGTACCGGTAATTCCGAATAGGTTAAGTACATAACTAAGATGTGATCTCAAAGATAGTGTTTTATGAAACTGTTAGTTATCTAATTAAACAGATGTTGATTATGTTTTAATTTTAAACAATGACGTTTTAGAAAAAAAAACTGTTATTTAAGCTTAAGTTACAAACTCTTGTTAAAAAAATCACAAAAATTTAAAATTAGTTTAGTTACAATTTGTTATTTTTTTAAACTATCAGTATACCTAATGGTTACGTGTTTGTAATTTGTAACTTGTAATTTGATTATAACTGATTATTTCTATACCCTGAATTTTATTACATGATTTATAGTACAAATAATATATAGTAAGTTACAACAAATACCGTCCAAATCGAAAACAAAGTTCTCTTAAAGAGACGTATCTGCTTTGAAAATGTATTATTTAAATAATAATAATAATATTTAAATAAAATTTATACCCACGCGAAGTACTCTATAAGATCAATGTACAGGCAGATTTTTATTTTGTTCACGCTGATAAACGTTGAGCTGCCTCCGATTTTAGGTAACCATAAACCGAATAAAGCTTGCCCTGAACATTTTGCTCAATGTCAGTTACGTCAGTTAGAGAGGCAAGCGACGATATATGACCGCCAGGTACGGAGTTAACTCGACCGAGTACAGCTTTGCTCCCACAGCGAATAGCGACAAGCGCCCTAGTAGACATTGGTAAGAATATGAATACCCATCAAACCAGATATAAATTATGTCTATTGGGCCGGGTACCACACTTCATACATTTTTGCCGGTTCTCCTTTACCTATAAATAAACATTAAAAACTTCACTCCGTCACGGCTCCTAGATCTGCATTAAACAAATCCAAGTCGTCAACACAATACAGAATTAACATCACAAAAAACTATTTGGATAACTGGATAAGATGAAGACACCGCGTAAGTAAACGCAAAGAACAGATAAGGACGAGTGACAACAAAAAAGCGACAATGTTTAAATTCTCTTTATCACTGCCAGAGACTTGGAAAAGTGACAGAAATACGCAAAGGGAGTGCTTCTGAAAGAGCCATAGTATATTTATACAGTATGGCTGTATCTAACACAAGTAAAAAGATATACAAAGTAAAGCACTACAACTACACTAGGTTTTCGTCTATTTTTCTGTAATAAAAGCTATCCTACTGAATAAAACTATCTATCTTTTGAATTTTGTTAGTCACGCTTAAATTCGAATATGGATAAACCGATTTCGCTAATTTTAGTCTTGAAATGTTCGTGGAAGTCCAGAAAAAGTTTAATACCTATTAGGAGAAAAGTTAGCTATTATCTAGTTTCTGCATAATATTTCAATAGGGTTATACAGAAAAAAGTACCTGCAGTTAGCTCCACATAAGTGTAAAGATATAATATTTTGTGATAAACATGGGTTTTCCCAAGTCGCTGTAAACCTCGGCTCTCGACCTATTTACCTGTTAACGATAACATCCATACTAATATTATAAACGCGAAAGTGTGTCGGTCTGTTACCTGTTAACGCTTAAACCGCTAAACCAATTATATAATATATTGTAGGGAATAGTTGGAAAAGGGTATAAGGATAGCTTTTATTACGGAAAAATAGAATTTTTTCATGGAGATACTTTGAGTCCCGGGAAAAGAAATAGGCTTTTATCCCGTAAAAATGTACGGTTCGCGCGCGATGATCGAATTATCATTTGTGTGACGTATTCCCGTCCGACGTCCCGATTTTGGCGGGACGTCCCGATTTTTTCATCAAAATTAAATGTCCCGCGCGGGACAGGCTCAGTCCCGCTTTTCGTGGCAAGCCCGAACGTACGTGCAGCGTGCTGAGAAAGAAAGGTGCGTAATGAAGATAAGAGTGTGGGAGGTAGTGAGGTGGATTTTCTTTGGCTACTTTTGCTATATATTGTCACGTAAACGTTATTTTAACGCAAATAAAAAGATAAAAATTCAAAAAACTTTTGATTTTAAACCTTTTTTCACTTTGTCCCGCTTTTATCTGAAGAATCCCGCTTTTTCACTCAAAAAGTTCAAAGTCCCGACTTGGCACAAAAAAAACTGGCAACGCTGTGCATGAACCCTAAGTTCTACAGAGTGTTTTGTCCAGTCACCAAGGTAATTTAGGGCCAAGGCGCCAGACTAGAACTGCCGCTGTAGACGACACAAAAATAATGTTACCTCTACAATTAGTTAAAAGCGGACAGCCTTGAAGCCAATAAACATTTCCCTGTTAATGTATTGGCAATTGATGTTAATACAGTTGTACACACATCATACATCCTACGTACCATAAACACAGGTGTAAAACTAAGTGATAATACTTAAGGGTGTATACTAAAATTGGCAGTGCCGAAAGAATAACTTTTTTAACTTTTGTACGGAAAAGAAGTTGCTCCTTCAGCGCTGCTACTTTCACAGTAAACTCTTTATAATTATGTATATAAGGGCCACAATACACATACACACCCTAAAGTATTATCACTTAGTTTTGTTACACCCTGTATTTTGTCATAACATGTAAAACTGTGTAATACATCACTTCGCTACATAGAGTATCCGATGGGAACCGCATATTTTTCTACGATAAAAAGAATCAAGTTTTCACGTTATTTGTGCTACTAAATTTAATCAATATCCTGCATTAATATCAACCTCTATGCAATTTTCGTTAAACTTCTTCGTGTTAAAGTAACATGTACCTTTAATCATCCTTACTAGCTAAACAGCATGCTTATTGCTTATTCTTTAGTTACTTATCGACAACACTATTTTTTTTAACATTAGGGGGCAAACGAGCAAACGGGTCACCTGATAAAAGCAACTACAATCCCGGGCGTCGCCTATGGACACTCGCAACCTCAGAATAGCTTCAGGTGCGTTGCCAGTCTTAAAAATCTAATTTAAAACTGTCACCAGACGATCTAATATCGTCACGACATCCTTGTCTGACCTTGCCAGGAGGAAGTTACAGTTAATATTACATAATATTATATAAACATATTAACACAAGGCAACTACACTGCAAATACTCACAAGTGTAAATTAAACATCTTTAACGCACTGTAGTTTCGTTCTATTTAAATTTTAAAGTCAAATTCAAGCTCTTAAGGCCCTATAGACCCGAAAATTAGCAGGTCGATGTCTGTCAGTACGAATATCGACGTAAAGGACATTAAAATAACATTCATATCAGCGCGCCTTGTACACTGGCGGTTACGACGCTCGCCGCGTACTTGATAGGGCGAAATAGGAGAAAAAAACCTTTTTTCTTTGATAATTAAACCACAATGCAAAATGTAACCACAAATTATTCTTCTTTAAGTTATGAGCTTTTCGTAGATATGATTTTTGAAAGTAAAACTATCATAAGCTTCATGAAAAATAAGAAAAATATCACAAAATATTCGAATTTAGCCTCCTCTTCGGAGTTATTTTTGATCGAGTGAAGTTTTCAATATTATGTTTCGAACCACAAATTGTCAAAGTACATTAAGTAAACAACAATGTGTATTTTTTTTTGGCTTTTAAAAGTCACTATTTGTTTGTTTATTATTGATTCAAACTCATGTAAAATTGGGTCTATAGGGCCTTATAGGGCCCTATAAGGCCCTATAGCCAAATTATCAAGGCGACGCCTTGATAATTTGGCTGTAGCGATATCGATTTTTCTCAGCAATTAAAGCTAAGAAATTAAAGTTCATTGTCAGTATTCATCATGTATTTGTCTTTGAATTACCCATATCATAACACAGAATAATCAATCAAAAAGACCTCTGTAAAAAAGGGGATTCCTATTTTGCCAACAGAGAAGAGTGATTTAAGCTTCCATTTGTACATAGATTGGTTCAAGCATAAACTTTAATTTGCCCATAGCTTATATGAAACGTATTTATGGTTTTTAAATTACGCGACAAAAACCATTTTGTCGCTACGCCCTTTCCATTTTTAACCCCCGACAAATAAGAGGGGTGTTATAAGTTTGACGTGTCTGTCTGTCTGTGGCATCGTAGCGTCCAAACGGGTGGACCGATTTTGATTTAGTTTTTTTTTGTTTGAAAGCTGACATGATCGAGAGTGTTCTTAGCTATAGTTTATCATCATCAGCCTGCTCAGTGCTGGAAAATCGCGGTTCATCTGGTTCGTGAAGGGCCGATTAGCAACTTGCAGTCGTTTGGTGGGCTTTATATTTTGTGTGCATTCTAGTTCGTGACATTTATGAATTTCACATTAATCGAAAGTTGACCTGGTGCTGCAGCATCACCTGGTAATCAATAGAATACCTACCCAACTCCTCACCAACTTAGAGCAGAGATTTCGTGTTTGCGCTTATTTTAATTGCGACAACTAGTAAGACGTAGATTAACAGTAAATATTGGCATGCTACTGCTGCAGCATCACCTGGATTCTATAGGAGCCGAGCTCCATATGAGCCCAAAGTGGAGGATTCATGTTTGGGTTCATATTGACGGCCTCATCCAAGAGGACATTCATAGATAGTATTAATTGGGATATGATCCTGTTGATAGGAATTATTCTGCACTTTAACCAACATAAGTTTAAAAAGCATGAAATAAAATTAAATTAAGAATTAAAAAAAAAAACCCGCCAAACAACTTTAAAAAGTAATGAAATAATATTTACTGACTTTAAGTTTAAATAATTCCTGAGTGTAAAGTGATATTTTAGTCCATAATTGTTGTCACGGTGTGTCGGGGGACCGCTAATGTAGATGTTTGATTTCACATAACATTCATAGCGAACCGAATCGAGACAATCAGTTACATGGCGATACAAAATGCAAAAGTCGCTGTTCGCGGTCCCCCGACACACCGTGACAACAATTTATGGACTAAAATATCACATAAAACTCAGGAATTATTTAAACTTAAAGTCAGTAAATATTATTTCATTACTTTTTAAAGTTGTTTGGCGGGGGTTTTTTTAAATTTCTTAATTTGCTGTTCCATTGCTTGTTTTCTATGAGAGGCCGGGCCGGCCTCTCATAGAAAACAAGCAATCTGCCTCTCATAGAAAACAAGCAATCTAAAACATATCCAACACGGTTTTTTACTTTAACGCGGCGTCACCTTAAACTTAAATTTACATTTTTTTCATGCAAAATTGGTATTGCAGTCTTTAAATCATTGTATTTTCACGACTTGCGTGATAAGTTTAAAAGATAGACAATGCTTCTATAATTAGGTAATCTATTGCAAATATTATGTATTCTGTCATCTGTGCTATTGCTACATAAGTCACCCATACTAATATGTATAGTAAATGTGAAAATGTGTCTGCCTGTTACTTCTTCACGCCCAAGTCACTGAATTGATTGTGTTGGGTATGGAAATACTTTGAGTATGGAGAAGGACATAGAATACTTTTTATCCCGGAGAAATCCCGCGCGATAAAGTATGTATTATTATAAGTAGCATTTACAGGTGTGACAATTAATCACAGTTGATTACATCATATTGTATTACTGCACAAGCTGGAGGGATTATATTTAATTACATATTATCTAGCCTAGTCTAGATCATTATAATCCGACGAATTACGATGCTACAAGGAACCTAGCGTACTCGTATAGTAAACCATCACCATGTTTTAAAATGTCACTTTGGACCCAGCTGTTTTACATTACCTTTTGTCGATGATATCAAAGAATAATTTTGCATGAACTTACAGAAACTAATAACTAATAACAGTAATAAGTTATTTAGGACAGATATAAGTTTGCTCGTTTAAGCCCGAATCTTCCTGGAGACTTAAATACCGTTTCGATCAACGCAGCAAGCGACTACGACCGACAAAAATTCAAATAAAATGCCACTTTATGACGTAGGTCGTAGGCTGTTATAGGTTCGGCTATTTAACCTATCAAGCCCCATAAGATCACCGGTGATCGCGACAACAATAGAATAACAATAGATTTCCAAGGATCCGCGATCAAAGGTTTAATAAATCGTTACGTACAATCGCTTTGTATTTGTATATGTATTGCGGTGTAGCGGCCAAACCGCTCATTCGTCCGTACCGCGTACGCATAATATAAATCCAGCCTTAGGCTTTTTAAACACATGAAAACAGACGCAAATCTTTTTTACCGTCAGTGTTAACTGTTTTAACATGAGTCCTTCACGTTACTTACATAAACAAAGACATAATATCTACATATACATTTTCCACACACTTCACGGTACCACTATTAACATCATAACTATACCGAATCTAATTTGTTTGCAACAAAGACTTTAGTATGGGTGACATTGTATCGGTAGTTAACACGCAAAGATTTCAAAACACCTGACTTTTTCTGCCTTTTGAGAAATGGTGTAATTTATAGATTCCAAATAGATTTTTTTCTGCAGAGTATACGGTGCGTACGTGGTGCCATATATTCTGATTCATACTAGATGACGCCCACAACTCAGTTGCGCCTAAATTCATCCATCGCGCGGGAGCTGTACATTTTTCCGGGATAAAAACTATCTTATGTCTTTTCCCGGGACTTAAAGTATATTCATACTAAACAGCAAAATCGGTTCAGCGGTTTGGGCGTGAAGAGGTAACTGACAGATAGACACACTTTCGTATTTATAGTTTTTTTAATTCTTTATTTTTAAAGGGTTTTTCCTAAAAGAAAATGACACCCTTATAGTGTAACAATTAGATGAACTTACATACTATTTGTGATTCTGCGACTTGAACCTAAGTTAACAATTTTATACCAATGTTTGGCAGATTCCTACGAGTACATAGCATTTATAATATTAGTACCTATGGATGGCACGAATACACGATTCATATTTACCAGAAACATATAATTCAAATTAGAAAAGATTTTCGGCCACACGCGTTTTTAATCGACATGTATGGAAAACGCGACTAAGTCGTCTTTTCCTCGATGAAATCAGTAGATATATTATTATTTTTAACAAAAAATTAAAACCGACTTCCTAGGTAAAAACAATAGTAATATGAACTAAAAAGTATTAAATAACTCTTACCCTTTAATAGTGCCTTTTTCAGAATTCGTCTAAATCTCAACTATTTCTGTACTGTATACTACAGTCTTCATTATTTTGAAGTCGGTACCAGCTAATTTAATCGTGAGTTCAGTAATGTCGGATTATCTGAAACTTTTGGGACTGGTACCGACTTCAAAGTAATGAAGATTGTAGTATACAGTACAGAAATAGTTGAGATTTAGACGAATTCTGAAAAAGGCACTATTAAAGGGTAAGAGTTATTTAATACTTTTTAGTTCAAATTACTATTGTTTTTACCTAGGAAGTCGGTTTTAATTTTTTGTTAAAAATAATAATTTCACTCTTTTTAGTTAAGTATCTACAAAATTAGGCTTTATGCGTAAATAACCAATACGAATGTTAACTATTCACATTATGTCACTGTAAGCGAAATTGTGGTAAATGCTTGCAGTTATCTAAGCGATGCTGCAATTTCCATACTTTTATCTTTAAAGATTCAGGAGTTCTGTTCAGTGCCTTTGGACCAAGAGACACCTTCGTATAAAATTTCTCTTATTCGTAACATATTATGTTTAACTTACTAGAAACAACATTTTAACCACTATGAGTGTTTTGATAAAATTCAAGGATTTTCCTCGATTGCTCATAGATCCCATCATCGGCTCACCACTTTCGTAATTGTTATACAAAATTAAGATTATATCCTATACAACAACACGAGAATTTTGAAAATCGGTCCACAAACAGCGAAATCATTATCAAAAACGTCTGTTTCGATGCAAAATATCACGAAAAGTACCAATAATTGGGTCATAGTGTGATGACCCATGGCATAATGATGGTTGTGATGATGATGATTAATCAAATTGATGTATTAGCTTATGCTTTCAGTTGTTTAAACAACGCCGAAATCCCCGAACCTGTACCTATAAGCATTCAAAAGTTCTGTTCGGTACCTTCGGATCCAGGGTATAACCTGGTGCGAAATCTTACTTTTTGGTAGCATTTACCTCGAATGCTTCAGAAAAAATCGAAATCACTATATGTTTCCATACAAATTTCAAAAAGTCCCCTCGATTCCTCAAGGATCCCATCATCAGATCACCACTTTTGTGAACATGGTACCAAATTCGAGTTAAACCCTATACAACACAAAAAGAATTTTGAAAATCGGACCACAAACGTCCGAGTAATCGTGGAACATACAAAAAAAAAAAAAAAGATACATACAGCCGAACATATTACCTCCTCCTTTTTGGAAGTCGGTCAAAAATGGTAGAGAAATTAAACAGTGAGGTACGTCATTTTTGAAGATAGCATTATAATCCTGTTGGATTAGACAGGCTTACATGAGGATTCTGGCTTCAGTTTAGTCATAGCATAGTTTGGTATTTACAGTAAAAAAGATATGATCGTGCAAGTTGGTAATGTTTTCGCGATATACCTATTTCATGAGATACTAGATGACGCCCGCAACTCCGTTGCGCCAAAATTCGTTTATGCGCGGGAACCGTACAGTTATCCGGGATAAAAAGTATCATGACCTTTCCCAGGACTCAAAGTATCTCCATACCAAATTTTAGCAGAATCGGTTCAGCGGTATAGACAGACATACTTTCGCATAATCTATACTATAATATTATAAAGCGGAAGAGTTTGTTTGTTTGTTTGTTTGAACGCGCTTGTTTGTTTAATCTCAGGAATTACTGGTCCGATTTTAAAAATTATTTCAGTGTTAGACAGCCCATTTATCGAGGAAGGCTATAGGCTATATTTTATCACGCTAAGACTAATAGAAGCGAAGAAATAGAGGAAAATGTGGAAAAAAACGGGGGAAATTATTTGAAAGGGCTTATTTGAACGCGCTAATCTCAGGAACTACTGGTCCGATTTAAAAATTCTTTCAGTGTTAGATAGCCCATTTATTAAGGAAGGATATAGGCTATATTTTATCCCGCTAAAACTAATAGGAGCAAAGAAATAGAGGAAAATGAGGAAAAAACGGGGGGAAATTATTTGAAAAGGCTTATTTGAATGCGCTAATCTCAGGAACAACTGGTCCGATTTGAAAAATTCTTTCAGTGTTAGATAGCCCATTTATCGATGAAGGCTATCCATACTAATATTATAAATGCGAAAGTGTGTCTGTCTGTCTGTTACCTCTTCACGCCCGAACTGCTGAACCGATTTTGCTGAAATTTGGTATGGAGATTAGAGATGAAACGGATATCCGGTATCCGGCCTATCCGGCGGTCTTAAAACTATCCGGCCGAATACCGGATAGCTGCTATACGGCCGGATAGGCATCCGGCCGAATAAAGAAAAGATCTGGATAAAAAAAAATATTTTTAAGTAATTACTCACTTTGTTTAGTTAGTCTTAAGAAATATAAGTAGTTTTAGTTTAAAGTAGAAAATGAATTAATAAGTACTCATACTGCACTAAGGGCAAATTATGGTGAATAAAAACCAACTTCTCTGCATTGAGAGGTAGCGGTTTCGCTTCTCTTCATAAATAAGGCCAGCTTCAGAAAAAGTCTTTCGCTGTAGACACTGCTACAAGGTGCTGAAAGCAATGAGTTTCTAAAATACTTAGTAACATAGAATATAATTGGCTGAAAGTATGTGTGCTTTGCACCAAACGGCTAAGTTCCGCCGGATATTCGGCGGCCGGATATCCGGCTATCCGGCCAGGTGGTTGGCCGAATATCCGGTATCCGGCCAAACTACTATCCGTTTCATCTCTAATGGAGATACTTTGAGTCCCGCGAAAGGACATAGGATACTTTTTATCCCAGCAAAATGTACGGTTCTCGCGCGATAAACGAATTTTGGCGCAACGGAGTTGCGGGCATCATCTAGTAGGCTATATTTTATTACGCTAAGACTAATAGGAGCGAAGAAATAGAGGAAAATGTGGAAAAAACGGGGGAAATTATTTGAAAGGGCTTATCTCACGAACTACTGGAGCAATTTTTATTTTATTTGGCACAGATAAGAAGTGGACCACGTGTAGGATCATATTTAAAAGGCTATTTTTGGGGAATAATAATAATAATTTGTCTTTGAAATATCTAATTTACGCGGGCGAAGCCGCGCGGAACCTTTAGTTTATAATAATTAGGAAGTATCATGGATATTATCAGCGTACTAGTACATTGTCAAATAGCCAGAATACCATAAAATATTTTAGTATTGTATAAAATCAATAGCTTTTAATGTTCAGAATTAGCGCAATGCGCAAACATTGGGAACTATCTCAAGAGATTTTTCATTGAGCACCCGCCTCGAGTGATTTAAACGACTGTCCCCTTTCGAATAACAAAAAAACATTCGAAAAAAGAATGAGCCATTCTCTTTTCGAATGTTTGTTTTTTTATTGATGAATTTATTGGCAAAGAATTCAAACTGCACTTAATCGATATAAATGCAATCCAAAGGTGAAAATCGATCGACCCTAATATACTTGAACTCTGAAGGTTATTAGTGTGATGATTAGCAATATACACAATGTTATACACAGTAGTGACAGTGTATTGAGAATAATTTTGCATAATAGTATTTTAAAAAGATAAAACCGACTTCAAATTTTTGTACGTAATTAAGAATTAAAATTCCCTATCTCAAAAACTACTGAACCGATTTTGATGAAACTTGCAGTATTCCCTAAGTTGAACAATACCTAGTGCAATAAAAAAAGAATCACTAAAATCGGACTTGTGGTTCCGGAGATACGCGTGCACAAACATAAAAACATACATACATACACTTTTGAAATTTGGCACATTTGTTCAGAAGCTGTCATAGATTAACATATACAAAAACTGGACAGTTCTGGAAATATTACATACATACGCGTCGAATTGATAACCTCCTTTTTTTGAAGTCGGTTAAAAATATCTTATAAGTACTAGAAGCTTGTCCTTGTGGGGCGTTTTGATTCAACCACTGCCGCTGCTCCTGCCGCCGCGCCGCCGGAAATATTTCCCAGAATACTTCTGCGGCAGTAACGACGCGAATCAGCGGCAGCATTCTATACTACTCACACTAGATTACCTACTAGTAGACGATCGGGGATTCTTGGAAATGCTATTGTATTCTATTGTTGTCGCGATCACCGGTGCTCGTACGGGGCTTGATGGGCTTAAAAAAAGAACCAATAGGTACACAAGAAGCTTGTCATCCTGTGGGTTAGTCTGCCAGGAGTCAGGACAGTGTCTTCAAGTCTGAAAGGTTCAATTTCTAGCCACGACTGCGACGCATCTGAAATTTTTAACGACCTTTTTTCTTTACGTCTTTCTTATCACGACGCGCGTAATGTATATGTTACTGTAAAAGCTCGAACTTCGGTAAATCTTAAGATTTAAGTGTCAATCTTAGGATTTACCGACACGAGTTGGTAAATGTAAGTATTTCTAATAATACGACGATTTTTTCGAACATTTACCATTAAAATTCGGTATATGCTAGGTTTTACTACTGTCAACTGGTAAATGTTGGTTTTAGGAATAAAACAAAGAGTAATTCTAAATTATTTACCTTGATAAACTATAAGACAAAACAGGTACATATAGTTAACATAATGCTTACCTAAGCTACTATAATTCAATCAGTATTTTTCTTATATTTGGTTTTAAAAAAAGTAAAAAGGCAATCAAAATATGTTATTAATTAATAGGTAAGGTATGTACCTAAAACAAAACATTTCACTTGATGGAAAGCAACTTCCGGTGCCCATGGACACTCGCAACTTCAGAAGAGCTGCAGGTCTGTCGGCCTTTAAGAGGAAATAGGGTAATAGGGATAGGGGAGGGTAGGGAAGGGTAGGGGGATTGGGCCTCCGGTAAATTCACTCGGCGAAACACAGCGCAACTGTTTCACGCCGGTTTTCTGAGAGTCCGTGGTATTTCTCTGGTCGAGCCGGCCCTTTCGTGCCGAAGCATGGCTCTCCCACGGTTAATTATTATACCACTTTAATAATTTATAATAATATTAAAATAAAATAAAGATTTAATGTTTTTGCTCTATAAGGGTCTAAACACACTAGGCTGAATTACGCCGACGTAAATTCCGCCGCGTTTACGCCGCGTTTCAAATCCATACAAAATATGGGCGGAACGCGACAGATTCGTGAGCCGAATTTCCGTCGAGCCGAGTCGAGCGTAAAGTTCGGCAGCGATTCGGCGGTAATGTTTTGTATAGCAACACACTATACGCGACGGAATTATCAAAACCGAATATAGCAAATCCAACCTTATCTCCAAAGCGTTAACGCCCACATTACATCTGAGAATTTTAAATACTCACTTACGCGCGCGTTCGGCAACGGAAATTACGCCGCGAAATTTCGGCTCTTCGCGTAATTTATAGTGTCGCATCAGACGTAAGCGGCTGAACGTAATTTCGGCCACGTAAATTACGCCGGCGTAATTCAGCCTAGTGTGATTAGACACTAATAGTACGCAACCCTTCGTGCGCGAGTCCGACTCTCACTTGGCCGTTGTTTTTCAACATAAACCACGCCATTACTTATGTCTATTGTGCCATTACTGTAAATCCTAAGATTTACTAAATATATGGTGGTAAAAGTTCGTATCGCAAACCTTTTCGGACATTTACCATTAGGGATTGGTAGATCTTAGGTTTTACTCGAAAATCTTAGGATTTACTGCAGTTCGAGCTTCTACAGTAACATATATATTCTTTGACGACGGGCATATTAGTCTAAAAGTAGGTCTAAAAATAAAAAAATAAAAAATATATCCACAGCCGAACATATTATAATAACCTCCTCCTTTTTGGAAGTCGGTTAAAAACCAAATTTTTGACCCAATCAAAGGGATCATTGGCCCTAACAAATATATATTTTTATAACGCATTAAGTGCAGTAAACAAAACGAGCTCTCTCGACCTCTGCAGCACTATCACATGAATACTAATAGTATTGACTCATTCAACACATTTTCATATTCATTTCGATGTAGGTGAACTATTGTCACGTAGCCGACTTAGCAAAATAAGTAACTGACCTACGAAAAAAATTATATTAGGCCACGCACAAGACGTTTAACATGGCTCGCCAAAACTAGAGGGGAATTCGCTCCCTATCAACCCCCATAAGATCACTGGCGACCGCGACAACAATATAATAACAATAATTATTATAGATTTCCAAGAATCCGCGATCGCAGGATTAAAATGTCTGCAATATTCTCAAAAGATCCATCATAAGCATTTCAAACTTGATTCTCTTATTTTAAACTAGATGACGGCCGCAACTCTATTGCTCAGATATCGTCATTTATCGCGCGAGAAGCGTACATTTTTCCTTTCTTTTCCTGAGACTCAAACTATATGCATACCAAATTTCATTAGAATCGGTTCAGTGGGTTTAGCGTAAAGTGGCAACAGACAGACACACTTTCGAATGTTTAATAAATTAAGTAATAGATGACGCCCGCAACTCCGTTGCGCCAAAATTCGTTTACCGCGCGGGTACCGTACATTTTTCAGAGATAAAAGGTATCCTATTGTCCTTTCCCGGTACAAAAAGTATCTCTATGCCAAATTTTAACATTTGATCAAAATCTATTCAGTCGTTTGGGCGTGAAGAAGTAACAGACAGACAGACACACTTTCACATTTATAATATTAGCACAGTGTAATAAATAGATATTAGTTACTATAGTAAGTAAGGATGAAAGTGAAGATGATTTAGTATGCCCTTTTTAAAGGAGTTTTTTAATGTATCAGGCAAATAAATCAAGAAAAATCATGCAAAATGCATATTTTATTTTTTATTGCTTAGCCGCCTCAGTAAAAGATGACAAAATATAACCAATATAGAAATAGATGCAGATTTACTTTGTTAATATACTTTACGTATCTGTATTTAGTCAGGTAGTAGATCAATATTTACCTACCACGACAGTCAGTACCTGTGATAAGATAATAATGACCAATAGTGACAACTGACAAGGATAACACTTATCAAAAATTAAGTGGGCAGGTTCTTATAGTATACTAGCGACCCGCCCCGGCTTCGCACGGGTATAAAATATATTATAGCCTATGTCACTCACTGAATAAATGATTAAAATCGATTCAGTAGTTTTTAATCTATAGATACTAATATTATAAAGAGGTAAACTTTGTTTGTTTACTCATAGATCTACAATCTACATACTACTACTCAAAGATACATAGGCACTACTTCATAGATCTAATTCCTAAACTCCCCTCCCGCGAGCGCACCCCCGCCTTGGTAGCGCCCACTCCGAAACGGGCGTAAATCGAATTTTTTTAATTTCGCCATAAATTCTAAACCAAACGTCCAATTTTAATCATTCAAAGACCAAATATTGTCTACATAAACTGCACTTAGTGATGAAATAATTTATTTTGATAAGGATTAATAGCATGACTAAAATAAATGCGTTTAAATGTAGTCCAAAAAAAAACTAGATTTTTAAATAAATAAGTGGCTGTTGTACCTCACTCGACATAGATAGGTATAGTGTGTCGCGGACTTTTTTGTAGATATTTAAAAGATCTACATTTAATTAAAACATTGTATGGTTCTATCTTTTATAGTTTAGGCAGCGTTCCCAAAATAAGTACATTTTCTGGTTGTTTCCGAAAAACTGAAATATCTTACGGAACCCGATATTTTCTAAAATAAAAAGTAGCCTATGTTACTCACAAATAATGTAGCTTTCGAATGGTGAAAGAATTTTTAAAATCGGTCCTGTAGTTTTTGAGTTGACAAAGTTTACCTCTTTATAATATTAGTATAGATTGACATAGGACAGTGGTTCTAAAAGTTGCAAAAACTGTCTTAAAAATAACAGATAACTTGTTTTTTGCATTGAATAATAGATCAATTTTAATGAAGGTTAGGACAGATACTATTATGGCTTTAGTGCAAAAACATTAAAAATAATATATTAACTGCACAGTAAACATGTTTAAAATTATCTGTATAGACACAACTGCAATAAATAATAATAGCTATAATTCATATTATACTTTATTATGCTCATAAAACTTAAACTTTCAATTAATTAGTTATGAAAATCAAAATTCACCTGGCTATGAAAATTATTTGTATTTATACCTAATACTTTATCAGAAAAAACATGGATACATAGACAGCCAAAATCATAAGCCAATTCCTTTCTTTTTCCATACTCTGATGAAGAAAACCCTTTATAAACAGCAAACATAACATATTAATCCCTCAAGCCCCAAGCGGTCACGTGCGATGCGACTATGATAACAATAGAATAACAATAGATTTTCAAGAATCCACGATCGAGGGATTAAATAAACAATGTTAACATATAATATTTTTCTAGTAAGTAGCAATTACCCATACATATAGTAAATTACTTTTGGCATCTTCAATCACTATTCAAAGTGTAAACGCAGTGGGTTTCTCCCAACATTTTCCTGTGAATAAACTTATTGTTTTCAATGTCATTATTAAGAACACTAGTACTAAGCTAATTAAATTAATAAATGCATGATAAGTAATAATTTCTGAATGTGTTATTAATATTCTTTGGCATTTTCCTTCTATAGACAATGGAAATCTATTATTCAAAGGCTGTAATATGTATAAGAAGTTAAGGACAACCTTGTAATAATTGTAGATAAAAAAGATTGTTAACTGTAATTTATATTTATCAGTAGATAACAGAGATTTGTTTTAAGTGATATCTTTTAAATCTCAAAATTTTAAGGCTACTACTTCCTTGAAAAAATATTGCTTGAACATAATAAATAAACAATTAATTGAGGACATGAGTGGAAGAAGTAGGTAAGTAACAGTTTAAAAATTCTGTTTTATTGCTTAAATGGAGGTTTTGGGCCGGGAAATGTTTTTAAATAAAAAAAAATGGATTTTATGTAAAGCCAGATATATTAGCGAGATAATGAAGTAGGAATGTTACAAGGTTTGTTAAAATTATAAACGAAAAAATTAGTATTTGTCCTCATGTTCTGAAATGTTAGTTATCTGGTTCTTCCACTCACAACATTAATTATATTTTTGTGGTGTAAAAAGAAGAGTGGTCCAGAATCTGGGTGGTTCATACATTCAATCTTTTTTTTTAATATTGGAGTAAAGGAATTATAGAATAGTAATAAAATATACTGAAGCAGGCATGGTAAAAATTGTACCTACAGAACCTACTTGAGTCTACAATGTAAAAATTTAGACTTGATTCCTTTATTTCTCACACTTTGCATATATAATTAAAAGAAATGTTTACTTTTTAAACAAATAATTTATAATTATGAAGTAACTTTTAGTTTCTTTGATTCTTTTTTCTACAATCTTATGGACTTGTCAGTCTTCAATAGACCTATTCAACTACTATTATGTAACGGATCCTGTAAAACGAAAAAACTATTACTTAAGTACCGTTTACTAGCATTGGGGATGAAGAACAGCTTTCTAATAAATACCAACTTGAATTAGTATTTTCTACACTACTACTATGTAATAACTATTAAGTAATCTTCTAAGGTCTCAGACCTCAGTCCTGATTTTGTTTGATGAAAAGATAGAAAGCGGTGATAAAATAATATTTAAACAAACACATGATCATCGACAGATCTAAATATAGAACTGTGTATGCGGGACCAAGGGTAGGTAATGTTTACCAGTCACAAGCCGCTGAAATACATAATAGTATGAATATTACTAACCTTGGGGCCTCGAAGCAACTCGATGTTTATTCTCAGGAAGCCTGATTTATGTAGAAACACCAATTTGCACACAAAAACCAGTCTACAAGTAAAAATCACAACTTAATATGTTCCTAAGTAAGATTTACACGTACTGAAATAATATCTTTTGAACGATTACACATAAGCCGTACTAGTGTTTATATTACAGTATCCACAGTTTAATAGTGAAAGTGCGAAATTATAGTTAAATATTTAAGCAAAACTCGCAAGTAGTCACCTTCTTCAACAAACCACGACGTTAAACTGACTTTTGTTTTGTCATTTTTGACAGTTTAATTTTGAAAGATAGTGTGAGTGTTGCCAGTTGCTGCGGTTGTAAAAAACAATTAAAGTGTTGTGATTTTTGATGGTTGTGACTTTGTGAGCAGTGCCGTAAATAGGGCGGTGCCACCGGTGCCCAGGCACAGGGCGCAGACTCTGGGGGGGCGCAAGAATGGCCAGACCAGGGAGGCCTGTGGCCCTGGAAGCATTGCTCTAGGTACCTATAATATCTAAAAAAACTGACCAAGTGCGTGTGGGGCCACGCGCAATATAGGGTTCCGTAGTACCGCTAGTTTTTTTTTATATTTTTGTATGGTCAATGAATGTATATTTATAACGTGTTTTACACTACTAACAACATCATTCGTTGATCGAATATTACTCAACTAGACGGTCCGCGCGGCTTCGCCAGCGTAAATTAGATATTTCACGCAAAAATCAGTCCACAAAAAAGCCTATGATCCTTCACGTGGTCTACTTACGAGGGCTGCTATTTATGTATCCGGAATTAAAAAAGAAACAAACATATATCATTTAATATGGTTTTATTGCTTTTCAAAATATTCGCCGCGATGATCGACACACTTTTGCATACGCTGGAACCAATTTTCATAGCACTTTTTCCATTCTGATTGAGGTATCTCCAAAACGTGCATTTTGAACGCATCAACAGCCTCTTCGCGGCTCGAAAAACGTTGACCACGTAATTTGTTCTTCGCGTATGGAAATAAAAAGAAATCATTAGGTGCCAAATCAGGGCTGTACGGCGGATGACCAGTCAATTCGATCTTTTGACCCTCCAAAAACTGAGTTGTTTCTGCTGAGGTGTGACAGCTAGCATTGTCGTGATGTAATATGATTCTGCGTTGTCGGTTGTCCTTTCTTATTTCTTCAAAGACTTCTGGTAAACAAATGGTCGTATACCATTCAGAATTAACCGTTTTACGATTCTCTAATGGCACTGTAGCCACATGTCCATTAATTCCAAAAAAACAGGCGACCATTTGCTTCAAAGTACTTTTTGCACGAGTAACTTTTGTTGGTTTCGGCTTATCTTGGAACACCCACAGTCCCACACCGTTGACTGTTGTTTAATTTCGGGGTCATATGCATAGATCCAAGATTCATCATCTGTGTAGATATTATAAACGGCTTTTGACGTACCACGGTTGTATTTTTTTATCATTTTTTTGCACCAATCGACACGAGCCCGTTTTTGATCGATTGTCAAGTTGTGCGGAATCCAACGCGAACATATTTTTTTTACAGCCAAATGTTCGTGTAATATCTTATGTATGCTCGTCATACTTATGCCTAAGGACGCCTCTATCTCGCGATATGTAACATGACGATCACGCATTATTAGTTCCCGCACAGCATCTATATTTTGTGGGACAACAGCTGTTTTTGGGCGACCTTCTTTATTTTCATCCGTGAGCATAGACCGCCCACGATTAAACTCACTGTACCAGTGATAAACAGTGGTTTTTGATGGTGCTTCATCTCCAAAAGTTGCGGTGAGTTGAATAAAGCACTGTTGTTGATTTAGCCCACGCCGAAAATCGTAGTAAATCATTGCACGAAAATGTTCACGCGTTAAACCCATGGCAAATGAAGACACGCAATTTTCAAAATGACGCCACAATGGAAAAATAATTGACAGTCACATGAAACAAAATGTATTCTTCAACCAAAGAGTTCTATTTTCAAATGTTGTAATTACTTTTTAAATATTGTTCTTGTAAGTGGCCAGTTCCGGATACATAAATAGCAGCCCTCGTATTATCTGATCCAAATAACAGAAAAAATGCTCTAGTAGTTCGTGAGATAAGCCCTTTTAAATAATTTCCCCCGTTTTTTCCACATTTTCCTCTATTTCTTCGTTCCTATTAGTCTTAGTGTAATAAAATATGGCCTTTAGCTTTCCTCGACAACTGGGCTATCTAACACTGAAAGATTTTTTCAAATCTGACCAGTAGTTCCTGAGATTAGCGCGTTTAAATGAGTCCTTTCAAATCATTTCCCCCGTTTTTCCACATTTTCTCTATTTCTTCGCTCTTATTAGTCTTAGCGTCATAAAATATAGCTTATAGCCTTTCCCGATAACTGGGCTATCTAACACTGAAAGAATTTTTCAAATCGGACAAGTAGTTCCTGAGATTAGCGCGTTCAAATAATTTACCCCGTTTTTTCCACATTTTCCTCTATTTCCTCGCTCCTATTGATCTTAGCGAAATAAAATATAGCCTTCCTCGATAAATCGGATATCTAACACTGAAAAAATTTTGTAACACAAACAAACTCTTCCCAATTATCTATACTTATAAAATTACATGTCCTGACTGACTGACTGACTGACTAAGATTCACTGATTCATCATCGCTGAGCAAAAACTGTTAAAGTTACAGCCACGAAATTTGGTAAGTAGGGTTGTTTTAATAAGTAGACACCCACTAAGGAAGGAATTGAGAAAATTTTACCCCGAAGGGGGTTAAATAGGGGTTGAAAGTTTGAATGAAAGTCCGTCATTTCTTGAGTTAGAAACATGAAACTTTATTTTTGGGTTACTGATAAAAAAATGAATGGATACGTATTTAAGCGTTTTTGGAAATTCTTCCCCCACCCTTGAGGGAAGAATTTCATTCAAACTTTCAACCCCAATTTTACCCCCTGGTAAAATTGGGGTTGAAAGTTTGAATGAAAGTCCGTTATTTCTTAAGTTATAAACTTGAAATTTTATGTTTGGGCTACTGATTATAAATGATTGGATATATTGTATTTAAGCATTTTTGGAAATTCTACCCCCAAGGTGGTGAAATAGGGGTTGAAAGTTTAAATGAAAGTCCGTCATTTCTTAAGTTAGAAACATGAAAGTTTATTTTTGGACTGCTGATTAAAAATGAATGGATAGATATTTAAGCGTTTTTAGAAATTCTACACCCAAGGGGCTGAAATTGGGGTTGAAAGTTTGAATGAAAGTCCGTCATTTCTTGAGTTAGAAACATGAAACTTTATTTTTGTGCTACTGATTAAAAATGAATGGATACGTATTTAAACGTTTCTGGTAATTCTACCCCCAAGGGGGTGAAATTGGGGTAGAAAGTTTCAATGAAAGTCCGTCATTTCTTGAGTTAGAAACATGAAAGTTTATTGACGTTTGCGTTTGACGTTTGCTTAAATAGGGTCCCGTTTTTACCCTTTGTATAAGGGACCACAAAAAGGGGAAAACTATCCATCTTTGTTTTTATACTATGTTAACGCGGACGAAGTCGCGGGCAACAGCTAGTAATATAATATTAGTATCGATAGATAACCTATGAAGTCTTCTTAGCCGTGATAGTTTTCCTTTTAAATTCAGCAGATTTCCTACTCCCGTGAATTTTTTCACATTTCCAGAAGCAACTGTTTAGCCGGTAGAAGGGGGAGACACTGGACTCTAACGATTATTTTCACTTTAAAACTTAATATTTCACAAACGGATCCCTAAATCGGAAAATGATCTATGAATACTCGTAATATTTTTAAAAAACCTATCCAACGACACCCCACACGATTAGGTGGACGCCAGGTGGACGCAAAAAAAAAATTCTTCCCCGCTTGATGTGTAGGGAAGGTACCATAAAAATATCGTGGATGGTTGTAAAGTATCCGTTAAAAATATTTACTACCTGACGATATCAAAGAATTACTTTATCAAACATGAAATACATAACTAACTGCATACAAGCCAATAGGAATTGAAACATTTATCGATAACTTGTATTGATAAGATGTGCCTGCTATCATTTGTCAATTGAACCCTGTGATTACCTTTCTTATCTGATTGGTTACTACAAGTGCTACAAACTATACAAGTGTGACAAAACAAAGTGATAATGCTTACAATAATGAAACAAGGTAAGAACAATAAGTAATAATATGAACTAAAAAGTATTAAATAATTCTTACTCTTTAACCGTTTCCGTGCGGATGTTGCCGCAGAGGCACCATGGGTATCTTTTCTGTATTGCCGGTGACGCCCGAGAGGAGATAAAATGTTTACCTGTAAAACTATGACGAAATTACATTTTTCAGAGGTTTCCCCTCAATGAAAGTGGCTTTATTTGTCACGTATTTTACGAGTACAGTGTTAGTTTTAGGATATTGCATAAAAACTTACACTTCAGGAGTCTTAAACATTTTTAATTGGTGATTAATATGGACACCGAATTATTTTATAAATATATAACGCCAACACCAGCAAAATCTCACATCAACATAATTTATTTTTATAATTAACTAGCAGCCCGCCCGTGCTTCGCACGGGTATGAAACAAAAATTTCTAAAGTTTTTTACTAACATACATACATCTATACTTATAAAATTACATGTCTTGACTGACTGACTGATTCATCATCGCTGAGCAAAAACTGTTAAAGTTACAGCCACGAAAGGAAGGAATTTTGAAAATTTTACTCCGAAGGGGGTGAAATAGGGGTTGAAAGTTTTAATGAAAGTCCGTTATTTCTTGAGTTAGAAATATGAAATTTTATGTTTGGGATTAAAAATAATTGGATACGTGTTAAAGCGTTTTTGGAAATTCTACCCCCTAGGGGGTGAAATAGGGGTTGAAAGTTTAAATGAAATTCCGTCATTTCTTAAGTAAGAAACATGAAAGTTTATGTTTGGACTGCTGATTAAAAATGAATGAATAGGTATTTAAGTGTTTTTGGAAATTCTACCCCCGAGGGGGTGACATTGGGGTTGAAAGTTTGAATGAAAGCCCGTCATTTCTTGAGTTAGAAACATGAAACTTTATTTTTGTGCTACTGATTAAAAATGAATGGATACGTATTTAAGCGTTTCTGGTAATTCTACCCCAAGGAGGTGAAATTGGGGTAGAAAGTTTCAATTAAGGTTTCATTTCTTGAGTTTTTTTAACTTTTTAACTTTTATCTATCAATAATAATTACAAAAACAATGTTATACGGCGCAATATAAGCTTATACAGTTAGAAACATGAAAGTTTATTGACGTTTGCGTTTGAAGTTTGCTTAAATAGGGTCCCGTTTTTACCCTTTGTATAAGGAACCACAAAAAGGGGAAAACTATCCATCTTTGTTATTATACTATGTTAACGCGGACGAAGTCGCGGGCAACAGCTAGTCTACAATAAAACGAAAATAAATTTATCAATAAGTATAGCCAAAGACTTACAACACCTGATAAAAATAAGTCACTTACCTTCCATCTCTGTTTGTACAATTGGAAACAGACGAAACAGCGATAAATTACAATTCATGGCGGATGGCGCCCGAGAGGAGATATCAAAGTTCCTGGCGCTAGGCGCCTCAGAGGAGATACGAAATATTTGTTCGCAGCCAGGCGCGTGAAATTGCAAAAAATGACACCGCACTGAATCGGTTAATAGTGCCTCTTTCAGAATTCGTCTAAATCTCAACTATTTCTGTACATACTATTTAGTCTTCATTACTTTGAAGTCAGTAACTACCAGTCCCTCAAAAGTTTCATATAATATTCTGAAATTGACTGATTAACTCACGATTAAATTAGCTGGTACCGACTTCAAAATAATGAAGACTGTAGTACGTACAGAAATAGTTGAGATTACGAATTCTGAAAGAGGCACTATTAATTATTAAAGAGTAAGAATATTATTTAATACTTTTTAGTTCATATTTAGTACGAGACCCATTTGCAAGAAAGACTTCAAATAACGATTTTCGTTCAACTCATCTCCGTCCTACGAATTATTGGTATGTACTTATTTGGCATATTTTCCTAAACACGAAAAGTGCTGTTGTCACTTCCTAAGTGTATGGAGGGGGTAGCTATGACGTCACAAAGATGGCCGCCGGGCCTATTCTATTGTGCGGATTATTTAATATCTACTGAACCGATTTACTTAAATAGGGTGTCAAATGAAAGGTTATTAAATAAGCATCATTTTATTATGAAGAACTATCAATGTGAATTAAGTACCAAGGGAAATGTTTCGGAAAAACTTAATTTCAAAAAAATATTTTTTCCTTCTTATGTATATAACTTGGTAACCGTCAGGATAATGGAAATATAGGTTATTATAAAATATTTGCCTACTTTTATCAGCTTTCTAACGAATTTTAAATCATTACAATAAAGCTATAAACAACGGAACTGCAGCCGTTTGAATGAGCCTCAGTAGCGCTGAACCCATAGCGGTAGCTAAGTTACTATGCTACTTTTCTATAGAATGTTAATAGAATTTTGAATAAAAAGCATGAATGAAGTATTAAAAATATATTAAAGTGAGCACCAGCTCACTTACCAACCAATAAGTACCAATAAGTATATAAGTACAATAAGTACCAACTTATTCATAGGTTGTATTTACAGTTTTTTTTAATGTGATCAACTTAATAATGGGTTATAGGTAGGTATGTGTTGTACTAAACTAACTGATCAAATTATTAAAAATAATTAAACATTTTTTTTATTTTATTAATATCCATAACCTTATCTGTATCTTTTGAATAATTACACTGGTAACAAAAGTCTTTATGTCGGTTACAAATACAATGTCCCTTACATTGCATTTGTAACCGACATGACATAATATCCAATTATCCACTACGGGATGAACGGTAACCAGCTTTACATTGACATGATATTATAAGTTCGAGCTCTTTCAATGAGATTGAATTTACGGATGAAATAACTGGCAATCAAAAAATGATTGGTATCCTCGATCTTTCAGCCACAGCACAGCCTATGTGTTCAGAAAGCGTGGGCTTTGCTACTTGGGCGTTCTGCCAACATAACGTCTGTTAGTTCGATCTTAGCGCATGGCGCATGCTGTCGAAAGGCTTGTCGTGTCGGCGGTAACTTAAAAAGTTGTGTCAAGTTTTGAAGCTTGAAAAACAATTTCTTTTAATACGAAATCGGAGAAACTTTCTATAAGTATTAGACGTTAAGGGTATCTGGCAGTGGGAACACCACTGGAAGACAAGATCCCTCCACTTACTGCGAAGAATATAAACTAAAAAATTGAGCTTTACTCTTTCTCGAAGGTCAGGTAGCCCTTCAGAACTGGAAACCTCCTTTAGTAACCGTGACCGAAACTCCATAGCTGCTGGTCGTTTTTACCTCCTTTAAGGTCACAAACAGACAAACTTTCAGCTTTTCTAAAAGGAGGAAAGTCTGGCCGTCGCAGGCTCTTGGTCCAAAAGTGTTTCATGTCATTTGTTGCTCAAAATAAATTACTATTTAAGCATCAAAACTTGACACAACACAGGAACTTTTATTTTCAGGTGGATATTCGGACGCAGAACATGATAGTTCTAATATATTCACAAAGAAACGTGGATCATTTTTGAGAAGTACTCAAGAAGAAGCTGATACCCGTTTCATACTACATGTGATTGATTGTAAATATTCGGGCTTTGTACGGTTAACAGTAAATTGTCGCGACAATGTTGTGCTACTACTCGTTATGCACTTCTCTGAAAAACTACCAAGTGTTGTGTGGATGAAATCTGGCACTACAAAAAAACGATTTTGTAACGCTGAAAGATTTGTTACTCTTATGTATACAAACAAGACCGCGGACTCAAAGAACTGGATAACCTAGACAACTTAAGAGCAGCAATGTTCCAGAACATCAAAGAAGGTACTTCCTACTGCCAGACACCCTTAACGTCTAATACTTTAAGAAAGTTTCTCCGATTTCCTATCAAAAGAAATTGTTTTTCAAGCTTCAAAACTTGACACAACTTTATAAGTTACCGCTGACACGACAAGCCTTTCGACAGCATGCGCTAAGGTCGAACTACCAGACGTTACATTGGGAGAACGCCCAAGTAGCAAAGCCCACGCTTCCTGAACCCATAAGCTGTGGCTGAAAGAACGGGGATATCAATCTCTTATTGCCAGTTACTTCATCCGTAAATTCAAAATCTCATTGAAAGATCTCGAAATCGTACTTATAATATCATGTCAATGTAAAGCTGGTTCCCGTTCATCCCGTTGTGGATGTGTCATGTCGGTTACAAATGTTATAATCGGTATTCAGAAGATCAGATTCAGGACATTAATTTGAAACATTTTTTTTTAATTTTTTTTTAATAATTTTATCAGTAACTTTAGTACAACACATACCTACCCATAACTTATTATTATGCTGGTCACATTAAAAAAACAGTAAATACAACCTATGAATAAGTACTTGCATACTTATGTATATTTTTATTACCAACTTTCATGCTTTTTATTCAAAATTCTATTATCATTCTATAGAAAACCAGCCCAGTAGCTTAGCTACCGCTATGGGTTCAGCGCTACCGAGGCTCATTCAAACGGCTGCAGTTCCATTGTTTACTGCTTTTTTGGAAAGATTTAAAGTTCGTTAGAAAGCTGATAAAAGTAGTTAAATATTTTATAATAACCTATATTTCCATTATCCTGACGTTACCAAGTTATATACATAAGAAGAAATTTTTTTTTTAGAAATTACGTTTTTTGGAAATATTTCCCTTGGCACTTAATTTACATTGATAATTATATAGAATAAAATGTTGCTTATTTAATAACCTTTCGTTTGACACCCTATTTAAGTGAATCGGTTCAGTAGATATTTCAATAATCCGCACAATATAATAGGCCCGGCGGCCATCTTTGTGACGTCATAGGTACCACCTCCATACACTTAGGAAGTGACAACAGCACTTTTCGTGTTCAGGAAAATATGCCCAATAAGTACATACCAATAATTCGTAGGACGGAGATGAGTTGAACGGAAGTAGGGTAAGAACGGTATTGGGGACCGTACTTTATTATTACTTATTGTTTTTACCTTGGAAGTCGGTTTTAATTTTTGTTAAAAATAATAATGACTTTTATGTTTCTAATAAATAAGTATTGTTTCTATGAAATGCCGCAACGTCATGAATTTGCCCATTACAATTGGGCTTTAAAAAATCGGCCAAGTGTGAGTCGGACTCGCGCACGAAGGGTTCAGTACCAATATAGAGCAAAATTAGGCCAAAAATTGTGTTTTTTTGTATGGGAGCCCCCCTTCATTTTTTATTTTATTTTATTATTATTATTAAATATTAAAGTACACATATAACAAAGGATTTTGTGAAAAAGTTAAGTACCTACCGGTTGCCATTATTGATATAGAGCAAAAAAGGCCAAAAAATTCACGTTTGTTGTATGGGAGCCCCCCTTAAATATTTATTTTATTTTGTTTTTAGTATTTGTTGTTATAGCGGCAACAGATATACACATTCTGTGAAAATTTCAACTCTCTAGCTATTACCGTTCTTGAGTTACAGCCTGGTGACAGACAGACGGACAGACGGACAGACGGACAGACAACGAAGTCTTAGTAATAGGGTCCCGTTTTTACCCTTTGGGTACGGAACCCTAAAAAGTAACCCTTTCAGCGCTGCTACTTTCACTCTATACAAGGGAGTGAAAGGACACATTATACACACCCTAAAATATTATATTGGAACGAAGTTCCTTGTCTCGCGTTCGGCGTAAATCTTAAAGACTAGACAGAACGATATTTGACCTTGATTTGACCTCGACACTTTTTTATTAGTACCTGCATGGTAGGGACAGAGGGCGTTGATAGTAAGTATTCCTAAGCGTCAACTAGATGGCGTTTTTTTAATAAACAGCGACGCGTTGTTAGTATTCCTGGGCGTCAATAGATGGCGTTTTTAATAATACTTACAGGTTTTTTGAACATAAGAAATAACTTCGTTCCATTCGGGTGTCCTTTGACACCTCTCAATTTTTATCATTACTTGGTTTTGGTTCGCCAAAACGTATTATCTTATGCAAAACTCTATATTATAGCTAATAAAATGATATTGTGCTTTTTTGCAATAGTATCTTTTAATAATATAAATAAGTTCATAAAACAATATTCGACATTAACTAGGGCTTGGTTTACTAACTACTCCTCCAATATCTTCAGAATTTCTTCATTTATATCAGGCTTCGAAAACTTTTTTATCTTGTGAAGGAATTTACATATTTTAGGTTCTGCTAAAAATTTGCAAACATAAATACTTTTGTCTTCATTATACTTTTCCATTTGATCAATAATATCATCAATAACAACTTTGTAAGTGCACTTATCCTGGCCAATTAGTTTTAAATGCCAGGGCACGCATATTTCAAGCACCTTCCAGATAATGGATTTCGAAACACTATAAATAATATCAGAATAATCGCCTGGTTTTTCTTCTTTCTGCTCTTTTTCTTTTTCCTTTTTATATCCGGTGACAGACTTGTCTTTTTCTTGATTCATAAAAATCATTTTTATCTCAGACTTTTCTGGTGAAGACTGACTGAAGACTGGTTTATTAATTTCCGCATGACTTTGCCTGGCACTTGTTTTTGATCGGCGTAACAATTTACCTTTACCTTTTCTCACAGGTTTTGTCTCATTATCATTTAACTCTATTATAATTGTACCCGCACAGATGTCTAACACGTTATGTATGATTAAATCCAAAATATAATTTATATCTTCGTAAACCTGATCTTTTGATATTTTCGCTTTTATCAAGTTATTTACAGCTTCTTCGCATTCCTCCGTCGAATAGCATACTTTTTCCCCTAAAGCTAGAGCTAGTGCCTTGGAAAACCCTTCTTTTGGATCCTTGGCTTTACAAAATGCAAGCAATAAAGCTGTATAGTTCATCACATCTTTCGAAACTTCAAATAATTCGAACAAAAAGTGTTTTAGCAAAGTATTTCTTAGTTTAGACGTTTTATCGATGTCATCCAATTTATTTTCAAACCACAGTGGAGTATTTAAAAATATCTCTCTACCTATAAGTTCTTTAGATTCTGATTCTTGACAGCGAAGCTTCTTTCGTGTATCTAGGAGTTCGTCAGTTGTTGGGAACGGTATATTGAGACAATAAATCAGAAAATCTCTCCAATCAACGTACAAATTTTCTCCAAAAATTGAAAAGACAAATTCAGGAATTCTCTCCGGGTCAATTCGTCTCCACGTTAGGGGAAATGTCGGACCTTTGCACGATTCTTTCCCGAAAACAACAAAATCTTGTAGTACATAAATAAACGCTTGTTGTATTGTGATACCAGTTGGAGCTACGATTTTAAATGAGTCCCGTAACAATGCTAGCTGACATAATTTAAACTCCATTTCTCCTGTGACTTCTTCTGGTATTTCTGATTCAATATTAGTTACTGATTGCATCTGAAGAACGTTAAAATCTATAACTAATGTGTTTCCCTCTAAGAGTAGATTTTCAGGAATTTTTCTATTCATTTCTATTGCCATTTGTAGATATTTTGACAAGCGGTCAACTGCTTTAATTTCATTTAAATAGATATCGTCAATGTAGTCCTGAATATTTTTAAAAGCATTAAAAATTTGGTCGCAAAAAATCTGCATATCTTCGTAGCATTTTTTCTGTAGGACGGTTATACGTAAATTAGCGCGACATGTTTCACCCATACAACCCATTTTCCACTCTTGCATACTTTTAAGGTATTCGAACTTTTGTACCTCTATAGAATCACCAAGAATTTTGAAATCTTTTTCGACTCTCTTTCTTAAGCTTGAGGAAGAAGCATTTTGAAATTTTGATGCCAAGTCATTAGTTTCGTGCCCTATTAGAGTTTTATAAGAATCACTAATCTCTTGGATGCACTTAAGAGCCAGTTTCACATTATCATCGATAAATACATTCAGCGGATTATTATGACTATCGATATTAATATTTCTTAGTTGCAGATCTAAGAACGCTTCTTTCAGAAGTCGGTATTTTTCCTCACTTGCCCTTGACTTTGTAGTACTGGCGGTTTCGACAAAATTTCTTTCATATTTGTTTAACTCTTTAAGAGGGAGTCGTTGTGATAGAGGTTTACTAACCATGGAGATGTAATAGTCGTGCAAAATTTGATATGTTAATATGAATCTGTAATAAAAATACAATATTATTATTCTTAATTACGATGTTATACTTAATATTTAGTATTTTGACTTATAACATAACTAAAAGTAATGGTAAGAAGACGTCAATAATACTAGTCAATAACACGTAAAGGATAAAATATCACCTATTCAATTCTGTTTGCATTAACGAGATATATGTGTTCGCTAAAACGATTAATTCATCGCAAATCCAATTTTCACTAATAATAGAATGTTTTTCTTCTTCTGAATATTGTTTCCTTTCATCACAGATATCGTATAGCCTATTTTTAAGTTCTTTGACTCTACAGTGCCACTCATTTTTGGTAACATTTTTTTCACGCCAATCGTCTACTATATTATTATATTCTTGCAGAAATTTACAAACTAAATCTTGCTTGGGAGATGGATGCATAACTATACGTTTCATTTTATCGCAAATAAAAATTGTGTAAGGTACCAAACAATGCATTTGTAGACGTTTACTGAGAAGTAATTGTTGAACATCATTAACGTAACATTTTTCTATTTCTTCCCAACAACTGGCCAGTTCAAGACCAGGTTTCTCTGCAATTTTTATTTTACTATATTCCCAGTTTTCGTCACCAGCTAAAACTTCCTTTACATCTTTCCAAGTTATGTTATGAGCATTACCAATGACTGTCGATGACTTACGAGAAGATTTTCTTCCGACAACATTTTCCATTAAATTAACTTTAGAAACATGTTCGCTGTCCATCTGCATCGCATCACTATTTGTTAATAAGTTGCTCTTTGTATTTACATCCTTATTCTGCTTACTGTTTTTACTATTCGAGCTTTCAGGTTTAATAACTTTTGATTTCGGCTTTTTATTTTCAGCTGGAAATTCTAATTCATCCAGAACGTTAGTTCCAAACAATTCATTGTCAGATTTTATCGGGAACTCGTAATCTCCAATAACATATCTGCATATTAAAGCTAGCTGCGTTTTATCTATATCTTCATAGTACATGCTATAATTAACACCAACCGCTGAATAAAATCTATCAATTGATTCAGAGTTTTCTTTTTCCAAATCCCAAATAAAAATTTCATTATCAATTTTTTCACTTTTTTTTAATTTTATGTAAGAATTAAAGTAACTGGTTAATGTGTTTTCTGAACCTATTTTGTCTAACTTTAAAATTTTGGATTTCCTGTATTCTTTTAATGGATCTTCTACATTATCGCTTTGACATTTTATACTTTCTTCAAGAATTGATTCATCATTGTATACATATTCAAAATCATCAGGTGGCTTTTTGCCAGAAAATATTTCTTCTAATATTTGCGCTTCACTATAAGTATTAGGATAATTCAAAATTACAAAACCTCTAATATCTTTCTGGTCTTTAATATATTCAGCAAGCATAGTCGCTATTAAATCATTCGACAAGGAATCTCCAAATGATAAAATTTCAAAGGCTTGTTTACCGAGATATGCCGCTTTGCTTAAAACGATATCCTCTTCTGGTATGGCTTTAGGAGTTTGGGTCTGTTTAGAATTATGATCATGAGTTATAAGCAATACCTCACTTTTGTTGCTATTCAACTTTCTCTGGTTTAACAAATTTTTATGAAATTCTTTCGTATTTTCTTCTTTAGCACTTTCTGCAAGTTTTTCGAATGATAAAGATATATCGATACTTCCTATCATTTCTGTTTTGTACTGTCTGAGGCAAAAGTCAACACAAGATTCGACGCGCAAAACAAAAATGTTCTTCGTATTAAGCAATTTTTGCATAGCTGAATCTATAGATGCGTTCGGGACATCTATCACTAGAGATTTAGCAGTAAAATCTGGAAGATTAGCTGCCACTTTTTTAGCGGGCAGTGGATATTTCAGTTCTAGTAGAGTGTATACTACGTGAGCCAATATGTTGTTTCCCATATGTTCGTATTTTCTATCTTCAGATTCAGGATCATAGTTAGCAATCAAAACATCTAATGTCCAAGGATCCAAATAATTAATGTATTCTATAAACTCTGATTCATTAAGACACTCCTGTCTTTTGTTTTCTAGTGATAAATCCCTTATTTCTTCTATCTCATTTTCAGCATCCTCTATAACGATACTATCAATTGGCGTTAATATGTCAAAAATAGGTTGTTTTTTGAAAAACAAAAGTTTCCATTCGTGAATAAACTTATCCGGTACGTCTCCTATCAATCGTTTGTAATATCCAAATTTGGTAGCGTAATCTACAAGTGATAGTGCAGTATCATAACACATTTCATAATAAAGTTTTCTCTTTCTTTTCATTTTTTCAGCATATAATCTCTTATGCAAAGTTTGGTTTCGCCGATTTTCAAAATCTAGTTCTAGTATGCCAGAATTTATATCTTCTTTTACTGAATCAATAAATATATTGAATTGGTGTTCTCTTTCATTTGCAAATTCCTTTTCAGCTAGGATTCTATTTTTCACTAAATTGTACACTTGTTGTTTGGTTTCCATAATTTGTGTACATATTTGTTTTTCAAACTGGGATAATTTCATTACTTCATTAGCAAGTTCTGCATCATGATTCGATTCACTTTCTTCTATTGTATTGTTCCACGAAGTAGTAGTTATTGACTGAATCATTTGTTTTTGAAATTCTTCTGAATCGGATTTTTTATTGATTCTATTAAATAAATTATCCATGTATTCTCTTGTCCATTCTGTATCAACGATATTTGGATTCTCTTTTGTTTTATTTTCTAAAGCCATCAACTCCTCGTATGTGTAATTATAGAAGACGGTGGGGTATTTTAAATTGAAATTTTCCATCTCTCTTTTGTTGAGGTCTGGGGCCTTATGAATGTGCTCTACCATTGGTTCAAATGACTTTTCTATCATTTTCAAATACTTTTGTCTGGCCTGTTCGTACATTTCTTTTACTTCTTCTGCTTTCTTTCGTTGCCAATCTATGAATAATTTTTCATCCAATATAGGCTTGGCCAGATCTTCTTCTATAATACTTTCTTTTATATTTGCTGCTGCAACTTTAAAACGGTTCGCAGGTTTTTCAACTAATGTGGAAACCATCTTTCTCTCTTGTTTTATAAAATCAGACCGATCTTTCTTGTCTAGAAAGAGGAATAACTGATAAAACAGTCGAAGTATTACAGATTTTGAGCCGCTTTTAATACTTTCTAATTCTTCATCTGATATTGTAATTTCAATGTCTTGTAACCACTCTCTAAGTAAACTCCAATTACTTTTTATATATTTTTTTTCATTACTCTTTGAAATCAGTCTATTTTTTTCGTCATTAATTATATTGTAGGTGTGCAAAATACTTGCAATGATAGAGCCATTTTTGGTTTTGCTTTCCACATCTGTATCCCACTGAGTTTCAATATTTAGACGTCTTAACCATTCTTTTAACATTGTTTCCATTATTAACGATGTTATATCAAAAATATATTTTAAAATACAACAAAAACGCCATCAATCAAATCAATTTCATGCATAGACCCATAGAGGAAAATAATACATGCATAGACCTGTCGATTTCATGTATTTTATAAATGATTTTATATGACATCAATATTATGTCAATATGGCATTGTAGGCATTGATTGTAGGCATAGACTTATAAATTATAATATAATGTCGTAATTGTAGGTCTCATGTTGAAACTCATGTTCTTGTTAAGCTACTTCTACATGTAAGTAAAGACTGGCGACGGACACAACACTGCTTTGCGGCGCTGTATCTCAAAAACAACCCTGCAGATGTAGATTTTTAAAATGTGACGCTGTAGCCACAGTAGCCAGCAACGCAGTGTTGTGGCCTGGCTTGGCCCATAGGCCATACCATACTGCATAATAGGTATATTATCCAAACTCATAATAATATTTCAACTAGGTTTAGAGACTACAGGCCCACGTCGAAAATGGATGGGTCATATGAACCACCTGGGGACGTATATAGGACGATATTAGAGCATAAAATAATAAGATTTAGCACTATGCCGTCACTTGTAAGCTGTCCAACTGAGTGCTGGTGAGAATTCAAAAGTGCATGTAGGGTGAGTACATTTTGGTCATATGATCCTGTACGGCATTTTTACCATCGACAGACACATGAAAAATAATAAGAAAGCCCGCAGTGCCGTACAAAAATGATGCGCCAACGAGTCGGTATTTTTATTTTATTTTCAGCCAATTTCCATGGTAAATTTGGTCATTTGATTCTATGCGGCATACGTTTAATACTGTTGGGATACAGCTTCGAATCAATTATTCCGCAACGCCGTACAAAAATAATGCGACAATAGAAAAAAATCGAGGGTTACAAACCCCTGTTTTTCAGGGGTACGGGGGGTCATTTGAAACAGTACAGCTTCGGTTTTTTGGATATTTGCTTGAGTTTTTTTTTTCTCCTACAAACCTTTGGATTAACGAAAATGTACGGCATGTAAAAAAATAATATCTATGCATAAGATACTTTCAAAATTAATTAATTTTATGTTGATTCAAATCACTCCCCGGACCACTGGAAAAGAGGGGGTTGTAACCCTCGATTTTTTTTCATTATTTTTGTACGGCGTTGTGGAATAATTGATTCGAAGCTGTATTTAAACAGTATGAAACTTATGCCGTATTGAATCAAATGACCAAATTTACCATGGAAATTGTCAGAAAATAAAATAAAAGTACCGACTTAGTGGCGCATCATTTTTGTACGGCACTGCGGACTTTCTTATTATTTTTAACCGACTTCCAAAAAGGAGGAGGTTATATATTCGTCTGTTTATATATATATATATATATATATATATATATATATATATATATATATATATATATATTTTTTTTTTTTTGTATGTTCAACCATAACTTCGCCGTTTATGGACCGATTTTCATGATTCTTTTGTTGTTGTACAGGGTTGAATCCGAGGTTGGTACCATGTTAACAAAACTGGTGATTTGATGATGGGATCTATGAGGAATCGAGGGGACTCCTTGAAATTTATATGGAAACATATGGTGATTTTGATTTTTTCTGAAGTATTTCAGGCATATACTACCAAAAAGTAAGATTTTGCACCAGGATATACCCTGGTTCTGAAGGTACCCAACAGAACTTTTGAATCCTTATAGATACAAGTTTGAGGATTTTGGCTTTGTTTAAACTACTCCAAGCAAATCCTACATTATTTGTGCTGAACATAGGCTACATTTTATTTTGGAAAAAATAGGGTTTCGTAAGATATTTGGGTTTTTCGGACGCCAGGTGATAAAATCAACCAGAAAAGTTACTTATTTTGCGTACGCTGCCAAAACTATAAAAGATAGAACCATAAAATGTTCTAAGTATTGTAGATCTTATAAATATCTACAAAAAAGTCCGCGACACACTATACTTATCTATGTCGAGTGAGGCACAATAACCATTTTTTTATTTAAAAATCTTGAATTTTTTGGACAACATTTAAACGCGTTTATTTTACTCATGCCATTAATCCTTATCAAAATAAATTATTTCATCACTAAGTACAGTTTATGTAGATAAAATTTGGTCTGTGAATGATTAAAATTTGACGTTTGGTTTTGAAATTATGGCGAAATTAAAATATTACGATAGTGGGCGTCACCAAGCGGGATGCGCTTGCGGGAGGAAGACAATCTGTGCAGTGTGCACTGTACAGTGTATACACCCTTCGGATAATGACTGCGTCCGCGTCGTCGATGTCAGTGTTGGAGTCTGTGAATTGACCTGGGAATCATTTTGCTGACCGAGTCTTTCCTGGGTAGGCTTTTTGCAGCCGTGACCGACATCCACGCGGGCAGAGCCGCAGGCGACCGCTAGTAATATGTGCAACTCTAAGACAACAAGCTATAATATTATAGCCTTGTCGTCTCATATTATGTAACTAAAGAGGGTAAAATTATTATTTTTTAACAAAAAATTAAGACCGACTTCCAAGGTAAAAACAAAAGTAATACTTATTCTTAATCTAAAAAGAATCAAATAATTCTTATTCCTTATTATAGTGGCGTCTTCACACTTCGCCTAAACCTCAACTATTTCTGTACTCAATCTTCATGCTTTTGAAGTCGGTACCAGCTTACCTTAGCGTAATTGCTATGTCAAGGATCTCAGAACTTTTCCGGGCTGGTACCGACTTCAAAAGTACGAAGATTGAGTACAGAAATAGTTGAGAGGTTTAGGCGAAGTGTGAAGACGCCACTATAATAAGGAATAAGAATTATTTGTTTCTTTTTAGATTAAGAATAAGTATTACTTTTGTTTTTACCTTGGAAGTCGGTTTTAATTTTTTGTTAAAAAATAATAATTCATGTGTCTATCGATGGTAAAAATGCCGTACAGGATCATATGACCAAAATGTACTCACCCAACATGCACTTTTGAATTCTCACCAGCACTCAGTTGGACAGCTTACAAGTGACGGCATAGTGCTAAATCTTATTATTTTATGCTCTAATATCGTCCTATATACGTCCCCAGGTAGTTCATATGACCCATCCATTTTCGACGTGGGCCTGTAGTCTATTAGAGATCTTTGATTTCAACAGACGCGTCCGGGCAAGTACATTGTGTCAATAATAGGGATGATGACAAGATCAAAGATTAGCGAATTTTGTTAATAAAATAAAGAAATCACGGTAAAAAATAAGTGTTTTCAAAATTTCAGCTCGATAGCATTTATATTTTTTTTTTTGCTATGCGCCTTCAAAGATGGATAATCATGTCGATTTTTTTTTCAATTAAATTTCTCAATATTTGTATACCATTCGATATATTATGCAATTTAAAGTAACTTTTGTTGTGAAACCACTTTCATAAACGCAATATTTAATATACCTATCGAACAAAGTTCTCTCCCGATTCATACAAACTATGAAAGAGTGACGTCAGTCTTTCGTAGCACTTTGTATGGAGCGTGTCGGGCAGGTCTATTTTATGAGATGTTTGAATTGTCATATCTTGGTGATTTTTTAAGCAATCAGAGTTATTATTTCAGCGATGTTTCTATTTTTTAAGGGTCTTTCAATTACCAATAAGAAAAAAAAATTGTCATCAAGCCTATTCATAAAGATTTATAAAATGATAACGCCACATGGGACGCTAGTGCGGTGGTGCAAAGTTCAAGATTCGCTGGGGGATAAAATTCGTAACATCGTGAATAACCATTAAGAGACCCCGCAGACTGCAGACTTTCTATCGCCCGATAGTTTGATCGGGTTGGGCTGTTAGCGCGTACACTACGCCAACTAAACACTTGGGTTGGTGGTGAGTGCGCAGACTAGACAATAGACGGCCGATTGTTCTCACATGGTTCCATTTATAGCGATAGACTTTTGAATGGAAAATTTTACGCGATTCGGATTTCTTCCGAGTTGGCCGACCAAACAATCGGCATCATATTGTATGCGCGCGTGGGAGAACGTCGTACTGAGAGCCCCCGCAGACTACAGACTTTTTATCGGCTGATAGTTTGGTCGGGCTTATAATCAGTATGAAGATGTATGCAAGTCCGCATACTTAGATACGTAGATCAGCGGGCCGATTCTGTATCGTACATTTGTGAGTTAATCACTGAGTTAGTAACGAAACGGAGGAGTGAGCAACCGAAAGTCTTACTTTTGTATGCAAGTGAATACAAAAAGTGGCACTTTCCGTTACTCGCTCCTCGGTTTCGTTACTAACTCAGTTATTAACTCACAAATGCACGATATAGAATCGGCCCGCCGATAAGGTCTGCATTGTTGAAAAACATCACTCTGTTTTCTTCACTCGACTCCTGCCCTTCGTCCCACCACATATGTATAATAAAATAAATAGGATATTCAATATTTACGATAAAACAATATATAAATGTAAATGAATTGTGCAGAAGTGGCTACTATTAAACCTTAATTATAATGAAGTCGAATTACTTCTACTAACTGTATCGTAAAGTACACACACACACACACGCACGCACGCACGCACGCACGCACGCACGCACGCACGCACGCACGCACGCACGCGCGCACGCACGCACACACACACACACACACACACTATCAGGGTATCCTAGCTTAGGCTCCAGTTCACACTCCAATTTAATAAATTGTTATGTTTAATACTATGTTAAGTTGTGTGTGAAAAATAAATAACTTTTTATCTTTTTTATCTTATCTTTATACTACAATAATTTGGTATCGGCCAATAATAATTAAGTTTGATGGGCTTAACGATTGCCTTCAAACTTAACCTTATTATATTTTATTTATTTCAGCAATAGGTACGACGTTCTTCCACGAGCTCACACGACGCCGATTGTTTGGTCGGCCGACTCGGCAAAAATCCGAATCGTGTAAAATTTTCCATTCAAAAATCTATCGCTGTAATAATATGGAAGCGTGAGAGAACAATGGGCCGACTGTTGTCTTGTCTGCGCACGCCGCACACCCAATTGTTTAGTTGGCGTGGTGTGCGCGCTAACCCAGCCCGACCAAACTATCGACCGATGGATAGTCTGCAGTCTGGGGGGGCTCTAAGCATCGGCCGACAGTTTGCCGATGGTTAAGTTTGAAGGCAATCGTATAGCCCATCAAACTGTCGGTATCGTTGTAATACGCGCACTTCCATACAGCTTCAAGAGCCAAAGCAAACTATCGGCCGATAGAAAGTCTGCAGTTTGCGGGGGGTGAAAGTTGAAACACTGAATCGTATCATACACAGCGATTGGAAACAGCTGTGATTGGTGGTAGAACGTAGCTTAGTGAGTGATTTTCTTTGGTGGTAGTGGTAGACTTTACTCAAGTAATACTCTGTCTACGACTTTATTAGTGATTTATTAATCTGGCAACATAGAGTCTTTGTATTCTGTGAAGTCAATATTTTGGGGTGTTTCCTTTACTAATCTCAGTATACTCAGCTGTAAGATTTGACGTCTCGGTATCCAATCGAATCTGGTCAAATTGCAATGATGAGTTACTTTGTTTACCTATAGGAACGCATCCTTTATTACAAACGTCATCTATTATTATGACTTTTTGTAATGTTTATTTTTGATCTGTTTTCCACATTTCTCAAAAATATCAATTGAAATAGGCAATCGCATTCAATTTATGTGGATTATAAATTCAAGAATTAAGCTTTTCATATCGCTCGCGCTATAACCACAGTCGCATTTATAACTTCAGGGATAAATTATTCAAAAAGCCATAGCGACCTGCGAGACGCGACACATGAATCTGGACAATTTGGATATAGCCTTGCACGATTTAGGCATGTTGAGTGCAATAACGGAGGCGCGCAGGGACTACTTACAAGAGTCGAAGAGCAATATTAACGTTATGAGACTAAATACACGGTACGTATCCAACGTCACCGTCGGCTATTGTATGAAAAGGAGTGCCGCAAAAAACAGATTGTGCCCGTATGTTTTGCCGGTGCGACACAGAACCAAAAGTGAAAACTCCGAGGCCATCGGCTGCGATTTGGACGATAGCGGATGCGAACTGAAATACAACCTGATGGAGCCGACTACGAGCAGTAACACTCGGGAAAACGTAGAGACCAAAAGCACCGCGAAGCGATGTCAGTCGTTGGAAAACCTGAACCTGTCGGCCGAGCCGCAGCGGGGGCCGGAGTTCTCACCCGACATGGAGTGCATGTCCACCAGGATCCAGAAGCTGCAGGTCCAGGAATGACATCAAAACCGAAATACATCAGTGTATAGATATTTGTGACTGATTAGAGTGAAAACTATATAATTAACGGACCATATGTTTTTCAGTGTATTTGTAGGTGTTAGGGGACTAGAAAATCTCATTGATGTTCCTAGGTCACTTCGTTTTGCATGCTTCGGGTCCCATGTGAATGTAAATTATTTATTGCTCAAATTCTTTATTTTATTTTGTGTAATTGTCAATTACATGAATACCTAGATGTATTATTGTTAGTGATCGAATTGCGATCAATAATTAACAGTTACCTATTAAATTATTTAATAATTATTATTAGGAAGTGTTGTTTTGTGTTGCAAAAGCATAATATTTTATTGATTTTTATTTTTAGAATATTATATTACTTACACTAGCAATTGTATATTTTTATAGCATAGGATGGAACAAATATTTTAAGGTTAACAATCATTTTTAAAACAATATTAAAAATGTCTTGAGGTTTAAGCAAGTCAATGTTGAATCAAATGTTATGATTGATAAATTTTACACCTAAACATAAATTTGGGTGTATACTATATTGTTATCTAAAATAACTCAATGTGACAAAAACAATGTCATAAACAGCATAATATTATAATAGTTAAGTGGTTAACATTGTGGGATTCATGGGTATCACAGATGCAATAGATTTTCCATTGTTATGCGGCAGCCGGCTGCCACTTGGTGATTGATGGGTTAAAATATACTTACAAAAACAAGATTTCAGAAACAAATAAGAAGTAAGCAATTAAACAGTATTATAATTTAATGTTTATAATAAAAGCATAAAAATGTACAATTGTAATCACTTTAAGCATGAATTTGTATGTTAATATAAGTTTTAAAATGTGGCTAGTAGTAGTTTTTCCATGAATAGTTTCTCATGTGGACTGTGGTAGGTACTTCTTAAGCTTGCTGTACACATTGGCCAAGATATTGAGCGAGCACATTTGTCCAATGTGTACGCTGTACAGTGATCTTTACAATGTAGGTTGGTAATGTAGGTTACATGGAATTGATCTGCAGCTAAGAAATTTTAATTTAAGCCAGCCAATATTTTTTTGTACTTACCTATTATGAATATTTATTATTTAACATTCCATGGAAAAACTTGACTATCTGTAAATGTTTGAAGATCTCACCATTAGGTATTGAATACGATCAAAACATCACATGCTTTTTATCTATTCATTGTTTGTTAGCATCTTGTTAATTTTATTATTTAAGGAACAAATTTTAAAAATAAATTTATTCACAAACTCATGTTTGTGTAATTTTGAACCTTTTTAAGTTTAAGGCCGTGTTCAAACCAAACTGACTGTCAGCCGCCGAATGTGAGCGAATGTTACGCAGTTTATTGTATTTCCATACATATTCACTTTTTCGTCCACACCTAACCGACAATACGCTATTACGCTAGGCACAGGCGCGGACATTCGATAACATTTATTTTCACGTTCACACTGGGGCTCACAGTGAGCCTGCTCACATTCGGCGACTGGCAGTCAGTTTGATTTGAACAAGGCCGAGAATGGGAAACATTGATGAGAGAAAATATTGTAACCTTTTCAATATAATATTTCCTGAAGCAAACTGGTTGTGAAGGCACAAGACATCATAAAGGACAATTTCAAAAGTTTTAGATTCTAATCAATTTGAAAATAAACCATTTTGTTCTGCCTCAGCCCTGGGTTTATAAATAGGCCGCGGCCTAGAGGCAGCAGCATCCTAGGGGGCGACAAAATTCGTACATGGGGCAGCGGAAATAAAGTGGCCTACACTCATCCATACTAATATTATAAATGTGAAAGTGAGTCTGTCTGTCCGTCTGTTACCCCTTCACGTCCAAACCGCTGAACCGATTTTGCTGAAATTTGGTATGGAGATACTTTGAGCCCCAGGAAAGAACATAGAATACTTTTTATTCCGGAAAAATGTACGGTTCCCGCGCGATACACGAATTCTGGCACAACGATATTGCGGGCGTCATCTAGTAAAAATATAAATCCGACACTGCACTGCTCTGCCTACAATACCAAGGTTTATTGGAATGGCATTGTATGCTTCATTGCCTTCCAAGGAAAATAAGTCATGCATGATCAGGATAGAATGATAATGCAATTATTTTCATGTTACAATGTTGGCTAATTTTTGCTATTGTAAAGAAAAAAGACTTTAGTTTGGAACAATAATTATCATACAGTTATGCTTAATTTTGCAACGTTTGTATACAATCACCAACAAAAACTTAAGTTACCAGTGCCATTCCAGAGAAAGATAACATTTGTTTACAACATTTACATTTGAAATAAAAGAAAATCATTTTTCATATATCAAAATCATTTATTTATGACAGGTTCAATACTGTAACACTTATATATACCAACAAAAAAGTGTGTAAATAATAAATTATTGCTTTGTTTACAGCGCCTTCACTTTGAGCTGTTTCATCTTGGGAGCTTTGCGCTTCTGTTGTCGCTTTTGCTCCTTTAGCTCCCAGCGACGTTGCTTTTCCGGATCATCCTCCTGTTAACATAAATGGAAAGTAGCTGTATTGAACTTGGAAAATGTTTTACTTTTTATTTTATAGACAGCAATGGATTGTACACATCTTAACTTGTTTGGTAGTGTGTTACCCAGGAGCAAAAAGGAAATGGCACAAAATGTTTTTTAAATACATTTTTTTTTTTCACTTTTGATAGAAAAGCGACAAGCCTTCAAGATGAGACCGCATTAAGCGTCGCGACGCGACACTTCACGCACTATATAACTGACGTTTTGTAAAGCGTAGCGTCGCTGCCGCGTAGTGCGGCTTACTTCGTAAATCATAAGATTTCATGCAAGGAATATGACATGTCGCGTCACTCCGCTACCGTATAGTGTCGCTTTAATGCGGTGTATGTGTGCTTTTACGCGCCGCCTTCTGACGCCGCTCGCACTTGGCCAGCACCTCAATACAGACTGTATTCACACATCACACTGTACTCACGGCCAGGATGCGCTCCTTCTCGGCCTTGCGGCGCTCCTCGCGGCGCTGCGCGGCCTGCTCCTGCCGCGCGGCGTGCGCGCCCCGCAGCCACGCCTCCGCCGCCTTCTGGCGCCGCTCGCACTTGGCCAGCGCCTCAATACAGACTGTATTCACACATCACACTGTACTCACGGCCAGGATGCGCTCCTTCTCGGCCTTGCGGCGCTCCTCGCGGCGCTGCGCGGCCTGCTCCTGCCGCGCGGCGTGCGCGCCCCGCAGCCACGCCTCCGCCGCCTTCTGGCGCCGCTCGCACTTGGCCAGCGCCTCAATACAGACTGTATTCACACATCACACTGTACTCACGGCCAGGATGCGCTCCTTCTCGGCCTTGCGGCGCTCCTCGCGGCGCTGCGCGGCCTGCTCCTGCCGCGCGGCGTGCGCGCCCCGCAGCCACGCCTCCGCCGCCTTCTGGCGCCGCTCGCACTTGGCCAGCGCCTCAATACAGACTGTATTCACACATCACACTGTACTCACGGCCAGGATGCGCTCCTTCTCGGCCTTGCGGCGCTCCTCGCGGCGCTGCGCGGCCTGCTCCTGCCGCGCGGCGTGCGCGCCCCGCAGCCACGCCTCCGCCGCCTTCTGGCGCCGCTCGCACTTGGCCAGCGCCTCAATACAGACTGTATTCACACATCACACTGTACTCACGGCCAGGATGCGCTCCTTCTCGGCCTTGCGGCGCTCCTCGCGGCGCTGCGCGGCCTGCTCCTGCCGCGCGGCGTGCGCGCCCCGCAGCCACGCCTCCGCCGCCTTCTGGCGCCGCTCGCACTTGGCCAGCGCCTCAATACAGACTGTATTCACACATCACACTGTACTCACGGCCAGGATGCGCTCCTTCTCGGCCTTGCGGCGCTCCTCGCGGCGCTGCGCGGCCTGCTCCTGCCGCGCGGCGTGCGCGCCCCGCAGCCACGCCTCCGCCGCCTTCTGGCGCCGCTCGCACTTGGCCAGCGCCTCAATACAGACTGTATTCACACATCACACTGTACTCACGGCCAGGATGCGCTCCTTCTCGGCCTTGCGGCGCTCCTCGCGGCGCTGCGCGGCCTGCTCCTGCCGCGCGGCGTGCGCGCCCCGCAGCCACGCCTCCGCCGCCTTCTGGCGCCGCTCGCACTTGGCCAGCGCCTCAATACAGACTGTATTCACACATCACACTGTACTCACGGCCAGGATGCGCTCCTTCTCGGCCTTGCGGCGCTCCTCGCGGCGCTGCGCGGCCTGCTCCTGCCGCGCGGCGTGCGCGCCCCGCAGCCACGCCTCCGCCGCCTTCTGCCGACGCTTCTCGCACTTGGCCAACGCCTAAACACAAGTATTGTCCATGTTATCTTCGACAATACATAATAAGTAATGAAAATCCTAATCCCTTTCGCTCGTGACGTCAGGGCACTTCGCCAGCGAAGTTGGGCTAGAGAAATTGGTTTAAAAGCAGATAGCGATGAGCGGACCTTACAAGAGTGAAGTTAGGTCACGAGCACAGTTACACTAACCTTGACGTAGTTCAATTAATAACAACATTATATGTACACCATCATAGAATGTTCCATTACATTCATTGCTATTGGCTATTTGTTGCATTTGGCAAAATTATTGACGTATACACAAACAAGCAAATAAAGGCAAATACAGCATGGGTGTCAAATACCAAACTTTTACTTGATTTTGTTTACTTGCCTATTTGACTCTGTTGATGTGCGTCAAAAACCGACAAAAGTACGGATACGTGTATTTGTTATTGGTCATATTCGTCAAATAGGTAAATAAGGCCAATACTTTGTCAAACACACCGTCTACATATGGTGACTGTTTGGTGAATACATCAAATACGCAAATGCAAATACGCAAAGCCATGTGAAGTGCCTCCATAACATTAATAATAATAATATTTTAGGGTGTGTGTATGTCTCTTGTATATCACTTTGTATTAGTCAGTCTCACGACTATTATTGACTTGACGTAATTTGACCAAATGACGTGGGGGTGCCATCCGCTTATGACTCAACATCTCCGATACTATTCAACGATATAATATAATGACAAATCACATATGAAACCTCACCTCCTTGCTCAACCGGAACCTCTTGATCCTGTCGAGTAGGTAGAAGACTAGCTGCAGCAGCGGGCGGACCTCGTCGCCGCCGCCGTCGGGGCCCAGCGCGAGGCTCACCAGCATCAGCCGCTCCGTCTCCGGCGGCTTGGTGACGTTCACCTCCCTGGAAAAAGTGGGTTAGGTTATAGATAAGGCTGGAAATGTGGCAAGTGAATGATTGAGGGTTATGTCACTTCGCCCTTAGTTAGCTAACTCGGACAGCACGGCGAGCGAGACGGCATTATGTCGTGTACTCACTCGGGCTGGCGGGGGCCGCAGTAGCGGTCGGAGATGTGTATGTACTGGATGTGGGCGTGGTAGCGGGCGAGCGCGGCGGTGGCGCGCGCGTCCAGCACGCCGCCTGCCGCCTCAGCGCACTCCGACAGCACAGCCAGCGACGCCGGCAGCCCGTGCTTCTCGCCGCCGCGCTTCTCGCCGCAGAAGATGCTCTGAAAGACACAGAACACGATAAAAAAAAAACTATATCCAGGGGCCGCGCCCTCTAGGGGACATAGAGTAGAAGTAAAAAGAAATCTTGATACTGTCGTGTCGTGGACCATTTTTAATATTATGTAAATATTATACGTAGTCTGTCTATGGTTGTCAACAGTAGGCCTACTACGAAACCGTTTTGAGACTCAAACAATCGAATGAGAATGCCGCGTTCTGCTCTAACAACGTCATTTCTCGTTTGTTAGAGTAAGACGCGGCATTCTCTGATATATAAGACGGCATAGAGGGCGCTGGAGCCATTTTTAAGTAACATCATAGGCTACTTTTATAAGCTGGTTATCCAGCAGACAATTAAGATGCTTCGAGCAACACCTCTTTTGTCTAATATGTTCCCTCTTAAAGGCAACGCACATCAACTCTTCAGATGTTGCGAGTGTGCATCGGCGACCCGACTTTTTCGTGTCTTCCAAACGCCAAGCAAGGATTATTTGGTCAAAATTAACCTTCGAAATTAAGTCAACGGGACTCGAACAAACGACTTTGCTCAAATATGGGGAATCACTCACCAAATCCTGCATCTCCTTGGAGAGGCGCGTGGCGATCTTCTTCTGGGCCACACAAAACACGAACGGGTCGCAGTCGTCTTTGCCGAGTTCCACGCGTATTAGCAACGTGTCTGGACTAGGACGTACGGTACCTAACAGCACGTGGACTAGGTCTTGACGCTGAAAACAGTTTGATATAGTGTTACAAGAATTACTGACATTAGTAAAACTAATGATGATATTAACACAGTGTAATACAATAGGGATGATGACAAGGTCAAAGATGAGCTAATTTTGTTAATAAAATAAAGAAATCACGGTAAAAAATAAGTGTTCCCAAAATTTCAGCTCGATAGCATTTGTATTTTTTTTTTGTTATGCGCCTTCAAAGTTGGATATTCAAGTCGATTTTTTTCCAATTAATTTCTTAATATTTGTATACCATTCGATAACTTATGCAAAATACAAAAGCAACTTTTGTTATGAAACCACTTTCATAAACGCAATATTTAATGTGTACCTATCGAACAAAGTTCTCTCCCGATGCGTACAAACTACGAAAGAGTGACGGCATACTTTCGTAGCACTTTGTATGGAGCGTTTCGGGCAGGTCTATTTTATGAGATGTTTGAATTGTCATATCTTGGTTTTAAGCTATCAGACTCATTATTTCAGTGATGTTTATATTTTTTAAGGGTCTTTCAATTACCAATAAGAAAAAAAAATGTTTGTTGTCTTTTCTGTCGCTTTTTCCAATTCATTATAATTGTATTATTGTTATTCATTGTGGAGACACGTTCTCCACAATGAATAACATGCAAAACAGTTCATTATTATCGATTTTAACCATATGCAATATGAAACTTATGACTTTCAAGTGTCACTTTAAAAATGGCAGCGTTTGTTTTGATATTTTGCCTTGTATGACGTTATGCGATGCCTTGTACGATGAAAATCTATAATATGAGCGAGATCAGGAACATAAACCGCATCTTTATGTAGATTTTAATAACTATATCTTACCTTTAAACGAGCAATTCTTGTATATATATATATATATATATATATATATATATATATATATATATATATATATATATATATATATATATATATATATATATATATATATATATATATATATATATATATATATATATATATATATATATATATATATATATATATATATATATATATATATATATTCATGAAAATCGTTGGAGCCGATTCCGAGATTCCAATTATATATATAATTGGAATCTCGGAATCGGCTCCAACGATTTTCATGAAATTTAGTACATAGGGGGTTTCGGGGGCGATAAATCGATCTAGCTAGGAATCATTTTTAGAAAATGTCATTTTGTTTGTGTTTTATCGAATACCGAGCAAAGCTCGGTCAAATAGCTAGTGTGACTTGATACAGTATTGAGTAACATAGTGACCTTTTACCAAGATGTCTCTTTACAAAACTTATTCCACATATAAAATGTGTGAAAAAACCCATATTATGATTACACCTAGTTCTAACCTGCTAACTAGATGTTGCTGCAATTCCCGAAGGTTTTAGCCGTAAATTCCACAGTTGGCAAATGAACTGTAGAATAAGTTTTGTGAAGATACATGTTGGTAAAAGGTCACCATGTTACTCAATACTGTAGAGCAAGGCTGCTCAACCTTTTTTACAGTGGGGCCAAACGTTGGATTCTGACATTTATAACAGGCCATTAACTTAGGCTTAATTAAATTTAAATATAATACCAATCAAACTTCAAGGGGTTATATTTAAGCATAAATTTATTTTTTGATAATTAATGAGATTTTTGCAGTAGTATGTCTTTTAACAATTTATTTATGTTGGGTGATAAATCTGATGTTGACAGTAGCAACAAGTTTCCAAGTCAGTAATATTATGTTGCTCAGTTAATGATGTGCGGTATTTATTTTTAACATAATTAAGGTCTGAACTGAAAACACTTTTTCACAGACGTAATAATTATGTTGATGGAAAACTACATAAAAACTGTACCCCTAGATCAGTTACTGCAGGAAAGTCTTCTTTTGGTACCAATTTCCAGAAATCTGCAAAATCTTCTGAAGAATTTTGAGGTTTCGACGACACTTTTTCGACAAAAAGGGTTTTCAAAATTGATGATTTTGCAGTTCAACGAGTTCTAACTGAATATTGGCAGGGTAACGAACTATGTCAGTCAAACTGGCTAAGAAAGGATTTATGAATATTTGTATATTATCCTTCGCGGCAGCCAATTAGGCGGGATTTCTCAGTTTGGCGGGATTATATGTGAGTGGTTGACCAAAAAGGGACCTGAAGGATTGGAAACGTTTTTTTTTTTATTTTTTTAGTCCGTGGTCTTTTAGCTTTGTTTTGGTCTAACCAGAATATTTTTAGGTGCCGTAGTTTTTTTTTTATGAATTTTTTTGTGAACCGCGCACGAGTCGTAACTTGTTTCTACACGAAACTTCAAACACGATTTACTCAAAATCAAATTAAGTATTTACCTTCTTTAATTTTTTATTTTTTTAATCCGTGGTCTTTTAGCTTTCTTTTGGTCTAACCAGAATATTTTTAGGTGCCGTAGTTTTTTTTAATGAATTTTTTTGTGAACCGCGCACGATTCGAAACACGAAACTTCAAACGCGTTTTACTCAAAATCAAATTACTATTTACCTTCAGGTCCCTTTTTGGTCAACCACTCACATATTCAAAACTTCCTTGTGCGGGCCATTTAAAATTCTTTCGCGGGCCATAATGTGGCCCGCGGGCCTGGGGTTGAGCAGCCTTGCTGTAGAGCATATTATACTCTTGGTTAAATCCAGTATAAGCCGAAGCCACATTAGGTTCTAGCGTAACATACACTTACCTTGATCAGCTTGAGTGTGAGCAGCATGCCCTCGCAGCACGTCCGTCCGCTGCACCACATGGTGAAGCAGTGCTCCGCCTCGCGCCGCCACCCGCGCTCCTCGCCCACTATGTCCGTGCCCGTCTCGCCTGAAATTTAAAAAAAAAAAGAATATTTTTTTTTAATATCCAGCCAGTGTCAAATTGATTTTATGCTCATACAGATCACAAAAAAAGACCAGTACTAATAGAAAAACAATAATCTCAACATTAAAACGACAAAAAACAATGATCTTTACTTGAATAACAATAAATAAAGCCTACATCCATAATGAATGTCATACGAGTTTTACAAATGCAAGTACATATGTAGAGATCAACTACGATAACATGGCGCGCCCCTCCAAAATTCAAAACGTTTGAAGTGCGTTGTCTTGCGCGGTCGGCTAGTTATGATTAGTTGACCAACAAATCTTAGTAATAACTAATAAGTGACATTAAGTGAAATATTACGTGTACTGTGATTGGTTGAATACTTACTACATACAAACTCTTTCATAAGGATGTGACTACACACATTGAAACAGTCATTTGGAGGGGCGCGCCATGTTATCGTAGTTTATCTCTATGTCAGTCTGTCTTTATATTTTAACTGTGAGTCGTTGCATTGGAAAGAATGTGAAGATAGTCCTTATTACCGAAATATGTATGACTAGACGTTCCGTGCGGCTTCGCCCGCGTGAATTAGGAATTTCGCGGTAACCATACATTTCGCGCAGATAAATAACTTCAAATGTCTCACGTGGTCTTCTCTACTGCATGACTGGTGAGACACGTTCAATAATCTAAAAATTGCTTCAGTAGTTCGCGAGATAAGGACTTTTAAATATTTTTCCCCGTTTTTTGTCACATTTTCCTCTATATCTTCGCTTCTATTGGTCTTGGCGTAATAATATATTATAGCCTTAGCCTTCCTCAGTAAATGGGCTATCAAACACTGAAAGATTTTTTTAAAGCGGACGAGTAGTCCCTGAGATTAGCATGTTCAAACAAACAAACTCTTTAGCTTTATAATATTAAGTATAGATTCCTGCGCTATACAGAAACTTTTGTGCAATAAAATGCCGATGCTTTCAAGCCACATTTCATATAATTATTATTTTATTGAGTTAAATTATTATTTAAAAAACACTAACAATAATCTTACCGACTAGAGTGAAATTCTCATCCAACAGAGGTTTATGAAGCTTCAAGAAGTTAGTAGCTATCGACGTGTTCTTCGCTCGGCCCAGTGCAAAAGCAATGGCATAAGCCATGAGCAAGCAGCACAATATAGCTTCTAACCAGTACGCTTCCCATCTCCGATTTATGTTAATAGGAACCTGAAATAGTTATTAACTCGAATAAATATACTTAAAGAAACTAAAACGTATTTAAAAAGTCCTGAGGAGGGATAGATTTATGTAGATTAAGAGAAACTGTAAACTTGGTATGGGACATAAAAAGGATATACGCGAAAAGCACATAGACACTATTACTTTAATAAAAAAGAGAAATAAACTACACAGATATCTTTAGAACGTATAGAATGGATTTATGTTGGATTGCCTTGTTAAAAGTAGCCGCAAGTACCTCTAATTGAGCAAAATGAAAGCCCGTAATACAAACTTGCGTGTATTCAATAGAAAAGTAAGAACTAAGAAGCAATGACATTGAGGAATGACAGGACACTACGCATAAAAATAAAAACGCCTGTTAAAAAAATATAGCAATCTTGCGGGTTCTCGACGTCCTCAAATCCTGCGAGGCATAATAATTGTAGGCCTGAACATTTGTCATATACAAAAGTGATGGCAACCCCAGTTTGCGGCTATCGTGCAACAGGCAACCATGGATATTAATGTACAAAATGCATAAAACTTTAATTTTGTATCAAAATTATTAAAAAAAATCGATGCTTCAATTTTGATGAAGAACTATGTCTGTTTACGGGCTGGCAACCCTAGGTTGCGGCCGACTTAGAGCTGGCAACCATTTATACCTTATTTTGTCTCGTCATTTTCTTTCAAATGATGTAAAATTTATTGAAAAAAAAGATACATGCAAATTTATGCATTTATCTCATGAACATTAAACTTAATTAGAGGTACTTGCGGCTACTTTTGACAGGGCAATCCAACATAAATCCATTCTATACGTTCTAAAGATTATTTTAAAATATATTTGATCGAAAAAACGATTCATGCAGGATTTTACGGTCGGATCCAATAGTATAATAATGTTTGACAGCGTAAGTTTTATTAATTAGTAGGCAGGTTACTTTTGAAATCAACAAAATATAATAAAAAAATGTCAACTCAACCACTTGAGAAAAAACCTTGCTATGTAATCTTTGTAACATTGAACTCTATGTTACAAAGATTAGAAATAAACTAGGATTTCTAAGGAAACCTTTTTTTTACAAAATAAGGAGGCAAACGAGCAAACGGATCACATGATGCAAAGCATGGACACTCATTAGAAGAGCTGCAGATGCCAGCCTTTTATACAGGGTGCAATTAAACCTTCCTGCCAAATTTTTTCCAGGGCTTAGGTATCATTAGGAGAGTCCATTTAACCAAAAAAAATTGGGTGTTATATTTTTTTTATTGACATATTTTATCCCATTTAAAATCGTTGCAGAATGGTCACTCGCGGCGCGGGGGAATGAGCGGGGGTAACGACGCGTCGTGTCCATTAATTGTAGTGTTTTTTAGGATAACTTTCGGAAGCTACTTCTCAACATTTTAGTACTGAGTGATTATAAAAGAAAAAATACGTGTATTTTTATTTTTAACAAGGATCAATGAATCAAAGGAAGGTTTAATTGCACCCTGTATAATAAATTACTTACTTTAGAAATTGTAATTTTTGGTTGTTCTGTGTTGCGAGGCACATTGTCTTGGAATCCCTCAAACTCTTCCGGATCTTGGAAGTGTTCAAACTCACTGTCCTCATCCTAAAACACATTAAGCAACGTTTATTTTAAACTAGATCTCGTCGCAAACTTAAGTTCGGTAAGCAAGTTGTATAAAAACAACAACCAACAGCGCCACCAGAAAAAGCCCAATGAAATTACAAAGATTTTCATTTTTATCATTTTTAAAAGTAAAAAATATACCTCAATCAATATTTCATCTTCAATTTCAACATTGGCCTCCGGCTGCTCTTTCTTCGGTTCTACTTTCTTAGGTATTTCTCTCTCTTCTGAGAAATCTGAAAATTAATATTTTCTGTACGGTTTGTACAATATTATACCTAACTTAATACGTTGACGCGCCGTGTCGTCATTGTGGTGTCAAATTATTTTATTATATTCCTGTATAACAGTGCACTTAGCAACGCGAACTTGTTAACACGCTACCATTTGTGAACTTACATAATAAAGGTGCTCTAACAACATACTCTTTTGGAACTCTACAAAACTTCCCCTTGGACCCCAACATCTTTTTTGGTCCTTCGAGGTTATTCTCGCGTGTTTTTGTGTATTTCTTACGACAGTGGCGAATCGGTGCGGCTGGCCTCTCACAAGCGAGAATCCCCAGCTGCATTGAGACAAGGACGCACACACTGGGTAAGAGTGCATATTCATAGCGAGATTTGGATACGACCAATTCATCGAAATTGTATCTTCGTGTCGTGAACTACGCCTAGCTGTACTTGTCACCGTCAACTACGTGCCAAGTTTGGTGAGCTATCACATTATTTCTTAACATCAACATGGATAAACTTGAACTTCAATCAACTTGTTTCGAGAATATCAAGTCTTTGTGTGCAAACTACCGCAAAGATTCTTCGTCTCGAAAAACTGAAGAGTACCTCAACATACGTTTGTCATCTCTGGAAGAACAGTGGAGAGACTTCGAGGCGAGAAATGCCTTGTTAATACTGGAACTGGAAGACAAAAATATAAATTATTTCTCTGAAGACGTGTACAACAAAACTAAAGAAATGTATCTAGCTACAAAAACAGACATAAATAACAGACTTAAATATTTGCAACAGCAAAAACAGAGTGTGAATTTTGATTTGAGTGATATTTCTGTTGACTACGCTCAAAGCTGCGAGGACGGAAAATCTGAAGAATTGCAACAACTTTTAAATAGACAAGAATGCAATTTTAATGCGATTTATCGTGCAATGGCCAAAATCGACATCACTAGAGTTAGTGAAAAATGGGAGATGGAAGATAATTTAAACATTTTGAAATCGAAGTGGGAGTCTATCGACAAACTGCACTGGGAAATTGACTTTCAGCTGAAGGGGTCTAACGATCACTACTACCAGGTGTACTCAGATATTGAAAAAAAATATGATGACTTGCGAAAACAACTTCAATCTAAAATTTGGACGAATGCTCACTATCAGCAGTCGGCACCGAAAATGGAAATACCTGATTTTTACGGAAACTACAGTAAGTGGATATCTTTTAAGGATCTGTTTCTCGAAACAATTCATAACAATCCAACAATTAATAAAGCACAAAAAATGAAACATCTGAAAACTAAATTGAAGGGGGAAGCAGAAAGTCTGGTACAGCATTTATCCGTCTGTGCTGAAAACTACAACTCCTGCTGGGATATTTTAGTGCAACGGTATGATAATCGCCGCCTGCAATTTTCATCGTTTTTCAACACAATTATGAGTCTTCCTGTTATACAGCAACCTGACGCCAACAATCTCAGGAAAATGCATGACGCTATTAAGGAATGCATGAACGGCATAGCTAACATCGGGCTGGATACGGCAACGTGGGATCCAATGATCGTGCATCTAATGTTACCAAAATTAGATTCAACAACTTTAAATGATTATATTATGAACGAAATCCGGGATCACAGAGAATTACAAAATTTGCAAGATTTTTTATATTTTTTGGAGTGCAAGTTTATGGCATATGAAACTGCAAAGTCGACAAAATCTGGAAAAAATATCACTTCCGAAAAAACATCTCATTGGAAACCTGCTAACAACAAACAACCTGTAAAAAAATTTATATATGATTTTAAGAAAACTTATAACTATCACGCTACTTATGGAAAATGCCCGAACTGTAATGGAAATCATGTTTTAATGCAATGTGCTAAATTTATTAACATGAATATTGCCCAGCGGAACCACACCGTCGCGAAGTTGAAACTCTGCAAAAATTGTCTCTATAGCCACAATAACGAAGAATGTAAATCAGCGAAAACATGTAAGGAGTGTAACATGAAACATCATACCATGTTACACAACGTGAACTGGGTAATTCCAGCGAATGGTAAAAATAACCTTGGACAACAAGCGTCCTCTTCTCAGCAACAAGCTTCGAATCACTTATCATCGGATAAAACTGAAATTTTACTTACTACAACTCTACTGAAAATAAAGGCCTCTATGATGGCACTTATGTAAAACTTAGGGCCCTCTTGGATCAGGGCTCGCAAGTAAACTTAATAACAGAAAATGCTGCTCAGATATTACGCCTGCCGAGGAAGAGGTTCGCCGCTACCATCTCGGGAGTTGGTTCAGCATCTGGTGATTGCAGGGGTCAACTAAACTTATCCTGTAAATCAATACACTCTGAATACGACTTCGAAGTACAAGCACTTATAATGAAAAAACTTACAAATAACTTACCGAATGCTACCTTCGAAAAATCGAACTGGCCTCACCTGGAAAATTTAAAGCTGGCTGATCCTGACTTCAACATTTCGCGCCCCATCGACTTACTTTTGGGTGCCGATGTTTACTCAAAAATTATACTGGATGGAGTTTTAAAAGGAAGCTGTCAATCCCCTGTGGCACAACAGACACATCTAGGATGGATCCTATGTGGGAAAATGAAAACTTTTAATTGCCACGTGACCTTGGTGAATTTTGATGAATTAACAAAATACTGGGAAAGCGAAGAGATACATAATTCTGAAGATATTTCCAAGGACGATCAATGTGAACAATTTTATTCGAAAACAGTACAACGAGCTGCCGACGGAAAATATATTGTGAAGATGCCACTCCGCCCTGACCTTGAAGAAAAATTAGGTTCGTCGAGACCCATCGCGGTCTCACAATTTTTACAACTGGAAAAAAGGCTCGCTAAAAATAAAAAACTTTCAACTATGTACAAAGAATTCATCAAAGAATATGCGGACCTGGGACATATGAAACTTTCGTCTCATATAACACCCGCCGACTGTTACTTACCACATCACGGCGTTCTGAAAGAGAGCTCTACAACGACCAAATTGAGAGTAGTCTTCAATGCATCTCAAAAAACATCGAGCGGTCACAGTTTGAACAGCCTTTTGGTAAAGGGCCCAAACCTTCAAAAAGATATTCAGTCGCTTATTTTGAAGTGGAGAACATACAAATATGCCTTCACTGCTGACATCGAAAAAATGTATCGATGTGTGTGGATAAATGAAGATCAGCAACACCTGCAAAAAATTATCTGGCGAGATTCACCAGAACAGCCTCTTCAAGAATATAAACTTTGTACGGTAACTTACGGTACCAAACCCGCTCCTTGGCTAGCCTTAGGGGAGCCCAGCTCAAAGCGGCCATAGGAGGCAAAGCGGCCACGCTTAATATTTCGGTCATTTATAAAGGCAGAGCAACGTTGCTGCTCTGGCGCATAGTGAACATCTCGCCCAGCCCCGCTCCATGATGCGGTAGCGGTTGGGGAAGGCGCGAGCTTGTAACACCAAAAATATTGGAATTGCACGTTTTATTAAAAAAGTGAAGGTACATTCTTTCTGTTTTAATTATTTTCTTGTGTATTTGAACGCTTCTATTTTCCCGGTGTCGTTGCTTATATATTTAGCTTTATCTGTGTTGTTTTTATTCTGGAATATAATAAAAAATGCGAAAAAAAAAATGTTTAAAACAGCACAGTTGCCAAAGGGCAAAGCGGACCGGGCAAAGCGGCCAATAGGCCGATGAGCTAAATGATAGTTTTATATGATAATTACTTAAAACTATTTTTAGATGGTGAATAAACTATCAAAGGAAAACTATCCAGGAGTCAAGGGAAGAGACTACGATGAGATTTTCAAGAAAATCGGGGTTCAGTCAAATTAGTAGACAATAAACATGGTCTCCCTCGCAATACTTTAAGGAGACATTTAAAAAACAGGAATATTATATCGATAAAACAAAGTTATATTGATTATTTTTATTTTAGATTTTTATTGAATTTTTATTGACTATTTTTATTTTAGAAGAGTTGATTATTTTTTATAAAAAAAATGTTGTGATTGCTGGAAGATAAACTCCTGTCAAGAAACCTCAGAAACCGGGCATAAGCGATATATGTAGCAGTTTACAGAATTGTTTTTAATAAATACCTGTTTTCGAACATTTTTAGCATTCATTTTATCAAAAAATATATTTATATATAAGAAAAAAATACCATTTTGTGTGAACATTTGGGCTGGCCACTTTGCCCTTACCCCAGTGGCCGCTTTAGGCGGGCCCTCGGGCAAAGCGGTTTATTGACAGGTTGTCGTAATATGTGAATTATGAGCTAATTTTAATATTTGGGTCAATATAAATCATACATAGCAGAAATATAATAAATGCACTATCTGGTAGCACATTTTTTATTTTTAAATATATAATATTTCGTCTTTTTTTCAAATTGAAAGTTAAGGTGGCCGCTTTGAGCTGACCTCCCCTACGTACACTCAAACAACTCGCCATGGATGATGGTCATAAGTTCCCCGCTGCAGCTGCACAGGTCCTAGAAAACCACTTCTTCGTAGATGACCTTGTGAGTGGTGAACGGTCATTCGAAACCGCCAAGGAGTTACAGCGGTCCCTAATCGATTTGCTAAAGGGTGCGGGGATGAATTTACGAAAATGGTCCAGCAACTATCCGACTTTATTAGAAGACTTACCTAAAGAGCAGATTTCAACAACAAGCAGCTTCGACTTCAAAACTGATGAAACATCAAAAACGTTGGGACTTACCTGGAACACCAGCAGCGACACCTTTCACCTGAAATGGCCTGTAAAACAAAGTACAACACAATTAACAAAACGACTATTACTGTCCGAAATTTCGAAGTTTTATGATCCGTTGGGATGGCTGTCTCCGGTGACTATAACTGCAAAATTACTATTTCAAAGGGTTTGGACTCTAAACATTAATTGGGACGATGAAATTCCCCAAAATATTGAGAAAGAATGGCAAAAACTAAAAATAGAATTGCCAGTCCTTCACAACATAACTCTGAAAAGATGGATTGGCGAAACAAAACAAGATATAGAATTACTGGGTTTCTGTGATGCAAGCGAGAAAGCTTACGCTTGTGTTATTTACAGTCGCGTGATAAATTCCGACGGAGCTCCGGTAATTACGCTACTTGTATCTCGTACACGGGTGGCTCCTATAGCACAAAAAACCACCCTGCCGAGACTTGAACTGTGTGGTGCCTTACTGTTGGCTAAACTTATGGAAAAAACTCAAAAAGCTTTATCGGAATACAATCTGAAAATTCAAGCATGGTGTGACTCGCAAGTAGTTCTCGCGTGGCTCCAAGGGGACACTACTAAAAGAGAGGCCTACATATCTAATCGAGTTACAAAAATAAAACGCATTATACCTACCACACAATGGCGTTACATTAAGTCAGAGATTAACCCAGCTGACAGTGCAAGCAGAGGCATGCTACCTACCAAACTAATGACCTTTGACCTATGGTTTGAAGGCCCTGCATTTTTGAAGAAAATTGAAACAGCTGATGAGACTGCAAACTACAAAACATACTATACAAACATCGGCTGCAAAGAAAAAGAAAATCAAGAGACTTCGTCAAATCAGGATGATGATAATTGGATAACAACCTTGATAAATAAATGCAGTTCATTAACAAAACTTTTCCGAGTTACTGCTTGGATATTACGTTGCATAACAAATATGAGCGATAAAAAGAAATCTGATTCCCGGTACCTGACTACTACTGAACTAACTGCAGCAAGAAAAATTATTATGAAACACATACAACAGATAAACTTCAATCAAGAATATAAACAACTTTTGAGAAATGAAAATGTGTCGAAAAGGAGCGCAATTATGAAGCTGAACCCGTACCTAGACGAAGATAAAATAATTCGCGTGGGCGGCCGCCTCCAAAACTCAAACTTACCTGTGGAAATGAAAAACCCAATTATCATACCACATAAAAGTCAATTAACGCAACTGTTGATTAAATATTCCCATTTAATTACACTGCATGGTGGAGCTCGGCTGACGCTAACTCACATACGACAGCGATATTGGATCGTCGGCGGCAACAGGGCTGTCAAAACTCAACTTCGAAAATGTGTGCGCTGCCACCGTTTTACACAAACCGACAACCATCAACTGATGAGTAATCTTCCGCAACAGAGAGTAACCCCATGTCGACCCTTTACATTTACAGGGGCTGAAAATAAACAAAGGCAGAGGCGTTAAAACTTCTAAGGGATATATTGCAATATTCATATGTATGGCTACCAAAGCCGTACATATTGAACTCGTTTCCGATCTCGGCACTGAAACATTCATAGCAGCTTTTCAACGACTATGTTCAAGGCGTGGTACCCCTAAACATATGTACTCAGATTGTGGAACTAACTTCATCGGCGCTGCAAAGGTGCTACGTCAGGAATTCATAAATTTCAAAGAGATCATGACACCCGAATTTTTTGATGAATCAGCCAAACTGGAAGTCGAGTGGCATTTTAACGCCCCTGCCTGGCCGACGGCGGGCGGTTTGTGGGAAGCCGCCGTCAAATCCATGAAACGACATTTACGACGAGTGCTAGGTGACCAGAAACTCACCTACGAGGAGATGTCAACGCTACTGACAAAAATAGAAGCCTGCTTGAACTCGAGGCCCTTGTGCCCTCTTACTGAAGACCCGGAAGAATTTTATAACTGTTTAACACCGGGCCATTTCATCACTGGCGGCGCAATAATGACGTTACCATTATCGGATTACACTGATGTTCATATTGGCGTACATCGTCGATGGCAACTTGTAGAACAAATGTTTCAACAATACTGGAAAAATTGGTCCAACGAATACCTAACACAACTGCAAACTCGGAGCAAATGGAACAAACCTACGAAAAATATCAGCGTCGGCGATATTGTACTGGTCAAGGACAACAACTCACCTCCTGGAAAATGGGCCCTGGGGCGGGTGCTCGAAACTCATCCAGGCGCTGACGGATATGTCCGAGTTATGACCATCAAGACTCGAACAGGGGTAATCAAACGTCCTGTAACAAAACTATCACCTTTACCGTTGGGCTCTGAAATCGAAAACCAAGAAGGAGATCTCACTGATGACACAACTGAGGAGGAACAAAAGTCAAATTTTGAAAACAAAAACAGAAAAGGCCGAAACAAATTATCGAGTTTTTTACTTACGATTCTGACAATGTTTACATTTATATCTGGATCATATGGGTCAAGAGCTCAAATTACAAGCTTAGAACATGAGCGCCCTATCTATTATGATGCAATCGGAAAAATGCAGATGGAACACAATGAATGGACTTTAATTATGTATTACAACGTAACAACGTACTGGGAAGGAACTCGTCAGGTCGAAAACTATTTTAATACCGTGAAAGATTTGTGTCACAGTGCGAACATACAAAACTGCAGAACTACCGTAGAACAATTAAGTCACGAGATGGAACTGCTCGGTCATTACAACTCGATTTTGATAAATCCGCACAAACATTTGACTAGCAGAAAGAAACGCGGTTTGGTGGACGGAGTGGGCTACGTAGCCAATAGCTTGTTTGGAATATTGGACCAACGTTTTGCTGAAAAATATGAAAATGACATAGAAAGAATTCAGAGTAACGAGGACTATTTACTTGAGCTAGTAAAAAACCAAACTAGTATCGTGGAATTAGAAAATAAAGTACTGAAGAAAAGTGAAGATAACATTCAACGGCAATTCGATATGATGGACCGCTTTGTCAACCAAACTAACATAAACATGGCAACAATTAGAACTGAAATGCAGATTATCTCCGCTACTACCTATTTGAACTCGGCATCACTGACTGTATATCTTCTCATCAACAGCTTAAAGACTTTTCAAAAGATGCTGTTCAATTCGCTTACAAACGTCTACCAAGGACATATAGATGTGCACCTGATATCGCCGGCTCATCTTATACAGCAATTGAACGAAATATCCGGGAGAATTCCGAAAGACTTATCTTTACCTGTAGAAAACTACAAAGAAGATATAAAGGATCTCTACACGTTAATATATGTGAAGGCGCGAGTCACCGAAAACTACTTTCTTTTCGAAATGCATATACCGCTGGTGTGAAATGAAGATTTTAACTTATACAGGACGATACCATTGCCTGTGAAAAACAATGAAAACTACGCATATATACGAATTTCATCGAAATACATCGCAGTGAACTTAGAGAAAAATATATACATTTCGCTAGAAGAAGATGATCTTAAGAGCTGTCTCCAAAAAAGATCAGATACAATTATATGCAAAACAAATAAACCTATTTTTGACTTGCATAGCAACGGAGCTCCATGCGAAGCGAAATTACTGTCACATCAAAACCTCGAGCCCTGTGACGTCGAAAGCGCGTCATGCAAGGACGCGTGGCTCGAGTTGCATTCGTTGAACAAGTGGCTCGTCATATGCTGCGATACGTGCACTTTACGAACCATATGTGACAGTAACGTGACCTCACATACTATGACGTCATCGGGAATAGTATCGCTGCCACAAGGATGTGTACTTCAGTCGAATGACTTAACAATATATGCGCATAATCGTTACAAACAGCCGTTTGAAGTTAGATTATGAAGTTGCAAGTACAGCGCTGGACAATTCAGTAAACAAAATAGTGAATTTAACATACGACTACACTCCGAATCTGTTCCAGTCTACAGCACGTGAAACAAAAATAATCGCTCAAGAGATTGCCGAGCAAAAGGAGCGGGAAAAACACTTTCCGTCGCCTATCATATCAGCGCATGATATACACCAGTATGTCATTACATACTTATTATTGGTAGCGGCGCTTGTTATTGGCCTTGTGTGGGTTGTGAGGAAATATACCCACTGTCTAAAGAAAAAAAAGAGCCATCCACTTGCACCCACTGAAGATATCGAACTTCAAACATTTCACCGGCGTCACAACCGTCGAGATGATGGTGTGCAAGCCCAAGTCGTGCCACCACCGAAGCCACCACGAAGCGCAAACACCAGTAGAACCAACTTCAAACATTTCACCGGCGTCACAACCATCGAGATGATGGTGTGCAAGCCCAAGTCGTGCCACCACCGAAGCCACCACGAAGCGCAAACACCAGTAGAACCAACTTCAAACATTTCACCGGCGTCACAACCGTCGAGATGATGGTGTGCAAGCCCAAGTCGTGCCACCACCGAAGCCACCACGAAGCGCAAACACCAGTAGAACCAACTTCAAACATTTCACCGGCGTCACAACCGTCGAGATGATGGTGTGCAAGCCCAAGTCGTGCCACCACCGAAGCCACCACGAAGCGCAAACACCAGTAGAACCAACTTCAAACATTTCACCGGCGTCACAACCGTCGAGATGATGGTGTGCAAGCCCAAGTCGTGCCACCACCGAAGCCACCACGAAGCGCAAACACCAGTAGAACCAACTTCAAACATTTCACCGGCGTCACAACCGTCGAGATGATGGTGTGCAAGCCCAAGTCGTGCCACCACCGAAGCCACCACGAAGCGCAAACACCAGTAGAACCAACTTCAAACATTTCACCGGCGTCACAACCGTCGAGATGATGGTGTGCAAGCCCAAGTCGTGCCACCACCGAAGCCACCACGAAGCGCAAACACCAGTAGAACCAACTTCAAACATTTCACCGGCGTCACAACCGTCGAGATGATGGTGTGCAAGCCCAAGTCGTGCCACCACCGAAGCCACCAGAAGCGCAAACACCAGTAGAACCAACTTCAAACATTTCACCGGCGTCACAACCGTCGAGATGATGGTGTGCAAGCCCAAGTCGTGCCACCACCGAAGCCACCACGAAGCGCAAACACCAGTAGAACCAACTTCAAACATTTCACCGGCGTCACAACCGTCGAGATGATGGTGTGCAAGCCCAAGTCGTGCCACCACCGAAGCCACCACGAAGCGCAAACACCAGTAGAACCAACTTCAAACATTTCACCGGCGTCACAACCGTCGAGATGATGGTGTGCAAGCCCAAGTCGTGCCACCACCGAAGCCACCACGAAGCGCAAACACCAGTAGAACCAACTTCAAACATTTCACCGGCGTCACAACCGTCGAGATGATGGTGTGCAAGCCCAAGTCGTGCCACCACCGAAGCCACCACGAAGCGCAAACACCAGTAGAACCAACTTCAAACATTTCACCGGCGTCACAACCGTCGAGATGATGGTGTGCAAGCCCAAGTCGTGCCACCACCGAAGCCACCACGAAGCGCAAACACCAGTAGAACCAACTTCAAACATTTCACCGGCGTCACAACCGTCGAGATGATGGTGTGCAAGCCCAAGTCGTGCCACCACCGAAGCCACCACGAAGCGCAAACACCAGTAGAACCAACTTCAAACATTTCACCGGCGTCACAACCGTCGAGATGATGGTGTGCAAGCCCAAGTCGTGCCACCACCGAAGCCACCACGAAGCGCAAACACCAGTAGAACCAACTTCAAACATTTCACCGGCGTCACAACCGTCGAGATGATGGTGTGCAAGCCCAAGTCGTGCCACCACCGAAGCCACCACGAAGCGCAAACACCAGTAGAACCAACTTCAAACATTTCACCGGCGTCACAACCGTCGAGATGATGGTGTGCAAGCCCAAGTCGTGCCACCACCAAAGCCACCACGAAGCGCAAACACCAGTAGAACCAACTTCAAACATTTCACCGGCGTCACAACCGTCGAGATGATGGTGTGCAAGCCCAAGTCGTGCCACCACCGAAGCCACCACGAAGCGCAAACACCAGTAGAACCAACTTCAAACATTTCACCGGCGTCACAACCGTCGAGATGATGGTGTGCAAGCCCAAGTCGTGCCACCACCGAAGCCACCACGAAGCGCAAACACCAGTAGAACCAACTTCAAACATTTCACCGGCGTCACAACCGTCGAGATGATGGTGTGCAAGCCCAAGTCGTGCCACCACCGAAGCCACCAGAAGCGCAAACACCAGTAGAACCAACTTCAAACATTTCACCGGCGTCACAACCGTCGAGATGATGGTGTGCAAGCCCAAGTCGTGCCACCACCGAAGCCACCAGAAGCGCAAACACCAGTAGAACCAACTTCAAACATTTCACCGGCGTCACAACCGTCGAGATGATGGTGTGCAAGCCCAAGTCGTGCCACCACCGAAGCCACCACGAAGCGCAAACACCAGTAGAACCAACTTCAAACATTTCACCGGCGTCACAACCGTCGAGATGATGGTGTGCAAGCCCAAGTCGTGCCACCACCAAAGCCACCACGAAGCGCAAACACCAGTAGAACCAACTTCAAACATTTCACCGGCGTCACAACCGTCGAGATGATGGTGTGCAAGCCCAAGTCGTGCCACCACCGAAGCCACCACGAAGCGCAAACACCAGTAGAACCAACTTCAAACATTTCACCGGCGTCACAACCGTCGAGATGATGGTGTGCAAGCCCAAGTCGTGCCACCACCGAAGCCACCACGAAGCGCAAACACCAGTAGAACCAACTTCAAACATTTCACCGGCGTCACAACCATCGAGATGATGGTGTGCAAGCCCAAGTCGTGCCACCACCGAAGCCACCACGAAGCGCAAACACCAGTAGAACCAACTTTGCCTTTAATTTTGATTAATTTCAATTTTAAGTAATTTCGTTGTGAAATGTCATTTTATACTTATTTTTACTTTTACCTTTATATTTTTAACTTTTATATTTCTTTACATTTATACTTAAGCTTATGAACTATTTCATTTATTGTTAATTGATTTTTTTTCTTGTTTTTGGGTTGTCAAGATGTACGGTTTGTACAATATTATACCTAACTTAATACGTTGACGCGCCGTGTCGTCATTGTGGTGTCAAATTATTTTATTATATTCCTGTATAACAGTGCACTTAGCAACGCGAACTTGTTAACACGCTACCATTTGTGAACTTACATAATAAAGGTGCTCTAACAACATACTCTTTTGGAACTCTACAAAACTTCCCCTTGGACCCCAACATTTTCAGTGTTTACATCTTGTACTCAAATATGGCATAATATGATAAAACATAAATTTTTGAATTGCTTATAATTACAATTTATACATTTACTTTTGAGTAATGAAATTAAAATTAAAATATTATTGCTTTGTAAGTACAGTAGGGCCTCGGTAATCCGGACTCTCGTTTGTTCGGTGATCGCTGTAATTCGGCCAGCCGGAGCTTTAAACATTGCTTTAAAATGGACTGAAGACTGAAGATAACGAATTTAATAGCCACGAAGTTATGTTTCTCCGTCACCTTACATACCGAGCTTTTGAAATAGAGTGCGAAAATCATAAACAGAAGAGTTTATACTTTTTAAGTTAAGTCTGTAATCAGACTTTTTCAAAAAGAATTAACTAATGTTTTATTTTAACTTACTGATTTCTTACATGGTTGTAATTATTATGAACATGTACATTTTGTCTTTATGCTATAATTTAAAAATTGGTTAAAGAAACTAGGGTAGGTTTCTTCCAAATTAAAACTTGGAGGAAACATTTCTATCATGAGAGCTGAACTTATTGCGATTCTAGAAGCACTTCGATATGCTCAGAATAATGGTTTATGTCGGGTTGTTATTTTATCAGACTCAATGTCTGCACTTCAGCACCTTATAAGTTGCGTCTCGGGAGCTAGAGGAGTACCTATTGCATACAATATTCTTAGAATATTAAATGACTTTAATGAAACATCTTGTATTAGACTGCAATGGATACCCTCCCATATAGATTTACTAGGCAACGAGATGGCTGACCAACTGGCAAAAGAGGCTATCTGTGATGGTCAGGATATGTCTTCTCATATACAGCCATACTACACAGAATTTTTTCATAGAGCTAAGCAAATTTGTATTGATAGGTGGAGGAATTTTTTTATTGTTCTTCCTCCAAAGGTATCTGGTACAGGACATTGAATTGTGAACCTTGCTTGAGCCCATGGTTTGAAGGCGCTAATATTTCTAGAACTAGCTTGGTTGCGGCTATGAGAATGCGATCAGGACACGTTCCACTCAACAAGTTTAATTATATGATAGGAAAGAAGGAGTCCCCTCATTGTATTCACTGTAGGGTTACAGAAGACCTAATGCACTTGTTGGTGGATTGTGGACAGAATCGTGATCTCAGAAGCCAGTTGTTCCCAAGAAATTTGTTTGGGGGGCAAATTAATATTATTTTGGCGTCGCCTCTTTCGCAAGAGGCCCGTAATTTAATTAAGTTCTATTTATTATCAATGAAGGGTCGCATAGTTTAATTGTATTAATTTTTAAATTAACTTTGAATTATACTATGAGGCTGGCATAGATGCCAAGTGCATTTTTAAGCCTCGTCAAAAATTTTGAATAAAAAAATAAAAAAAAAAAAGAAACTAGGGTTAAACATGTGTTTTATTAACATTAAAATATATTGCATACTATAATCCAGACTCCTCGATAATTTGGAAAGGGTCTTGGTTTTGCCTCTCCGGATTAACGAGGCTCTACTGTAGTCAACTCTTAATGTATGAGTACTCTTTTATACATACAGTGTAAGCTCCATGTAATGTCACTCTATTTAACGACAAACTCTCTAAAGCATCGAAATCAATTGACTTTGGTTGGTTTACCTTGTCTACCATACAATGATACACTCTACATAACATCACACCCACTCCCAATAACGACAGCATCACAATGAGTGAACAGTAAAAAGTAGCTTTTAATTTACTAAAATTAGTAAAAACTGCACAGCTGTGTATATTTTTTGTCTCATTGTTGTCCTAGCCCGCAATAAACTCGACTTTCGGCATCATGCATACAGAACTTTCTAAGAAATTCGTTCTTTTGTTTACAAATTGAGATTGATAGCACGTGTAGGCTGTTTTAGACCCTAACTAATAATAAGGAGTCATGGATTATTATCTATTCGTAATTATATAACTGAGAAGTTGAGAACATGTCGAACATAAACTTTCAAAATGTAAACACGATTAGTAAAATAAAATCAATGTATATTGACGAAAAAGTATTGATTTTTCTTCTCTCCATTTAACGGCCACTCTATATAATGTCATAAAAGGCACAGTCCCTTCAGTGTCGTTATATAGAGTTTACACTGTATTGATTAAATTATGTAATGATAGCTTTGCAGTTTTCACTGGCACTAACTTAAAGAGATTTCAAAGATTATATCAAAGAAGTTTGAAAAAGATTCAATACTAATACTTAATAATATTAATAATATAATATATTTTTATAAAGATGACAAAATGTTTACCTGCATTATCATTATCGTCAGCTTCAAACTGTTCAAACTCGGCAAAATCATCATCCTCTAGATTCCCGTCTTCATAAGCTCTACACACATAGGCACTGCACAGCAGCAGCGCCAGTGAGAAGAATAGGATCCTCATTTTTTCTGGAACAGAAAATAAAACGGTTGTTTAAAACATGGTTAATGTAAAGTGAATAAAGGTCTTTAAAAAGTGTACAGTAGTAAAGACTATATAGTATATATTTTTTATTAATATTCAAATTACATGTTAACCTTGATAAGAGTTAAACAATGTTATCATACACACTATTTGCACTAGGTTTTACAGAATGAAGTAAATCAAAGTTTGCCAATGTAAAATTGTGTACAGTCTTGAATTAATTACAGTTGTAAGGTTTCTGGCCTTTGAGCGCGCACTGTAAAACTCTGGAACAAACTGTCACCAGCAGTATTTCCGGACCTATACGACCTGCAAACCTTCAAGAAAAGAGCGTATTCCCTCTTAAAAGGCCGGCAACGCACCTGCAGCTCTTCTGATGTTGCGAGTGTCCATGGGCGACGGTAGCTGCTTACCATCAGGTGACCTGTTTGCTCGTTTGCCCCCTTATTTAATAAAAAAAAAGAGCTTGTTTTTAACCTAACAAAATGACCCAAATGTAAAAACATTACACAGCAAAAATATCTATCAGTTTTTCCTAAAAGATACATGATTTTAACGCAGCAATGGCTGTAGATCAGTAATATGATGTAAAAAATGTATGTTCGTCTCAAAATTGAGGATAATTTCACGAAATAAATATAGTTTCAAGTTTGGCGCAGTGCGTAGACCTATCAAGGATAAAATTGTAAAATAACAAAATCTGTTATCATACCCACCAGTAAGTTTTCATACACTTTTATTTTTACACTTAATTAATTTGGTTTAAAATATTTTTAGAATATCACCGAAAATATTCGAGTGTTAAATTATTACACATAAAAAATCATTAGAATCCATTTAAAATCTTTTATCTTTTATGTGAGCTTCGAGAAAATGACACTTTTAACCTCTGTACCGTGATTGGTCAAATTAGATAATGCTCCAAATACTCGTACCGAATGAACCAATAAGAATTTCTTGTAATTATAACAAGCAATTATGAGCCAAATTCTCAAGATCGCCGAAATTTCGTTATCAAAAGTGACGTTGACGTTTACCTTCATCGTCACATGACAATTAAATGACATCTCTTTTTTTTATTTGTTATTGAATTGTTGTCGTACGTGCATTATTCGTACAGCCATGCTGGTTTTTTGCAAATTTGTCAGCCATGTGTGTGTATTTCGAGAACTCAGGATTCAAGGGGCTAGAAATACTACGTTGAATAATATAATAATAATAATAATAATAATGCTTTATTTCAGGCAATAAAATACAGCCTATATGAATTATTAGTAGATTAGTAACAATTTTTCCTTAAACTTATGTTAGTAGGTTAGTTGATAATTAATTATTTATAATTTTTATTACTTAATTTTAATTGCTCGATACTACATAATTAAATAATTATCATGCACCGTGCTACAGGCGCATGAAGCCAAATCCAGTGCCTGAGCAGTGCAGAGTCCCACCTGTCCGCAAACGCCCTCAGGATGCTGTTGGTGCTGTCCCGACACCTCGCCATCAGTGAGGCGCTACGCTTCCTGATTATGGCAAAAAAGTCATCTACATGCGCCTCGGCCAGCATGCCCGACGCACTGCAAAATTTCGGCAGCCCCATCAGCACCCTGAATGCGTTATTGTACTGTACTCTCAATGCATTATATGACCTCTGCGTATAGCTGGTCCACAGACTACACGTGTAAAAAGATTGGCAGTACGCTTTAAACAAAGTAACTTTAACGTCTCTGCTACAGTGTGTAAATCTGCGGGCCAGCATATTACATCTGACTGCTAATGCCCTTCTCTCACGCTCCATATCTAGATCATCCCTAAGAGTATCGGTGACCCAATGACCTAGGTACTTAAATTTGCTAACTCTTTTAAGTGGAGTGTTACATAGTTTTATAGGTACATTCGTGTCATAGCATTTTGTACCTGACTTGAAAACCATGTACTCACTCTTCGTAGCATCATACCTAAGTCCGTGGGCCTCCGCATATCTTTCACAAATACGTACTAGTTTTCTCAGCCCGCCTATAGAGGGACTCAGCAGCACCATGTCATCAGCGTAGCTAATGTTGTTAACGCACGCATTACCTATGTGGCACCCGACACCTGTGCTGCTGAGCTCCTCGATAAGCGAGTTTACATACAGGTTGAAAATACGAGGCGAGCTGATCCCCCCCTGCCTCACCCCACATTGCAACCCATAAGGCTCCGAACACACATCAGCCCACCGGACATAATTTAATTGATTCTTATACCAATATTTTAACATAGATATGACGTCATCCGATAAACTGGTTTCAGACTTTAATTTCTGCCACAGTATATCGTATGACACCATATCAAATGCTTTCGATAAGTCTAGGTAACAAGCAAACACTGGTGTATTTCTAGACGTGTAGTACTGGACAGTTTGCTTGAGGCATAATATCGCGCTTTCCGTTGATAATCCAGGTCTAAACCCGAATTGTGCATCGTTTAGTTGTATGTTGTTACTTAAATGCCTATCGAGCAAACTATCCAGCACTTTGGCTACAATAGTCGCCAGGGATATCCGACACGTCTCCAGTTTTATCTTTAACAATGGGCACTACGACTGTATACATTAAATCTTTAGGCAGATAACAATGGCTACCACAGAGGGAGAGAAACATGGCGAGTACTCGCGGCAAGTGAGCACCGGCGTGCTGCAGATGCTCGATGCTAAGACCGTCGTGTCCGGGGGACTTTCCTCTGGTCATGGATTTTATGACAGATGCAACTTGCTTAGCAGTAAACTTTAAACTCGCGTTTCCCGAATGACACTTAGCATCAGGCATCTGCGGCGCCGTTGACAGCGGCGATTCAATTTTGAAATAGCGGCTAAAGGACTCTGCTATCTCTTTTGGATCATGACTGTCACCGATACTCACAGGAAGGTCAGACCCAATGTTGAATTTTTTAGTACACTTCCAAAACTTTTTAAATTTTTTATTAGTATGGTGTTGTGCAATTATATTCATTTTTATTTGTTTTTCATTGTTTTGACACCATTTTAATTTAGATTTAAATAATTTACGCGATTCTATCATATTCGTATATATATATATATATATATATCCACTATTAGGTTTTCCATATAATAGCCATTCTGAAAAACATTGTCTGGCCCTCCTGTGAGCATCGCTGACATATTTATTCCATCCAGTTACATATTTACACCTTTTGTTACTATAACAATAACTATTTATTGATGCATTAGACAATATAGAAATTAACCGGCTATACATATGATCTAACACTTTTTTACAAGATTCCTTGGTACATCTGTAGTCAGCACAAGACCTAAGTTCTACAGGAAAATCAAATACTTTTAACTTTTCATGACAAAATGCAGAATAGTTTTCTACCTGTCTTTTATTTCTCTGTCCCCATACTATTTTTCTGAAAGAGCTATTTGAAACCTGTTTAGTCTTGACTTTGATTAAGTTAAAGTTACACTCAACAAGTAAAGGTAAGTGATCTGACCAGTAAACATCTTTTAATATCGACACACTCGTAATTGTTTGACGCGCGGCATTTGTTACAACACAGTGATCTAGCCAGCGCTTACATCCGTGAGCTTCACTTATAAACGAATATGTATCACTAGCCATTATCTCTAAGTCGACACACAACCATGATTGTTCACTACAAAAGTTCAATAGTTCAGTAGCAAATGACTCACCTGGGTGGGCATTAAAGTCACCGAGTATGTACACTGATTCTACCTCACTGCTCTCAATTACAGCATAAATTTCACTAAGGCACTCAGTAAACTCCGTAAGGTTGTCACTCGCATCAGTGGGCATATATATAGAGAACAACAAGAGTGATCGATCGGATAATAATATTTTTATAGCACTAAGCCGTACACTATTACATTGCACTATTGACACACACGGAAACGTAGATTTTCTCCACAGGATAGCCACGCCTCCATATGGTCTTCCTCGCAGGATGCCAGCCGAGGTATCAACAGCTGACTTTCCAGTGAAAGCAAAGTCGCTGTCGATAGTTCCCAGGTATGGTATATCGTGTGGGAGAAGCCAGGTCTCCTGGAGAGCGATGATATCCGCTTGTTTACATAATCTTCTTATGCAGTTCACTGACCTCACTACATTTTTACAATTGAAACTTACAATGTTACTTGTTTGAGCCATATTATGTATATAGAATTAAAGTTATTCATTTGTTGTGTTCGCCTTTCTGTGCCTAAAGTCAATAAAGCGGCGGTATGATATACCTATATATAACCCAATAACTGCAACGTTGAAGACAATCGGTTGCTACAGTCGACAGTCCGGTTGGCATCCAATCCACATCCATTCTAATAATATTGTATTCTCGCCGAATATAAAACATCAAACAACACCTACAAAAGGAATATTTTCCATGCAATATGCGACCGATTTTAGTAAAAGTTAAAACGAACAAAGAGATCGCCCGATAATATATTCCAGTACCCTTGTTGCCTTGCATGATCGCTTCGATTGCAGTATATCCCACAACCTGAGTATATCCCACAACCCTGAACACTTTTGTGGTATACTTTACGGAAAAACTGTCACGCCTATTTACTTGTGCTCATGCATAATACTTACTAATGGCCTGTTTCACCACTTCCTGATAAGCGTCGAATAGGCTATCCACCACTTGACAGATGAAGTATAGAGAATCTGTCAAAGAAGCTGTGAATAGCCTATTCGACACTTTATCAGAAAGTGGTGAAACAGGCCCTTAATTTTTTTATTTATATAAGTAGATGTGTTATCAGTAGGTTTGGTTAGTATTAAAATAGGTATAAAAAAGACTGCCTTAAACATTATTACCACGCAGAGAAACGACGCGAACCCTCACAAAGCTCGGCTTTTAGCTAGTTGAATATACACTAGCTATTTGACCGAGCTTTGCTCGGTTTTCGATAAAACACGAATAAAATGACATTTTCTAAAAATGATTCCTTGCTACATCGATTTATCGCCCCCGAAACCCCCTACCCTTACCCCCTACCTATATATTAAACATGAAAATGGTTGGAGCCGATTCCGAGATTCCAATTATAATATTATATATTACTAGCTGTCCCGGTAAACGTTGTTTTGTCATATAAAGTATTTCGCCCATTTTTTTTTAAATTGAAGTGACTAAATAAGTATGACACCATTGGCAACGTCCATCGCTATCCCGTCGCACAAACAATGGTCGCCGTCAGTCTCGAGTTGTAATAATTTACTATTATTTATTCAACAAATGCACTTATCAATATATAAAGTACCCAGTAGCCGATTCTCAGACCTACTGAATATGCATATAAAATTTGGTAAAAATCAGTAAAGCCGTTTCGGAGGAGTACGGTAACTAACACTGTGACACGAGAATTTTATATATAAGATACAAGAATTGCTCGTACCTTTAAAGATATAAGATATTATATTAGCGATAACCTTTTGCTGTTATTAAGGCATGCTATTCACTGACACAACAGAAACAAAATATTATCTTCGGTACTTAGGTATATTATCACATACTTACTTATATTTTATTAGTATCTGTTTAAATCTAAAAAATTATAAAAAAATATCTAAAGTCAGCGTACACCTTGAGACCTGAGTAATATTGAGTAACCCTACCTGCCTTTAGAACATGTTTTTTTCAGGCAAGTGTTTTTACTTTTTTTCAGTGCAGGTAGTTAGTACGTCTGCATCAGGTTGTTACTTTTATATGTTTTGCAAATAAACAATAAATATCATACCTAATAATAATAATATAACAATACAATATTTTTAATATTATATCATACCGAATTCGATCGATTATAAACATGCACTATGCAGGTGACATTTCGAAGACGATCTAGAATTATTCTAAGGAATAATATCTTGGCTGTATCCGTGTTATTTAAGATTAATTAAAAATACGTTATTTATTAGCTGACCAATTAAGCTGGGAACTACTCAAAATAAATTAAGTAACACTGTCGAGTGTCGACTACCAAAATATTACTTACTAGCTGTTCCGCGCGGCTTCGCCCGCGTTATTTAGGAATTTCACGCAACTGTGCATTTTTCCGCAAAAATAGCCTATGTCCCTTCACGTGGTATATTCTTCACGTTTGCCAAATAAATATAAAAATTGCTCCAGTAGTTCCTAAGATAATAAGCAATTTCATATAATTTCTCCCGTTTTTTTCACATTTTCCTCTATTTCTTCGCCCCTATTAGTCTTAGCGTGACAAAATATAGCCTATGGTCATTCTCAATAAATGGGATATCTAATACTGAAAGATTTTTTCAAATCGGACCAGTAGTTCCTGAGATTAGCGCGTTCAAATAGGCCCTTTCATATAATTTCCCTCATTTTTCCACATTTTCCTCTATTTCTTTGCTCCTGTTAGTCGTAGCGTGAACATATATAATCTATAGCCTTTCTCGATAAATTGGCTATCTAACACTGAAAGAATTTTTCAAATCGGACTAGTAGTTCCTGAGATTAGTGCGATCAAATAAGCCCTTTCATATAATTTCCTCCGTTTTTTCCACATTTTCCTCTATTTCTTCGCTCCTATTAGTTGTAGCGTGATAATATATAGCTTATAGCCTTCCTCAATAAATGGGCTATCTATCACTGAAAGAATTTTTCAAATCGGACCAGTAGTTCCTGAAATTAGCGCGTTCAAATAAGCCCTTTCAAATTATTTTCCCCCGTTTTTTCCACCTTTCCCTCTATTTCTTCGCTTCTATTACTTTTAGCGTGATAAAATATAGCCTTCCTCGATAAATGGGCTTTCTAACACTGCAAGAATTTTTCAAATCGGACCAGTAATTCCTGCGATTAGCGCGTTCAAAAAAACAAATAAACAAACAAACTAACAAACTCTTCCGCTTTATAATAATATTAGTATAGATTTAGTTTCAAATAACAAGTATATCAGCTAATAGTGAGTGTGGTAAAACGCGCCACCCCGGCAGCCGGCAAGTGCGCCTTTATGTACTCGGCGAAACATGGCGGTAGCGGTCATTGACTCCTTGTCAAAAACTTGTCATTTTCTTATATTAGAAAATGACATGTTTTTGGAGTCAATGACCGCTACCGCCATGTTTCGCCGAGTACAGTATAGCTATTTTTCCATTCTGTTGATTGAATTTTTTCCAATCAGCAATATCACCTATGGTATTATAGCTATACACATAAAACAAAGCAGGTAATCTACTCTGCAACCTCTCCATATTAGCCCACGATGGACCGATACGTAACCGTCTAAACTCTAATACCATTCGTCAGTCCATCAGTCACCATCAGTCAAACATAATTCATGATTGACGGAATTGACTGTTGCTTGCATGATCGTGTAATGGATGCCTAAGCGATTATGATTTATGAACCCTGGCCGTTTAGCCAAGACGCTTTCATTATCGCTTCCGTAATAATCGCCGATAAAAATGTAAAAAATTGACACAAGCATTCGACAATATGTAGTTGAAGTTCGAATCGTGTGATGTCAACATTGGATGTCAAATTCCATACATTTTGATCGGCGATTCTATGTATAATAGAAGCAACAAAGAAAAAGTCTTGGCTTGGGGCTCTGTAGTGATATCTAAGGTATTATATGTTTTCTTATAATTGACGACAATTATTGTGTGTATACATGCTAAAGGCAGTTTCGCAATCAAGATGAAAATCATAGTATTCATATTTATTTTCATCTTATATATAAAATTCTCGTGTCACAATGTTAGTCCGCGAACTCCTCCGAAACGGCTTTACTGATTTTTACCAAATTTTATATGCATATTCAGTAGGTCTGAGAATCGGCTACTGGGTACTTTATATATTGATAAGTGCATTTGTTGAATAAATAATAGTAAATTATATAGTATCTATCTATCTAATAGCGTTTTCGGCATCTCGAACTGCCCCGGGGCAGGGCAGGCAGGGTGGGCCGAACGGATACGAAACGAAAATAGCCGAAGTTTAAATTAAGAACATAAACTACGTATTGCACTAGTCATAGATAAATTCACTAATCACTAGTACTAAGTCCACGTGCTTCGTGGATTATCGGTTTTGTTCGGCTATTTCCGTATCCATTCGGCCTGCCCTGCCTGCCCTGCCCCTGGGCAGTTCCAGATGCCGAAAACGCTATAATTGTCCATCGTTGCCCAAATTTGAGGAGTAAGTACCTACCTTAATAATAAGTACCTGCAAAAGCATCAATCATTATCGTCAAGTGCATCCTGACCTTGCCGGGTGTCATCCGAAAATGGACCACAAAGGTCAAGCGACAACGTCTGACTTCTGAGGTCAATTTCACGGAATCATTTTGAATTTCGAAACAAATGAATCATGTCAAGACAAACTAGGGTTTAACCTAAGGTTATTTGGCTGTTTGTACCCGACTATAACTGTAACAAAACAAAGTGATAATTAATTAAAAAATTAAAAAAACCCGACTGCAAAAAAATGTTAACTAAAAAGAACGAAACAAGACCTAATTCTGCCGGAGGCATCGAATCCATGTTTAATTGTAAATTCCGACGCAAATGTCAAACGCATACAAATACGGACGGAACGCGACGGAATAGTGTGTCATCCCTCGCGTTCCGTCCGTATTTTGTATGCGTTTGAAACACGGCGTAAACGCGACGGAATTTACGCCGGCGTAATTCGGCCTAGTGTGTTTCGACACTATGTAAGGGACCCATACAAATCCTAAAGTTTTATCACTTAGTTTTGTTACACACTGTATGGCGGAGCGGAGGGAAAATAACATTTTGCCAGTAAATGCTTGTTACATACAGAAGTTAACGAGATGTCTCGTTCTTAGGAAACTCTATGGAAGCATCAAGCATGTGCCTAAGAATTTTCGCGGGTTGTAAAACATATTTTCCACCATAGCGGCTTCGTGAAGGTATTTGTATTAACTATTAATGACCCATGGCTTCAGGCTTGAGGCTTGTAGTCGGGGTTACATACTTTTATAAACTACTAGCTGTTGCCCGCGACTTCGTCTGCGTTAACATAGTATAATAACAAAGATCGATAGTTTTACCCTTTTTGTGGTTCCTTATACAAAGGTTAAAACGGGACCCTATTTAAGCAAACGTCAATAAACTTTCATGTTTCTAAGTCAAGAAATGACGGACTTTCATTGAAACTTTCTACACCAATTTCACCCCCTTGGAGGTAGAATTAAGAGAAACGCTTAAATACGTATCCATTCATTTTTAATCAGTAGCACAAAAATAAAGTTTCATGTTTCTAACTCAAAAAATGACGGACTTTCATTCAAACTTTCAACCCCAATTTCACCCCCTTGGGGGTAGAATTTCCAAAAACGCTTAAATACTTATCCATTCATTTTTAATCAGCAGTCCAAAAATAAACTTTCATGTTTCTAATTTAAGAAATGACGGACTTTCATTTAAACTTTCAACCCCTATTTCACCCCCTTGGGGGTAGAATTTCCAAAAACGCTTAAATACGTATCCAATCATTTTTAATCAGTAGTCCAAACATAAAATTTCATGTTTCTAACTCAAGATATAAATAACGGACTTTCATTCAAACTTTCAACCCCGATTTCACCCCCTTGGGGGTAGAATTTCCAAAAACGTTTAAATACGTATCCATTCATTTTTAATCAGTAACCCAAAAATAAAGTTTCATGTTTCTAAGTCAAGAAATGACGGACTTTCATTCAAACTTTCAACCCCAATTTCACCCCCTTGGGGGTAGAATTTCCAAAAACGCTTAAATAACTATCCATTCATTTTTAATCAGCAGTCTAAAAAAAAACTTTCATGTTTCTAACTTAAGAAATGACGGACTTTCATTTAAACTTTCAACCCCTATTTCACCCCCTTGGGGGTAGAATTTCCAAAAACACTTAAATAAGTATCCATTCATTTTTAATCAGTAACTCAAAAATAAAGTTTCATGTTTCTAACTCAAGAAATGACGGACTTTCATTCAAACTTTCAACCCAAATTTCACCCCCTTGGGGGTAGAATTTCCAAAAACGCTTAAATACCTATCCATTCATTTTTAATCAGCAGTCCAAAAATAAACTTTTATGTTTCTAACTCAAGAAATGACGGACTTTCATTCAAACTTTCAACTCCTATTACACCCCCTTCGGGGTAAAATTTTCAAAATTCCTTCCTTAGTCTACTTAATAAAACAACCCTACTCACCAAATTTCGTGGCTGTAACTTTAACAGTTTTTGCTCAGCGATGATGAATCAGTCAGTCAGTCAGTCAGTCAGTCAGTCAGGACATGTAATTTTATAAGTATAGATTATTATTATTGTTGTTATTGCTGTGGTGTTATCAGGCAAAGATGATAAAATGCTACGCATGCATCTATATCATTATACGCACTTATAAGTTAATTACTAAGTAGATGACGCCCACCACAACTGCGTTGCGCGGTGCGCCAAAATTCATTTTGCGAGAACCTTACATTTTTCCGTGATAAAAAGTATCCTATGTCCTTTCCCGGGACACGGGAAAATATATAACTCACTATAATTAGGTACGAGGGCTGCTATTTATGTATCCGGAACTGGCCACTTACAAGAACAATATTTAAAAAGTAATTACAACATTTGAAAATAGAACTCTTTGGTTGAAGAATACATTTTGTTTCATGTGACTGTCAATTATTTTTCCATTGTGGCGTCATTTTGAAAATTGCGTGTCTTCATTTGCCATGGATTTAACGCGTGAACATTTTCGTGCAATGATTTACTACGATTTTCGGCGTGGGCTAAATCAACAACAGTGCTTTATTCAACTCACCGCAACTTTTGGAGATGAAGCACCATCAAAAACCACTGTTTATCACTGGTACAGTGAGTTTAATCGTGGGCGGTCTATGCTCATGGATGAAAATAAAGAAGGTCGCCCAAAAACAGCTGTTGTCCCACAAAATATAGATGCTGTGCGGGAACTAATAATGCGTGATCGTCATGTTACATATCGCGAGATAGAGGCCTCCTTAGGCATAAGTATGACGAGCATACATAAGATATTACACGAACATTTGGCTGTAAAAAAAATATGTTCGCGTTGGATTCCGCACAACTTGACAATCGATCAAAAACGGGCTCGTGTCGATTGGTGCAAAAAAATGATAAAAAAATACAACCGTGGTACGTCAAAAGCCGTTTATAATATCTACACAGGTGATGAATCTTGGATCTATGCATATGACCCCGAAACTAAACAACAGTCAACGGTGTGGGTGTTCCAAGATGAGCCGAAACCAACAAAAGTTACTCGTGCAAAAAGTACTTTGAAGCAAATGCGCGCCTGTTTTTCTGGAATTAATGGACATGTGGCTACAGTGCCATTAGAGAATCGTAAAACGGTTAATTCTGAATGGTATACGACCATTTGTTTACCAGAAGTCTTTGAAGAAATAAGAAAGGACAACCGACAACGCAGAATCATATTACATCACGACAATGCTAGCTGTCACACCTCAGCTGAAACAACTCAGTTTTTGGAGGGTCAAAAGATCGAATTGACTGGTCATCCGCCGTACAGCCCTGATTTGGCACCTAACGATTTCTTTTTATTTCCATACGCGAAGAACAAATTACGTGGTCAACGTTTTTCGAGCCGCGAAGAGGCTGTTGATGCGTTCAAAATGCACGTTTTGGAGATACCTCAATCAGAATGGAAAAAGTGCTATGAAAATTGGTTCCAGCGTATGCAAAAGTGTGTCGATCATCGCGGCGAATATTTTCAAAAGCAATAAAGCCATATTAAATTATATATGTTTGTTTCTTTTTTTTATTCCGGATACATAAATAGCAGCCCTCGTACTATGATGCTCGGGGCAATACACGTCTTGTTTTTCGTATTCTAATATTTAGATTAGAAAGGATTTAATTAGACTAATAAATAACACTTTGACCGTTATTTGTGAATAAATCTATAGTAATATTATAAATGCGAATGTGTGTCCGTCTGTCTGTTACCTCTTCACGCCCAAACCGCTGAACAGATTTTGCTGACATTTGAGTCCCGAATTCCCGATAAAGGACATAGCATACTTTTTACCCCGGAAAATTGCACGGTTCTCGCGCGAGAAACGACTTTTGGCGCAACGGAGTAGCGGGCGTCATCTAGTATTAAAATAATAATTATTCCTTTTTCAAAATCTCTAAAAACTGTTGTCGCTATTTTGTTTTTGATGGCCATGATCGTATATAGATCGGTTATCGGTAAAAATAAGCAGAATTTAATATTTCCACTGAATAAATGATTCACCTACCATATAAGAGGATCTAAGGCCAAACTGGTGTCAGTATAAAGCTGGTGCGCGTAGATATAACACGTTATTTCATCTGAATATTAAAAATAATAAAAAAATGGCGTCAATTTTAAGATTAAGTGCTTTGTTGTTCGTTGTCGGTGTCTGTGTCGCTGATATCGGTTAGTATATTTTGCTTTATTTAGGAAATTGGAGAAATACCGTTTTTCCTGTTGACGACCACAGAATATGTTTATTTGCAATGAACTTGAAGTGTCTACAGATAGATTATTATTATTATTGGCCTATGAATACAGTTATAGTACAAAATTTACATAATATTATAATATTAGCAGCATGGGCGTGCATACCATGAAGGCAAATATGCAGTGCCTACCTAATGCATGACTTGCCATACACATATATTTTAATTTAACTTTCGTACGTTTTAGATGACTTATGACGTTAATTATTAAATATTAATAGTAAAAAATATAATAGAAAAAATGAACGCATTTAAAACGCCTAAATTTATAAAATAGCAACAATCAATTTGCGAGAAATTAAACATTAAGTTAGGTACACGCGCGAACCGCATGACTCAAGGTTAAGGCAAGCAGATCTCGTGCGGCAGGCTCTGGGGTCATGTGTGCGTAAAGATTTTTGTGTCCGTGAACAGTTCCCACACGCACACAGACATGCTATATTATAGGCGAACTCCTGCCGCAGTAGCTGAGGCGAGCACCGGCGCGTATATAATACGTAACAATAGATGGCGTTTTTATTTATTTTAGTTTAGTGCAAAATATTATGTTGTATGATAAATTTTGGTATATTTCCATGGAAACATCGATGAAATAAACTTTCATTGTAGTTCCAACGCGTGACAACAGATGGCGTTTTTTATTTCTTCATAACAACGTAATTATACTAATAGTTTAGAAATTATATCCACACTATTATTATAATTTATGCGAAAATATCTCTTTTTGTCCGTTTGTCTGTCTGTTTTGCTTTCACACCAAAACTACTGAACCGATATCGCTGCATTACCAGTGTCAAAACCTTATGCACGCCGATGATTAGCAGCTAAAAGTTATGATCATTTAACTATAATATGGTTGGAGTGTTTTGATTGAAAACGGCAGCAATTTTTTAGCTGAACGAAACAAAAACTAGCGAACTTAACATTTTTAACGCGATCTTAAATACAATATTTTATTTGTTAATTACCTTATTTTTATTAAGTATAATTTATACTTACGTAAATACAGGGTGTAACAAAACTAAGTGATAATAGGGTGTGTATGGGTCCCCTATATTGAGTTCGCTGTGAAAGTAGCAGCGCTGAAAGAGTAACTTATTTTCATCTTTGTATGGAAAAAATTATGACGCGAGAGGGCTTGCCCACACAAAAATTTTTGCTCTCTCAGCGCTGTAATACTTGCAAACTGCACAGTGAACTCTATACTACTTATAAGGGATACATACACACTCTAAAGTGTTATCACGTAGTTTTCTTGCACCTTGTATAATATAATATTGTCACAATTTAGATTCTAGCCTTTAGTCTATGCTAGTGCTATACGGTCAGAACAACCCCTGGAATATAGTATTAAGACCGATATTTTTTTAATTTAAATCTAAAAATATCAGATGACCCGGTGAACTTTGCTCCTAATATAAACCTTCTCTGCCCTCCTAGACAAGCGGCAAGCGATTATCGTAAACGCCAATGCTAACACCACAAAATGTATAGGATTTGACCTTAGTATTCGCTAGCGAAGCGATTACTTAAGTCAAATCGCATACATTTTGTTAGCGTTTACGACAATCGCTTGCCACTTGTCTACTAGGGCTGGACTTCCACGAACATATTTTTTTCAAGACAATCGGTTCAACCATTCTGGAGTAGGTACCTATAGGTAGGTCTACTAGGATCTGATGGCAAAAAGTGAGAAAAGAAATTGACTCTAGCAAAAATATATAATAATTGGAATAAAACATTTCGATCTTTTCTTTTCCTTATAGCGGCTGATTCTGTGTGTGAAACATGCAAATATAAAAATGTATCCAATGATCAAGGATATTTTTTGAAAATTTGCCATCCAAATTTGCCATCAGATTCTGGTAGACCTATACCTATTATCTAGCGTAAATTGATATTTTTTTTTACTTTTCAAATATTATTGATGGAAACGTAGTTTTTTATGTTAGTAGCCTTTACATAAAACCTTTTACCTATTTCTTATGTAATTTACAAATGTTCCCTTATGTAATCGAAATAAAAGGGCACATATTATTTCATAAATTTCCATAATTACTTCATTCAAACATTTATACGGTCAATATAGTAATTAGATAATAAAGACATTTATGGGTGTTGTTATGGTAACTTCCTCGTATATAAAGATTGACACAGATAAACATGTTGAGTAGTAACAATAATGGCATTGGCTTACCACACATTTCCACCACTGCAACTCCTGGAAGCCAGGATTGACAGCGGTCTACCATGAAAACTTTTTGACATGATCCCAGGGCTGCCACTTGCCAGTGGGATATGCTAAGCTCTGAAGCTGTAGGAAAATAAAAGTAGGATATATTATGTATTCATAATGACCGTGTAACATAGATCTAGTCTCCCCGGCTTAGCCAATCCAGGCTTTGAGGGGAATGCCTCAATTCGCCAAAGCGTTCCCTTATTTTGATGAGGAGTCCGATCCCTTAAGAGGTAGGCCGGTCGTGGAGGATGGTCCTGTGGTTGACAGATCCAGGACAAACGTTATACTTATACGGTTGATCGCAAATCGCAGGTGGTTAAGTGGGTAGGTTTGGCGCTTCTCGCCGGCCAGTGGCCAGTTCCACATATCCCGGGATGTTTCACTAGACTTCTAGACCAGTGTTTTTCAACCTCTTTTATGATGCGACCCCCTTGGTAAGAGAAAATATTTCGCGATTTTTGCTTATTAATCATGTATGAATGTTTAATGAAATCATTTTGCTAAAATTCTCCTACTTAATATATCATATTTTCAATTTTTTACCGAAATAGTTCTCTAGATTTCCCCGGTGACCCCTAGTTTGAAAAGCCCTGTTCTAGACTAAATGCTTCTCGAATGCAATGTCTTCGAATGATTCTCAGGAATTTCGTAACAATAGCCGATACAGTAGATCGACTTTTAATTGCTAAATTGATTTGACTCCTAATGATCACTTATCTTATCATGATTAATGTCATCTTTGATTGATTAATTACTATTTAATTACCTTCTCAATTCTCATTATCATCTCGTTATAAAAAGATGAGTGTATTGCCTAGGAGGTTGCATGTAGATACCTATTAGAGATGTGCCGACTAGTCGCCGACTAGTCGGTAAAGCCGACTATCCGGCCACTTTTGTAGTCGGCGACTAGTCGGCGAATAGTCGGCAAAAAGCGCCGACTCGGCTTTTTACTTTTTTGTCATTATTGAAATTTAATTAAAGAAAAACCTTGATTAATATTTACAATGTGTACATATCACGCTCAATCAGTGTTACACATTTTAAAATTAATACTTCGATCGCGGATTCTTGGAAATCTATAGTTATTCTATTGTTGTCGCGATCACCAGTGCTCTTATGGGGCTTGATAGGTTAAATGACGAGTTTCTGAAATTACTTGCAAGTAAAGAAATTATTTTTGTTATTAATATAATTTTAACAACAAATTAAGAACCTATGTATTATTAAATCGAGATTTCATGTACATGAAATATTTAATGACAACCATCAACTGTATCATAGAAACAAAATAAAGTAACGTACGCGAAGTAAACATACACAAACAGCAGTAAAAAAGCGTTACGGAAACTTCCGAAACCATGATCGGCTTGGCCGACTAGTCGGCTTCTTTGCAGCCGACCAATCGGCTAGTCGGCTAGTCGGCCAAAGTCATGATTGGCACATCTCTAATACCTATACATTAATCGGAAAATATATAATTTCTTCTTATTACCTAATTGTATGGGTTTATTAATGATTGTTTTTATTAGTTTTGGGGTAATTTAATCAACAAACTATGCATGTACTGTTAATTACATTAATGGATGAATTATTAAGCTACACTTTCCAAGAACAAAATAAGAATAATAAGTACTCATCTTTTGATCTTTAATTATTATTATTTATTAAAAATTAAAATATACTATAGCAATTATCGTATTTTTTTTGTAAAGCAAAGAATATGTACCATAAATATAATCTAAAATTATTATTAAGTATTATAATGTTAATAATATTCCTATTAATTAATTCTTATTCTTCCGTTCTTCTGGTTCCGTTATTATTATTCATAATAAATATTTTCGCTATTACATAGCACGTAATATAAACAAGAGTAGCCTCAAGATGTCGACAAAGTTCACGGTCCCCGATCTTGAGCAAGGCTTTCCGTTTACGTCATGAGTTCACACCTTTATATTTTTCAACACTTGATTCTGTTTAGCTTTAAAATAAGGGCTTAGGGCCCTTCCATTCGACGTTTTTTTACGCTCGTTTGTATCGATACAAACGCAAGTTGAACGCTCAGCAAACGCAAGAAAGCCTAAAGTTTTAAACTTTATATCTGCCAAAACGCGATGAAAACGCGCAGCAGATGATTGCATCAGAAACGCGCGTCGTCACTGACGCGTCAGCGCGCAAAAAATACGTCGTGTGGCAGGGCCCTTAGAAACAAAGGTAATAGACTATCTGACCCGTAATTGGTAAATATGATAAACTTAAAATGAATGTTACGAATTTATGTATGATCTATATATAACCTAAGGAGTTGCAACAACTTCCTAGATAGAGTCTTCTCTACATTATTTTTCTACAAGATTCCAATTTATTTAATCTAAGCCACGTAGTTAATACAAAGCTGAAACTTTGTATTAGCTCCGTGATCTAAGCCAAGTTATCATCAATCCCCAAGCGGCAGTAACAATTGAAAATCTATTTTGTCTGCGATACCCACGATGGTGGTGTTATCATCATTGAGTGGCGAAAAGGAGCATTATAATCGTGTATTATTGTTATTAACCGTCTTCCAAAAAGGAGGAGGTTATATATTCGTCTTTTTGCTTATTATAATTACTGTTTGATTAAATTATTACTGCATCTAAACACAGCTCAGGAGCTTTATTTATTAAACGTATTAGACTCTTTCTCAGAACATTTTCTTGAATATTTTAGAAACATTCCAGCAATTATCTCTGCCACTGCCAGTTTCTTTAAAAAAAAAACAAAAAAATACTAACACAAGGATCTTCAACGGCTATGATACCGGTCAGACGACTCTCTTGGCGACACTTGCAGAACACGTCACTAGCGTCATGCTTATAAATAGGGTGTAGACGAGAAATACGTGTCCATACAAAAATGTTGAGTAGATGACAAGACTTAAGGAGTTATTTAATGAATCCAAACTACTTAAGTTATTATTAATTGGCCCTGAGTGTGGCTCTCTTTATATCTCTATCCTGAGGAAGACCATCTCTCTAGGTGTTAGGTGGTGACGGAATTATGTGTCCAAGGGCAAGGAAGGGAGCTGAATAGCTGTAGGCGAAAAGAGTCGCCAGTCGACATATCCCATTCGTGCTGAAGCATAATATGCTTGCTGATATGGAGCTATGTCAAATGACACGACGGATATACAAGCTATACCTAGGTCGAAAGCTGTTAAGCGTAATGCCATGGCAGGTTATTGTTAAATATTATGTAGTACTAGAGCCTACAAATTCGCAGCGCCGAAATTCCTTTATCACACGAGAACCGCACATTTTCCCCCAAAATAAACTATCCTATGTCCCACGCTTTAAAGTACAGACAGACTAGGGCTTCACACGAGAGCGAGATTTTTCTCGTCTCGTCTCGTTCTCGTCTCGCTTTTACGAGACGAGATGTTTTGGAAAATATTCTCGGCAATACCGAGACCACATACAGGGCACCCCGAGAGTCTCGTTTCGGGTCTCGTTAATTTTTTTAATGAAGTTTTTATTCGAAAAATCAGAAAAGGTGTACTTAAAAACAATATATTTTACAAAATATAAAATCTGGTAACCATCCAAACTGCATTTTATCATATAAATACGTTAGTCATAAAATATTCCTTATTCTCTTTAATATATTCTAGAAATAAATCATTATTTACAACTAAGCGAGACGAGACGAGACAACTGGTAACGAGTCGAGACCGAGACTGGAACGAGACTCAATTTTTTGAGGATTGACGAGACCGAGACGAGATTTTTGTTACTCTCGCTTACTCTCGTCTCGTGCGAAGCCCTAAGACAGACAGATACACTTTCACATTTATAATATAACTAGCTGTCCCGGCAAACGTTGTTTTGCCATTCAAAGTATTTCTACTTCATCAGTTGATACAAAATCTTACCCCCTCTTTTGTCCCCTAAGAGGGGTGGGGGAAAAAATTTTATACACCAGATGTTAAGTTGGAAAAAACTGTTTAATAATATGAAGTAAGTCCATTAAAGAAAAAAGTTTGATACAAAATCTGACCCCCTCTTTGCTCCCCTTAGAGGGGTGGGGAGGGTGATTTTTATACACCAGATTTTGAGTTGGAAGAAGACAAATATATCTGCGAAAACCGTGTGCAAATCGGATCAGTAGTTTTCGTGTTAAAGCAAAAGTCTTATACAAAATCTGACCCCCTCTTTCATCCGTTTAGAGGGGTGGGAGGATTTTTTTTATACACCAGATATTAAGTTGGAAGAAGACAAATATATCTGCGAAAACCGCATTCAAATCGGATCAGTAGTTTTCGTGTGATAGTGGAACAAACATACAGACAGACATACAGACAGACAGACAAAAAAACTAACCACATTTTTGGCTTCTATAGCGATGTTGTGACACCCTCCGCTTACTATTTTTTGAATATCTTTAATGTACAGAATTTTCATTTCTACAGTTTTATTATATTATAATGTATTATGTATATTATGTATAGATAAGGATAATGTGTAACACAATATGAATGCGGAACTGCAGATCTCTGAATACCTGTGTGTTGACACTCGACATTGTTCCTAGGATTATGTTACTAAACATTCATTCATAATTATGCCGACGAGTCATCTGCACGTATAATTATAATTTTATAACTATGCCTTTTTTTTTCAAGGAAATAATGAAAATTAACCCTCTTAAAAATATTGTTTTTTTGGATGGATGGATTAATTTCGTATACTAAAGTTATAGTTTTATCCTTGTCTTGAAGTTAGGAAATTCTCTCGATAGACAAAAAATTTCAGAAGTCTAACAATAGCGGTTCTTGCGATACAGCCTGGAGACAACGGGCAGACATCGAAGTCTTAGTAATAGGGGTCCCGTTTTTGCCCTTTGGGTACAGAACCCTAAAAATATTATTGTATAACGCCTGTATACAGTGTAGAACATCTTCTTATTAGTAGCAGGTAGGTAGCAACTAGCAGAGAGCTATAGTTAGATACCGATGTGGCTAAAATTAGTAAATAGCGTCTATTTTTGGGAGTCAATCAAATATTTACCAAACGACATGACAATCAAAATTGGAGTTGTTACGTAGATTTACTTTTTACGTGTGTGTGTTTTCCGAACACAATAATAACGATTTCCTAGATACAAAAAATTATGTCGGTGAGGTAATAAGACGCCCAATTTGTAACGCAATGAAGTTACGGTATAATTAGATTTGTGTTTGAGATAACTGTTAATAATTATTGTGTTCATGAACTCTTATATTATGTTTTATTATGAATAATTATTTTTTAAAATTAAAACTGTTTAACAAATATTTAAAATGCCATGCCCATATAAATCATAGTATATATATATATGAATATAGATCCAACTGGAAAACTGTTCTTTTCCTGGATAAAAGTTAGCTTACGTACGATTTACTTTTTAACCGACTTCCAAAAACGAGGAGGTTATACGTTCGGCTGTGGATATTATATATATTCATATATATATATATATATATATATATATATATATATATATATATATATATATATATATATATATATATATATATATATATATATATATATATATATATATATATATATATATATATATATATATATATATATATATATATATATATATATATATATATACAGGGTGTCAAAAGACCGCTTCCGATAACTTCGTGGGGTTATTATAGGGCATGAGATATATCCATTGGTGCAAGTAATTTTCTTTAAATCGCCAGTTTTTAAAATAGTCAAAATTTTCAACACGCAATGTATAATGCTGATGTAAATGCGCGATTATATCACGCGCCAGTGGAGCCCCGCCGGCCCCGGGCTGCGCCAGCCCCCCCGCGCCGCCCGCGCCAAGTCCCGCGCGCGCGGCCCTGCGCTAGACAAAACAGTTGATCGTGGTGTGCCCTAGGCCCTAGCCCGTAGGTAGTGAATAAACCACCAATATTGTAATGATTATTAAATTACAATTGTTTTCACGATTTAATAAAATGTTAGAATTTATTAATTACCGTTTCTTAGGTTTATTACTCAAAAATACTCAGTTTTTACTTCCGGTCAAAAAGGAAAAGTAATCATAATTCACATCCGAATCAGGTTGTAAAAATACAATACACAGTTACTATGGAAAAAAATACTTGATAACATGTTCACTGACCTGTGATCAGCTGTCTGCTTTTATGAAATGCAGTTCGAGCTGTGCTCCATCTAACTCAATGTAGATTGCAGACTTTTTAAACACGAAACAAAAGTAAACAGGAGACATTCCAATTCTTTTAAAAACACTTTTTACTGCACTGTTTAAACCGCACTATCGTCTATCAACGACGATGTTCACCCTCGTTCCATAACGGTTTACGAGTATTAAAAGTTCATTCACATTTCATCGCACATTCTTCGGACGTATCACGTGAAAAAATAGTTAAGAATGTCACAAAACAAGCAATAAGACCAGAACATCCGTAAAATTACAAAACTTAAACAAAAACTTCACAGTACACCAGCGCGGCGCGTGTTTACAGCAGACTAAATAAAATTAAAGAAAAAACTTTGTTAAATAATAGGGATGTATCCCTCTGCATATTTTGAGTTATCGATAATTTTTTATCGATAAATCGTTATTAATTGTTTTACATACGAGTAAGTATTGATTACAGTCAAACTAAAAAAAAACAAATACCTACTCAATGTTAAGAATAGCGACAATAATAATTAAAAGTAATTTAAAATTAAATAGGTATTATTAAAGTATTTTCATACCATGCGTAAACGCGTATACGCGCATACGTATAACGCATAACGCGTACCATAGTATAACAATCACTTTATCACGGTAATGTAGGTATCGAAATTATCGAATGCAACTTGACTATGTATCCCGATAAAATTTTCTGAATTTATAACCTCTTAATAGAGTTCATTTTAAAAATGAGATTACATCTACTAAATAATAGTTATAATTTTTATTAATTAATGGTAATTTAAATATCTACTGAAATAAATAGTTTTGAATTTTAAATAGGGTACAACACGATTGTCCTTGAAATGGATTAGCGACACGTGCGTTGTGCTAGGCAGAGCGGCGGCGCTTTGTCGGGTCCGCATCAAAGGACAAAGCAAGCCGCCGCCCGTGTCGGCAGGTGTCGGTGTCCTTTGACGTCTTCACCGAAAGCCGATAAACATTATTTTAAAAATTAAAATAGATTTTTCTAATTTAGTAGCCATTTGGGCATTGATGTAATAGGTTGTTGTTAGAGATAAGTCTGATTATTTAACAATTACTTCAAGTATCAAAACGTGGTAGTAGTTATTGTGTTAAGTGTTAATTGATTATTATTTCAGTTGTGTTAAAATACTTTGTGGTGTGCCGTGTGATAGATTTCGTTTAAAACGAGAAGTGTTTTTGACGTTGTTGGTGGTCACTGGTCTTATTGCTTGGTATTAAGGACTATTTTCAAAATGCATAAAGAAGTAAGAACACACTCAACATTTTTCACGTAAGTTAATTGCCAGTTTTATGTATGAGGTTTTTTCGTGTATCATCTGTAATTTCGATTGATAAGTGACGATTGCGGATAGACAGTTCATCCGCATTGGTTTCGTTATTTAGTTACGATAAAATTTTTGTAACTATGTAGTCTAATAATCTTAGACTAGTTACAAGTACAACAGTATGGCAAACTTCTAAGTTTGCCATACTGTAGCAAGTTGTGCACAGACAGTTGCTTACAGCTTTCTACGAGTTACCATTAAACTTTTAACACTGCAAGTAACTTAGATAAGAGGTCAGAGGTGAGAGTTCTAAGTTCCACGTCATGGCGACCTTCATGGGTTTAAAATTGAAAAGACACCACATACATTAGGGTTTCTGTGTGTTCTGTCGTAGTGTATCTTCATTCGTCGCATACGACCTTTCGACGCGTGCGTAGGCCGGAGCCCGGAGCTAAGTGCTAACAGCTGATTGCGCGGTCAACGTTCTCGAGTTCGTAGGTACTTCGTACACACGAGAACGTTGACCGCGCGCTGCCTATTGCATAATGGAGTAAAAAATAATAAAATTTAAAAAAATATTTTAAATTATTTTTCTATGTGGTTTATTATCATGTTTAAAAGGTATTAATTATAAAAAAATAAAAATAAATAAATAAAAAAAATACATTTTCGTAATCAGAAAATGTAGTATAATCATACCCCAAAGCTATCGGAAGTGGTCTTATTACACCCTATATATATATATATATATATATATATATATATATATATATATATATATATATATATATATATATATATATATATATATATAGATCGGTTCACAAACGGCGGATATATATATATATATATATATATATATATATATATATATATATATATATATATATATATATCCGCCGTTTGTGAACCGATTTTCAAAATGTTCACAAAAGTGGTGAACTGATGATGGAATCATGAGTAATCGAGGGTACTCCTCAAAATTCAAATGGAAACATATGGTTTTTTTGGTTTCATATTATGAAGTATTCCAGGCATATGTTACCAAAAAGTAAGATTTTGCACCAGGATATAGCATGGTTCGAAGGTGGTGACTGGTGAACAGAACTCCTTACTCCTTATAGATACAATATGTTTGGGGGTTTCAGCGTTGTTTTAAGAACTGAAAGCATATACTACTAATCTAATTACAATAATCAAAAGAATTACTAAGACAAAATATTTTTAAGTTTAAAGACTGGTACCGACTTCAAAATAAAGAAGATTTTGTACAGAAATAGATAGTATATGTTTAGGAGTATTCTGCATAAGGCACTATTAAGAGTAAGAATTATTTCATACTTTTTTGTTCATTATAATAATTATTATTGTTTCTACTCTGGAAGTCGGTTTTTATTTAATTCCTACAATAAAGCAACTCAAATCTTGTTCTCTACAAAATTTCGAAGTGAAAAAATTGTCTCAGGCTCGAACCCAGACGTGTGCATGAAATAGTGTGCATGAAATTTTTTGATGAAAATAGATAGTTTAGAACTATAGCTACTCGAAATGCTCGGTTTGCGTGGATTTACAAAGCCGGAAAAAAAAATTGAAAAAAGAAATTCGATTAATGTTTTGCCCTCACCATGTGCACTGGTTTGCCTAAAGTGTATTCAATAGAACATTTCTTTACCTTTCAGTAAAAAATACGCAAACCAATTTTTTTGGCCGGAAGTGAGTCAGACAAGCCTCTTTAAGTGTGTGATGAGGGAGGTCATTTTGCCCTCATTACGTGTCATGATTTTTTTTTTGTAATTTGTTCCTTGCAATGTCTACTTTAAGATTATGTTGGTTTGCGGGCTCACAAGTTAACGGCCGGAAATGTTCAGCAAACCACCTTAAAGTTAGTTGACTCTGAACTTGTTTTCTATAAAGTATAGTGAATAAATCATTTTTTACCGTGGGAGAGCCATGCTTCGGCACGAGTGGGCCGGCTCGACCGGAGAAATACCACGCGCTCACAGAAAACCGGCGTGAAACAGCGCTTGCGCTGTGTTTCGCCGAGTTTATCGGAGGCCCAATCCCGTATTCCCTTCCCCTACCCCCCACCTGCCCTATTACACTATTCCCTCTTAGTATCGCTTCGCTTAATAGAACCGCTTCGCCCCGGACCCCGTCATTGAATAATTTAAACCACATTAGTTTTTCTTATATACGATGTCATGTACTTTTGTCGTACACTTTACGGATAAAAACCGGCCAAGTGCGTGTCGAGCCACGGCCCACGCCCAAGGGTTCCGTAGTACCGCTAGTTTTTTTTTTAATTTTGTATGGTCAATGAATGAACATTTATAACGTGTTTTACACTACTAACAACATCATCTCATTACTTTCAAAGGAATTTTAAAGAAAAGTTCCTTTATACTTCGCGAACACATTTTTTTTAGTTGATCGACTATTACTCAACAACTTATGAAGTCTTCTTAGCCGTGATAGTTTTTCTTTTAAATTCAGCATATTTCCTACTCCCGTGATTTTTTTACATTTGTAGAAGCAACCGTTTAGCTCGTAGAAAGGGGGGACACTGGACTCTAACGATGTTTTCTACTTTACGAGTAAGCCTTAATATTTCACAAACGGATCCCTAAATCGGAAAATGATCTATGAATAGTTGAATACTCATAATATAAAAAAATATTCAGAAAGTTTTTTTATCCAAAAGAAGTACTAATAGTTTACAGAAGATGTAAGTTAATAAAATAAGAGGCCAAACGAGCAAACGGGTCACTTGATTGAAAGCACCGAATACATATTAGTTTAAAAATTGAAAGCAACTTCCGTGGCCGTCGCCCATGGACACTCGACGCAATATTAGAGGAGCTGCAGATGCGTTGCCGCCCTTTTAAGAGGTAATAGCGTAATAGGGTGGGGGAGGGTAGGGGAAGGGAATAGGGTACGGGATTGGGTCTCCGATAAACTCGGCGTGCAACAGCGCAAGCGCTGTTGCACGCCGGTTTTCTGTGAGTCGAGCCGGCCCACTCGTGCCGAAGCATGGCTCTCCCACGGTAAAAAATTATTTATTCACTATACTTTATAGAAAACAAGTTCAGAGTCAACTAACTTTAAGGTGGTTTGCTGAACATTTCCGGCCGTTAAGTTTGTGAGCCCGCAAACCAACATAATCTTAAAGTAGACATTGAAAGAAACAAATTACAAAAAAAATCACGACACGTAATGAGGGCATAATGACCTCCCTCATCAGTGATGAGGGAGGTCATTTTGTTGTGATGAGTCATCACACACTTATAGAGGCTTGCTTGACTCACTTCCGGCCAAAAAATTGGTTTGCGTATTTCTTTCCTGAGAGGTAAAGAAATGTTCTATTGAATACACTTTAGGCAAACCAGTGCACATGGTGAGGACAAAACAATTATCAATTTTTTTTTTTCAATTTTTTTTTACCTACTTCCGGCTTTGTAAATCCACGCAAACCGAGCGTTTCGAGTAGCTATAGTTCTAAACTATCTATTTTCATCAAAAAATTTCATGCACAGTATGAGGGCACTTTTGAGATTGACAGCCCCCGAACCATAATGCGCGAAACGAATTTTGGCGTAACGAAAGTTGCGTTAATTGCGTGCGTCATCTAGTTCCCAATATAATTATGGCGTTTTTTCATTAGTCACGGACCCCTAAACGCTGTTCGGAGCATGCATCTGCGCCGGCCGTGTCGTCGTTAGCGTCATACTAATGCTATTTATTCGCAGTTACATCTTAGAGGAGGACTTAAATACGCTGGAAAAGACAGTAGGTATATTACACAAAAGATCCGGTCAAGATTTTCCATAGCTTTCAGCGCGGCGACCTAGTCAAGAAATTCCGTAACGAAAAACACCTAACATTCGTCTAACGTCGTTTCAGTTCGGCCGACTTTGGCTCGGGGTGCGACGTTGCCAGACTTTGGTACGGACTACGGTGTTTGTTTGCGATTACGTGCGACTAGAGTCTAGACGTATGCGAAAATTGCATAAGTTGATAAAAATGCTATGCAATACCTTTGCTGTCTCCGAGTGCCAAACGTATGCTTTTTCCCAAAGTTATGGCTGCTTTCCAGCGGCCGCAGTCACGTTGACAGACAGGTGGACTGAGGTGACAAATGTCAAACTCGCTGAAATTGTTAACTACCCGCAGATTCATCAATTATTATTTGTGTTCCAATCTACGCAGAGCGCACTCACTGTCAGTGAGTTTTTGTTCAAAACATTTTTTCGAACGAAATTTTCATTATTATTTTTAACAAAAAAATAAAACTGACTTTCAAGGTAAAAGCAATAATAACATCCTTATTATATGAACTAAAAAGTATGTAACAGTAATAACTAATAATAATGTTTTTTTCCGAATTCGGCTAAACCTCGTCTCTTTTTACCACGCAGTGTTACTGATTTATTTATTTATTTCGATTCACCAACAGAATATCATCTCACACATTAAATAAAATACAAACAATGGTAGCTTATAGGTTAATGCTTCGTTCAAACCTACGCGACCAAGCGACTGCGAAGCGGGAGCGTCAATACAAAACACACATTTGACAACTTGACGTAACTTGACGCTTCCGCTTCGCAGTCGCTTGGTCGCGTTACGCGTAGGTTTGAACGAAGCCTAATGACTTTCAATGACAGGTGAAATACAGCATGTAATGGCGACAAAGAAATTAGCGATGAAAATGAAATGAGATGAAAATATGAGGTGAGAAACGATTGTTACATAACAATTTGTTCCTTGTAAACTAAACAACAAAATAACATAATTACTTATAATGCTTATAAACAAGGATGGTTTTGTTGAACTTAATGTTATTATTTTATTAATAGGTCGTCAATCGTCATGACGTGACGAATGATCATACTCGTAGGCGCTTTAAGTCTTACAAACAGTTAAAAATTACAATTAATAATATTTTTATATTAATTTTTACTTTAACTACATTTTTTTATATTATACTTTCTAAATTACTTATATTATAGAGTGACCGTATTATATTTAAAAATATAAGATACTTAGGTGTTTGTTACACGTGTTATTGTTACACAGAGTTTATTTTAATTTACATTTAAATGAATTTAGCTTGTCTGAAAATATACAAATGTCAGGGTAATTAGGGGGCGTCCACAAATTACGTGAGGATTTAGGGGGGGGAGGGGGTCGAGTCATGTACAATTTTGTATTCAGCTATTATGATCTAAAGTCTTAACCGTTCATGTGGCCAGTACGTCTAGTTTAACCTTATTTTTAGTTACATTCTAATACTGGCACATCAGCTTATGAGATATAATAATGTCAATGTTTAAATTCAAATTTTGTTATGTCCTTAGCTTTGACAGTATGACCTAATCTCACGTTGGGGAGAGGGGGGGGGGGGTCTCGGCAAATCTCACGTAATTAAAAAAATACGATTTTTCTCAACAAAATGATATACTATTTTAGTCCATTTCATCCAGATTGTACCTACGTATGCTTAAGATTTAATCGTAAGCGTAATTGTTATATGATTAAGATCATTCACAAATTCGTTTGCAAGAAAATCTACTGACTGTCAAACCAAACGTTTACGTAAGAAACCCACATTTTGAAAATCTAACGTGAGATTTGTAGGGGGGAGGGGGGGTTGAATAAAATCTCACCAGGGGGGGAGCGAGGGTCAAAAAATTCAAAAGAACACCTCACGTAATTTGTGGACGCCCCCATAGATATAGCGTTGTAGGATCTACTCAATCTTCTGATAGTGACATGACTGAGAAATTATGGCGTTCGATAAATAAACAGATTTGTACTTTTAATACACAACTGACTTCCTAGTGCTATTTTTTATTTTATTTTAATATGTAACTTATTAATTCATGAAGCCCCAAGCGGCCACATCCGGCCGCGATAACAATGAAAAAGCTATTGTGTCTCGTTTTGCCACGACTGATGGGTTAAGGCCGTCCCCCGAGCAAACGATCTTGGCCATACATTTGCCGCGTTGCCGAGATCGCGCCAAAACCCTATTATTTTCACTTAACTTAGTTCAAAATTGTCTTTAAAAAAATTAAAACGGGGAATATCTAGTTTATGATATTGTCGATCTATTGGCGTGAGTTTCAAATAAAAGTAATTTGTAAATGCTAAGGAGATGCTGAATGTATGCTTGAATTTTAATAAATTGGTATTACTTTGGAAGCTGATATCATGAGTATAATAAACAAAAATAGAAAATTTAAAACAGGGAAAGGAATGTTGATATACTGAAGATTATTGCTGTATTTCTATTTTAACTTTGTAGCTTTCAGATGATGAGTTTATAAGGTTTTAAATACGGTAAATTACGGAATCTCCGGAGGGATCTCCGGGTATTGGCTCATACTATTCTATGACCCAGCAAAGTTTCATCGACTGAGGAATTATTCCCGGGTCCCCATACAAAGAATCGGTTCATTTCCTACGACCTACACTATCAAACGCCTCGCCTCTTTTGAAGTGGGACACTGTACCGGCTCAGTACGAAAAATAGGCACCTCTTAGGCTCTTACATCCTCGCATAAAATTCACGTAGGACATTAATTTTTAACCGACTTATGTGCGAGCTCTCATAAGTCGCTATAGCTAGGTATAACACTAGTCGACACAATTTTTGAGCCTGAGTTCTGTGCACCCTGTTGGGATGTAATTAATACACCTAATTAATTATAGAATCAGTGATTTTAACTCAAAAAGTTTGCTTTTATAGAAACAGAGAGCTTTCGAAATTTCAAATTTTGAAGAAAATCTGAATTTTCTTCTTTTAGTTAAGTATTAAAATAACTAAAAGAAGAAGTGCCAGTGACACACTTCCCCTTTCAACTCTAATATCAACCCAAACCCCTTTTTATTAGTTACGGCGAGAGTTAGTCTCTAAGAATTTTGCAAAAATCTTATGTTTTTATTGGTCTTCGCCTAGACTATAAAAGCAAAATTTCAATTAGGAAATTTGTGTTTCTGGTTAATTTTCAATGCAAACAATCGGATAATAGCCATTAAGTAACAGGCACAAGGAAAAAGTCTTTTTTGTCGACCTATGTAATTGGTATACTGTTGCGGCTTAGTTGACCAACTTAAAAATTAAAATTGTAAGTCTGCCTGCGGTGACACTTAAGCGCTTATTCCGTTTCACTAAATTTAGATATCTAAATGATTTAGTGACTAAATTTAGTCAAGTGGAATAACATTTAGAAAGTTATTAAATGTTATTCCACTTGACTAAATTTAGTCACTAAATCATTTAGATATCTAAATTTAGTGAAATGGAATAAACGCTTTAGATCTAGGGAATAGTGATATAGAACAATATCCCCGGCAAAAATTACAGGTTAGTCAAGCATACACCTGTGGGTAACGTTGTAGAGCTATTAGTTGCGTATTTGTAGGAGCTAGTGTATAAAAACATTTTGACAAACGATAGCGCGATCTAAGCCGCGCTTAACGCCATCTAGTGACGATTTTCGTTAATTCTGTAGCGAGATAGAGTCCAAACTTCATGAAAAAGAATTCTTAATAATAATTATTTTACCAACGATTGTTAATATTATGACCTACGAATAATAAAAAACTAAGGAAGAGTAACTCCGTCAAAAAACATGCTCCAAAATACTTGTCAAAAAAGTGTACCTTAGGTTCACTTTTCATACATTTGCAATATTTAGGTGACCTTGAGCGGTACAAAGGCTGACGTTACATGACAGTTCGAATGGAACCAAATTTAAAACTGTATTAGTATGGGAGTTACGTTTCCTGGTTTTATTATTCGTAGATTATGACCCATATCCGAGTGTGTCACTAATGTCACTATTTAAATCTATGACTGTGTCATTATTTTTAATGCGTTAGAACACCGACTTCGTTCTTCATCGAAATATTTTGGCATGAATCGTGATTCAAAATCTTACCCCTTTTCCACTCATTATTAATCAATTACTTTAATAATATCACATTTTACCTATTAATATCACAAAAAAATTGAAACAAAACTTGACAGAAATGTACGCGAACAAAAACGAACGTAAACGAACTGAGACGCGCTGAGAGCTGGCCAGCCGTAGGGTATTGTGGTAGGGTCGGCAAACAATATGACGCTTTTGTTCCCGTACATTTCTTTCAAGTTTTGCTTTGATTTTGTTTGTTATAAATTATAATAATAGGTAATCTATATGTTACCGTTAGAATGCGGAATACGTTAACGTGCACATTACCTAGGTAATCTGCATATTTCCTGATACCATTCGTTAAAGTGTGAAATTTAAATAGAAAAAGCTTGTAAATATTTTGCACTTTACCTAGATAGTAACGAATAGTACATCGTTAAATTGCGGCAGACTGTGAACGAAACACTTTTGTTTCGCTCTTCTGCTAGGACTGCGCCCTTCTGTTCCCACGGTCGATGATTATTGATTTGATCTGTTTTCTTTTTTTTTTTACTAAATTCACCCCCCTAACATTATTAGTGCTTGTTATTATTATTTTATTTATTTCTTTTTTCTTTTCTTTCTATTTCTTTTCTTTTTAAGTACTTCTTTTATTATTTTTTAATGATTTCTTACATAGCTATTACATTAAATCATTTCTTGATTCTTGTCATTCTTATACAATTTCCAGTTTTCTATTTCGTATTATTATTTAAATATTTTTCAGTTTTTTTATTTATCTACAATAATATATTTAAACACTAGATGACGCCCGCAACTCCGTTGCGCCAAAATTTGTTTATCGCAGCGGAACCGTACATTTTTCCGGGATAAAAACTATCCTATGTCCTTTCCCGGGACTCAAGGTAAATCCATGCCAAATTTCAGCAAAATCGGTTCAGCGGTTTAAGCGTGAAGAGGTAACAGACAGACAGACAGACAGACAGATACAGCTGAATCTTCAGTTCTCTTACAGAATATTTGAAACTTTTGGAACTGGCACCGACTTCAAAATTATGAAGATTGAGTAAGTACAGAAATAGTTGAGGTTTAGCCGACTTCGGAAAAAGGCACTATTATATACCTAGGAAAAATTATTTAATACTTTTTAGTTCATATTATAAGGATGTTATTATTGTTATTACCTTGGAAGTCGGTTTTAATTTTTTGTTATTGATACAGATTGCTTGATGTTAAGTTAAATTGTGACCATTTACGTTACGTTACTATAATACCCATCAAAATATTATAATGATCACTAGTTTTTAATATTTAAAAACATCCATCCTTTCAAACTTTCACGTAAATTAAGATAACTTCGTCCAATGACGAAAATAATTTAAACTCGCCAGAAATGAATAGTTAGTAGTTAGGATTTATGAAATACTCTGGTTAACAAGTGCCATTTTCGTCAAAACCTGATCTCATACACCGAAAATTATGATTTTGGTCTCATTCGATTCGGAATACCATTGAGAACATTCTATCAAAATTCCAAGAGGGGCTGAAAAAAAATGCAAAAGATATAAACAATTAAGTAAACATAAAAAGAAGGGTTTGGTGGTTTTCCCTTATATCTTCCCCTAGCATTAAACTTGACAATATTAACGTTAAACGCAAACAGTCACTCTGTTATCTTGGTTTTTACTTGGAAAATAAATTTACATTTTTAGAACATATAATTCAAACCGGTGAGACAGCGAAGCGCAATTTTTACTCCTTTACCAAAATATCTACGTCGACATGGGGCCTCTCCTTCAAAACCCTAAAATTAATTTACACTGCTACTTACCTAGGCAGCATTTGCTACGGGGCCCCCGTGTGGGCCGACAGAGCAACAATCGGCGCGGCTCGTCGCAAATTGCTACAAAGCCAACGTCTTGCTCTTATATTCTTATGCAAAGCTTACAGGACCACAAGCACCGAAACCTTACCTGTGTTAGCCGGAGTTTTACCCGTTGACCTTGAGATTCAGCGTCGTGCGACAATGTACTATCATAAAAAAAACATTGACAACCCGTTCTTTTTAAGCGCTCGCGATAAAATTAAAATAGCAAGACTGTTTGAACCTTTAGAAAACTCTGTGCAAAGCCTAATCTCCGAATGACAGTCACGATGGGACTGTTCCACCAAAGGGCGACACCTTTATAATTTTTTCCCTAATATTCGTGAACGGCTATCCAAACATTGGATGGATATTGATCACTGCGTTTCTCAATTCCTGACCGGTCATGGAAATTTTAAGGCCAAACTTTACGGATTTAAACTAGTAGCATCACCCATGTGCGAGTGCTCGACCGAAGGCAACATGTTTGAACAAACCGCGCATCATGTTCTCTGGGAGTGCAGTCTCTGGCAGGACGAAAGAACTACTATGCTAAACAACCTATTCTGTACATCTGGAGTAGCATACTACGGTGATCTCGTGGACAGCGCTAGAAACTTCCGTGCCTTCAAGCGTTTTTGCCACAATTATTATTGGCAACAGTCAAACACAATAAACTCCAATATTAACTTAGCTTTAGCTTAGGAGTCACAATTATTAACCTTATTTCCGTGGTGCTCCCCCTTAAGTTCTTTGACTTTCGGTCATTGCAACTTTGTGCTGTCTCCCGCTTTTATGGGGAGGGATATTGGAATCTTCCTACTCCTCCTATTTTCTTCTGATTAATTTCGTTGCGGGTCCCAAGACAGTATTAGCATGTCCCTCGGGGTCCCTGAGATCATATCAAAGGGTTTTCGTGGTTGGATGCCGCTGTCGATCCTGGCGACACAGGAGATACAGTGGTGGGAATGTGTGGTGGGCCAAAGCCCGTTTAAAAAAAAGGGTTTGGTTTTTTTTTATATTTCGAAAACTATTTGAGATAATCAAAATTTGAAAATGGATCATTAAAGAACAGGAAATTTCCTAAAAAAAATCCTACATCTTGGAACCTTACCAATAATCCTTATAGCTGTAATTGAGCGGCGAAAGTAGCGATAAAACCGCGTGGTTCGGGTTTCGCGTGATTTGCCGCAACCTGATACGTGAACTAAAAAAATATTTTAAGTGATTAAATAATAATATTAAGGAATAAAAAAAATTGGATACTAAGTAGACATATCAATAAACAATAATCCGTTAACAAAAATCAATTATCAAAATTCGTTTAATTAATATGCTTTTCTTAATTTGTTAATAGTCACCATTTCAATTTTAACATAAAACGCTGATTATTTCAAAACAAGAAATCCAGATTTTTTTATTATTCTTTTGAGCTAATTTTAAAAGGCCTTATAAGAGATCTCCGTTGAAAAAATTCAAAATTTTTTATTTTTCACTTTTTTATTAACATTCAAAGTCATTCCAAAATTATTCATGTAAATAAAGCAATTACGGTACTTTTATATCCAATTATTGTTACTATTTTGTTTTGTTATTGTTAGAAGCCAGATAACAATGTATATTTTTTTATTTATAACTAATAAAATTTAAATAATCATTTTTATTGATGAAAAAACCCTAATTGCTATATTTACATAAAAATTTCATGAATACCTTTGATTGTTCATAAAAAATTGAAAAATCAAAATTAGTGAATTTTTCCAACGGACATCTCTTCTAAGCCCTTTTAAGATTAGCTCAAAAGAATAATAAAAAAATCTAGATTTCTTGTTTTGAAATAATCAGCGTTTTTATGTTAACATTAAAATGGTGACTATTAACAAATTAACAAAAGCATAACAATTAAACAAATTGTGATAATTTATTTTTGTTGACGGATTATTGTTGATTGATATGTCTACTTATTACCCATTTTTTTATTTCTTTATATTAATATTTAATCAGTAAAATATATTTTTTAGTTCACGTGGCAGATTGCGGCAATTCACGCGAAACCCGAACTACGCATTTTTACCGTTACTTTCGTCGCTCAATTAAAGTTATAAGGATTGTTGATAAGGTTCCAGGATCTAGGATTTTTTTTAGGAAATTTCCTGCTCTTTAAGGATCTATTTTCAAATTTTAGTTATCTCAAATAGTTTTCGAAATATTAAAAAAAAATTAAACCCTTCTTTTTATGTTTACTTAATTGTTTATAACTTTTGCATTTTTTTTCAGCCCCTCTTGGAATTTTGATAGAATGTTCTAGATGCTATTCCGAATCGAATAAGACCAAAATCATAATTTTCGGTGCGTTAGATCAGGTTTTGAGGAAAATGGCACTTTTTACTCAGACTAAAATTACAAAATCCCTAGACGCTAACTAAACATAATATACTTAGAAGAATGTCGTAGAATGCAGTAAATTGGTCAAATCACCATCTTGGGAATACCAAAGAAACTAGTAATGCATGAGAAATGTAAATGACAGTACGTAATAACTGCCAGTATGCGGATAACCAGAACCTTGACCTCGAGTTATCACTAAAGCTGCTGCGCGTCCACCGGGTCGGAATCGGAGCGTACGGCGCGGACGGAGCGTCATCAATAATAATTATAATTTGGTGCAGAAATGACGTTCCAGTGCACGCAGTACCATAGATTATAGAAATCAATACAAAGCTCAAAGCAACAAATCCGTCCGCTGCGTACGCTCCTATTCCGATTAGGTAGACGTGCACCTTTATTGAATGTGGAAATAAGGTTCAAGTCATGAGGTGAGGCACAAATCTTCATATGAAGTGTCAATAAAAAAGTGACCTTCTCCCGTGATTTTGACCATTACAGTAATAAATTCTTAGATGTAAAGAGGTCCCTAAAGGCTTGATAATAATGTACAGTTTAATTAATAATTACATAATTTTTTAAGATATTAAGCATAAACTAATTGAATAAAAATTAAACAATTAAGCAATGAAGCAATTTACATCATTTTGTTGTTCAAAATAGCAAATTATTAGATAAAAATTTAAAAATGTCTTATGAGAATGCCTATGTGCTCTTTTAATGTATTCTGTGGCCTATACGTGGCTTATACAAATCACAAAAAAATGCTCTATATATAGGGGACCTATACACACCCTAAAGTACATTATTATTACTAAGTTTTGTTACACCACACACACACACAGCTGCTAAAATTATGATGGCCATTCATGATGGAAATCATAGTTGAAATCATGATTATTTAATGTGTTTCAACATTATTAGCCTTGATTCAAACTAGACTAAACATTTGCCTCTCAATTGACACGTCTTCGCACAAAGAATTTTCCCGTTTAAAGACAAGGTCTAAATTATTAGCCTTTTAAAAAATTATAGTGTTTAAGCTTAGCTATACGATTAGGGTTTTCCAACATTTATCTTCATTGAACGTGAATTCTTATCGTGATCTCAGTATTCTGCCTCAGGATGTACAACAATCATAATTTGTATGAACTATTGATGCTTCACGTTTATGGTTTATCCCACGGCTGTTACTAACCGAAAACTATCGTAATAACTAATAAATCACTTTACGTAATAAATATATAAAACGTATAGCACCATCGATTTAAATTTAAAGTATACAGAGTATAACAAAACATAGTGATAACACTTTAGGTTGTCTATGGGTCCTCAGTTTTTTTTTATTGCCCCTATCTTACGAATTTAAATTGAGTCCTCAATATTTGAGTGTTAATACTATGCAGTATTAACACATAAATTTTGTTACACCTTGTAGGTTTAGATGAAGATAAACATGCATGTAACTGAGTCTTTGGGTCAAAGCAATAACATTTTACCACAGAAATTCGTACGGTTCTTGCGCGATGTATATATTCTGCACCAACAACTTTGCACACAACATATTTTAGTTTATTATGATTTATTTTACAATTAATTTTCGACATATTCCTTTTGAGGAATTCTTGTGACTTGTCCTAAACATCCTTTTAACCTTCTAACTGTATATTTCAGGCCAGCAGCCCGTAACCGAGTTATGCCTCGGCTGCCTCTGCCAGGCCGTCTCCGGCTGCAACGTCGGGCTGAAGTGTGAAGGGGAGACGTGTGGCTTATTCAAGATCACGTGGGCGTACTGGGCCGACGCCGGGAAACCCACGCTGGACGGGGAATCCCCTGACTCGCCTACTGGTAAGATATAATTTATATAAATGAGCTAGATCTAAGCTACTTCTGCCAGGCCGGCTCCGGCTGCAACGGCTGCAACGGCCTGAAGTGTGAAGGTGAGACGTACGGCCTTATTTATTAACATATGCTGAAAACGGGGAGTCCCCTGACTCTCCTACTGAAAACACATAAATAAATTGAGATGGCTTGGGCTGCCTCTGTCACGTCATGCTTAATAGGAAATCCCCGGACTTGTCTACTGATTGGATATGCTCAAACCGAGCTGTGCTTCGGTTGCCTCTGCCACACGCTGAACGGGGAATCCCCTGACTGGCTGGTAAGAGATACTTGAATTAAATATGGCCATCTAAAGTTAATGCCGTATCCCACTCATAAACAAATGGGAAGGAGGTCGAGGAAGAAAAATAAGTTCGCCCGTTTGTTTGAAGTCGAGGTACTCCTTAGTTCTGTCTACTCTGCTTATAATTTCCTCTACCATTTTAAGCACGGCGTTATAAAATTCTGTAAAATTTTTTATTGTTCTTTTTCAGCGTACCCCAATTGCGCCAACGACCCCTACTGTGCCGCCAAGTGTGTCCAGGGTTACATGGCTAAGTACGGACAGGTAAGAGATTTTTAAATATTACAAAATATATATTCACCCGTTTTATACGAAGGCCAGGCAGAATATTTTTCCTTACGTGTTCCTTGTATTGAGTTCACTGTGAAAAGCAGCGCTGAAAGACAATTTTTTTTTCACTTTGTATGGGGAAAGTTGTGACGCTGGGGCGCTTGCCCATACAAAAATGAAAAAAAAATTGGTCTTTCAGCATTGCTACTTTCACAGTGAACTCTCTACAAGGAACAAGTACACACCCTAAAGTATTACATATTATATAACTTAGTTTTGTTACGCCTTGTATATATAAGTCCTGACCCCTCCGAGGTTAGCCCGAGTAAAACATTGAAAATTATGAACAACTGCCTACTGTTCATAAAACGCACAAATTGAGTTTTAAATCATTGTCTTCTTTAACTTCCGTGTACATCCTTAAATATAATTCTTTTAATAAGGAAGCTGTACGCGACAGTAAGTAAACTAGCTTGGCTAGAACTGGCTCGGCCGGCCGTGGGCAGTGAGTTATGACTTATGAGTTGTCATTGACATTTGCATGATGAGATCACGGGTATTTCAGACAATGGATTGATGTTACGATATAATATCGTCGGATATATCCTTGATAAGTATGTATTGTTTTATGAGGATGTAACGCTGTGGTTCAGTAGTTTATTATCATAGTCAAAGGTTCGATTCGTAAGGACAATATTCTGAAAGTAGCTTCTCAATACATTTTGGATAGTGTAATAATATGTTAGAAATAATATAAATGTAAATTTAAAGCCAAAGGTGACATTCATTGTAGAAACACCAGAAATAAGCACAAGCTAGATTTGCCAGTGATCAGACTAAGTAAGGTCAGTAAATCTTTTAAAGGTCAATGTATACGCCTTTTCAATAAAATCCCTGAAAACGTTCAAAATCTTTCCATTAATAAAAAGAAAGTAGTCAAAGAGCGTTTGTGTGCCAAAGCCTATTATAAGGTCAATGATTTCATAAACGACGGCACATCTTGGGAGTAGGATGGCTGCTTGCAAGGCTACTTCTACATTATTGTATGACTTACAATTATGTATGTATGTTGACATTGTATAATTTAAAGTTATAGCATTGTAAATTTTATTTTAAAAGATTATTTTTTTTCTCATATTTACATCCCTTTATAACCAAGATATAGAGCCTACTTATATAGAACTTCTAAGAATAATTTATGAAAATAGCACCGCTGACATAAAACTCGACAGTACCGGCCCTAAATTCCGAGTACTCAAAGGCGTCAAGCAGGGTGACCCGCTCTCTCCCAAACTTTTTACCTGCGTGCTTGAAGAGGTTTTCAGAAAATTGGATGGTCCTTGTGAGGCACTGGGCATTGAAGTTGGCAAAAAAAGGCACACCAACCTTCGTTTTGCTGACGACATTGTCCTGTTTGCTTCCACAGCCTCAGAACTGCAAAAAATGCTCCAAGACCTGAGCACGGCAAGCCTCGAGGTGGGACTAGTTATGAATAGGTCCAAAACTAAAATAATGACCAATAGCACGAAGCGTAGGGTCGAGGTAGACCAGCAAGCAATGCAATATGTCGACGAGTACATCTACTTGGGCCAGATAGTTTCTTTTGAAAATAGACAAGGCAAGGAAGTCGATCGCAGAATCGAGAACGCCTGGAAGAGCTACTGGTCCATGAAGACGCTGATGAAGGGGGATTTACCAATCTCCCTGAAGCGAAGGCTCGTTGACATGTGCATTCTGCCCGTCCTAACCTACGGTGCGCAAACATGGTCATTGACCGGTTCTCAAAGGTCTCAACTCGGGGTATGCCAAAGAGCAATGGAGCGCAGTATGTTAGGAGTAAAGCTTCTCGATAAAATAAGAAACACCACACTGCGCTCCCAAACGGGCATCAAGGACGTAGGTGTCAAGGCGGCCAAGCTGAAGTGGGAGTGGGCGGGGCACGTTAGCCGCATGCATCCCGACCGCTGGGCAAGGTTCTCAACAGAGTGGGCACCCGAAGATGGACGCCGCCGCCGAGGCCGGCCTAGAAAAAGGTGGCGTGTCGAGCTGGAGGCATACCAGCCAGGCTGGCCAGCGGTGGCGCAGGAGCGAGAACAGTGGAAGATCCTGGGGGAGGCCTTTGCCCAGCAGTGGGACACTATAGGCTAATAAAAAAAAATCTCACTTTTTTTGGTAAAAAGTGGGCCCCGTGCAAGTTTCTTACGCCGGGATAGTTCTCGAACCGGTGGTAGGCACCAGTAGATGCCAGTAGTATCAACATTCTGAAAGCATTTTCTCAAAATCTATTCAGAAATAAAACAATTTTTATTTCTTATTTTTTTCAATGTAGACTGATTTTTACGCATTTTGTCGTTGAAAAGATAGTATATAAATAATAATATTGTCAATTGATAAGTACCTAGGTATATTGTCCAATATACTGATAAAATATTTACGTTTTTCCACAAGGTCCGCTTGTATTTAGCTGGTAACGTTAGAAACACTGGACCTTGAAAAGTTACACACTACGTGTATAATAATATATTATATCTCTATCTCATTCTTCCCACTTTCTAACCACTCTATCTCTCTTTCAGGACTGCAACGGCGACGGTCAGATCAACTGCTACGACTACATGGCGATCCACAAGAAAGGCCCCTACGCCTGCTCCGGAGAACTGCCCTACCAATACGTCACTGTGTTCAACCAGTGCGTTGCTACCGTTGTGGCGCAGCAACAGCAGGGTTAAATATCACCGTCTCACATAGAAACGTAGGCTGTCTCCCTCACTCACACTCTAGTTATTTCTAAATCCACAAAAATCTATAAACAACTAATACGTCACGGTGTGCTTAACCCTTGCATTGCTAGCGTTGCTACGCAGCAAAAAACAGGGTTAAATATCTTTATCTCGTTCAGAAATATAGACCGTCTCCCTCACACTTTCCATGAACGCAAATTTAAATTTTTAAATTTAGAACCCTACTTTCTAATGCGTCACAATGTTCAACCTAGTTGCTAGTTTGAGGGTAGAGTTTTATATAAAATCTCCCGTCCCTTTCTTCTTAGTTCTTACTAAGATGACAATAATTTTTACTTGTAGTTGTAAGCAAAACAGCGCCATCTTAGATATTGTCGTAAAATAAAACAAAATAATGATATTTTTATACTTAATATTAATTAAACAAAGACTCAAATACGTAATTATTTGTAAATAAATATAAATATTTAAATATACATCAACTTGTTTTATTTATCCTCGCAAAGATGTTAAAAATGGTTAAAAATTAAAATAAACTTTCGAATGCCCCTTTCCGGGATTTTTACACATACGTATAACTAAATAATAACAACCTTAAGCAGGCTCCGAAATTTCTAGAATCTAGACTGATTATGATAGAAGATTATAGAGTAATAGACCACAGAAAAAAAATTGCGCGCATCGTTTAGTATCAAAAATATTTTAATTCATGAAGCCCCAAGCGGCCACATCCGGCCGCGATAACAATGAAAAAGCTATTGTGTCTCGTTTTGCCACGACTGATGGGTTAATTCTTAAATAACGTATGCAATTAAGCAGCATCATTGCAAGCAAAAAGTTATAGTCGGGAAGTACGGGAATCTATCCCGTAACCCGATAAACTGCGGGTTACGACTTACGGGCTACGACGAACTACGGGCTAGGAGCTACGGACTACGGGCTACGGTCTACGGGCTACGGCGCAGGTAAAGAGTTCAACGCACACACACCTGTCTAGAATTTTGGTTACGACTTACGTAGTTACTATATTATACTTAGTAATCTGTGGTTTGGGTTTTCTGTTTCATATTATAGTTTTATTAGAGCATAATATCTATTTTAAGGATTTAGTTGACTCCTCGAATTATAGTTTCGTTATGTCTGTCCATTCAATACCTTAGCTTACTATTGCAAATGGTTAATGACCCAAAGAGTTCTCTTCTTTAATTTAATATTTAAAGAAAAGATAAGTCTTTACTTTTGAAGATACTTCATTATTGTTGTGATTAATGGATACCACAGTCACGACAATGCTTGCTGAAACTAATTCAGAGAAGATATTTTGATATTATTTACTTTTTTACTTTTCTCAACCTATTTTACAAGTATTATATTTTGTCGTAATAAAAGTTTTAAAAACATATTTTAACCATTAAGAGGTTGCTAAAAAAATGTAACAGGCGCTCCGAAAGATACACATCCAAATATCAACTGATGATTTCTCAAACGAGTTATGATTATTGTCGTTTTTATCCGACTTCCCAAAAAGGCACACGCCATAGATACAAGATTTATGTTCAGTTGGGATTTTCAGACTTCTAAGAACATAATATTTTACCGGATATAGCAACCTATTGTTATCGCTGCATTATGTATAGATGTAAATTAGTTCTAAGAATAATATAGTGCGGTAACATAAAGAATGTCAGATAGAAATATGAATATACCAGTCATTATACCTTCAATAATATGAAAGATTTTTACAAAGCACCACTGTATTCTTTGAAACGGACAGCGCAACACCGCGGGCAGCAAGCACAAAACAAGTTTTCCAATTCAAAGTGCATTCTTGTTACATAGAAAATAAAGTTCAATTTTGAATGGGTATTTTTAAAAGCATCGCAACGCCTCGCGACGTTGCTATGTTAAATGGTACAGTGTGTTCCCATATTATAGACCGTACGTATAATATTCTTAACCTTCTGTACCAATGTCACACGCTTATTAAAACAACAGTAGCCACGATGTGTCTGCACGTTTTTTGCTGATTCCATCTGTAGTCATGATTTTGTGAATGAGTAATGATTGCATAAAAAGATGGAATCACTTATTAGTTTTTGTCTGACGGATATGACCCGAAGAGTTATTGGAAAGATAACTTAATCTGTGTTCGAAGAAAATGTTTGTACAGTCAGACACATTAATAACTATTTTTTCTTTGCTGAGAAACAGTCGTATACTTAAATCTTCATCCGGTAAGCACTAAATTCAACGTAATTTTTTGCTTACTATATTATACCTACATACCTACGTGAAGCTCGGGACACCAAGCCATACTTTCTGTTTTTGAAATATTTTCAAATCTTTTTTTTTTTATTAAATAAGGGGGCAAACGAGCAAACGGGTCACCTGATGGTAAGCAACTACCGTCGCCCATGGACACTCGCAACATCAGAAGAGCTGCAGGTGCGTTGCCGGCCTTTTAAGAGGGAATACGCTCTTTTCTTGAAGGTTTGCAGGTCGTATAGGTCCGGAAATATATAGGCCGTTATAGAACCCGGCCTAGAGGCGACAGCGTCCCTACCCAACTAACAAAACTTGCTCTTGTTGTGGCTTATATAGCCAAAAATAATATTCTTATTGGAGTCGTATTATCGCTAATAAGGGTGCATTTGGGCACAATTTATAAAGATAATAACCTTATACCCTCCTTACAGTTGCTTTATTGTCCGCTTTTTTCCTTATACGTGTTATATAATGACCAATAACAAGGTGCTTCAACTTATAAGAAACATATTATGGAAAGCGTTAATACGGGCGATCACCCTTATACGTGTTATATTATTGTCCGATACAAGGGGTTTAAACTCAATGCGGCAAATCAAAGGCTCTTAAAAGACGTTAGCCCTTTTTGCCGTCATAAGTGATTTACATTTTCGCAACAGCTTGGACAAGAAATAGAAACGTCAGCCATTTTACTGTCAAGTGAACGATACGTCATTATTTTATGTATAGTTTATTTACCTGATTTATTGCTCGTTTATAGTGAAAAGTGGTTGGGAATTCAAATGCATGATAAAATGTGATACGCTGTGTGTTTTGGTATCAACTCGCTCTTGAATTAAAGCTGTTTTTGTGCTAAAAATTCATTAATTATTTAGTCAAGTCATATACAGTGCTTTTAAAAGAACAACAGGATTCATACATCGTCTATAAGGAGTCTATGAGAGTAAAGACTTTATAATGGCATCAATTGTTTATTATGTTATCGCCATTTTACATATAGTTAGGGTTCCTTTCACACTGACAAAATCGCACCTAGCTAGTGTTATTCCCGTATATTATATTATATAAAAATGATTTTTTTTCACTGTAGTTGGGTTGGCTGAAAGATACCTCTTTATAAGGATACTTTAGCTCACTTTTGTGCACTAATTTTAAGTTTGAAATATTATTAAAAATACGTGATTATCAAATTAATTGTTTTATTTTTACTTTTCCGGATTGTATGCATTTATTGCCACTATAACAACAAATACATAAAACAAAATTAAATTAATACTTATGATATCTAAGGGGGCTCCTATACAGCAAACATGTTTTTTTCGCTTTTATTGCTTATTATCAATAATAGCAACAGGTAGGCCTGAAATTTACACAAAGGCCTTAATTATATGTGTTCTTTAAAAATTAATATTACTTATTATAAAAATAAAATAAATAGAAAGGGGCTCCCACACAATAAATCAATTTTTTGAGCTGTTTTTGCTCTATGAAAGTTCGTGCGCAGGTCCGACTCGCACTTGGCTGAATATTCTGCTCCGCAAGATATTTACACAATCTGTTGTACGTTTAAAATGGCGAATATAGTTATGTTAAGCATTTTAATGTAACCTTAAAGAGAATAAAATCTTTATAATCACTGTATAAGCGAATATGGATTGCTTTCATCCTTTTTATGACCTTAACAATAAGGTCATATAAAATGTTAGCATTCGTTTGTTGGATAGATGTCTTACTAAATGCCCCTTTATGTTAAAAGCATTATAGTTACCTTGTACATTACTTTTATAAGAATAATTGACCATATTATAAGCCTTTATACGTCTTTGAATATTATAAGGCTAAAAAGCAATGTAACTAGCCACTATAAGATGAAAATATTTCGAAGCCTTATAGTTGCTGTATTAATTAGAGTTATTAACGTTTACCCAACCAAATTATAATAATAACGGTAATTTTAGCCAAATCTCCTAATAATGTGCCATTATAAGTAACATTGACATAATGAATGCTCTTTTATAACAATTATAAGAGTTTAGACCTTATTGGCTTAGTTTTATAAGGTTAGTTTGTTTTTTGGGTATGGACGCTACCGCCCCTAGGCCCTACAGAGGCCCTACAGATTTCAATGGGGCGGCGGAAATAATGAGGCCTAATCAGTGTTAGTATACTCTCATAAAAAAAATTGGCACTGCTTTGTAGATAGATATTCGTAACAAATTGGCCTAGAAGTAAACGTAGAATTTATCTGGCGATGAGAATAAGCGACAGCTAAAGTCACGAATAACGATTACAGTGATAGAAATGGTAATTTATATCCTGTAACTAAAGACAGAAATATTGTCCCACGTGTCTACCACGCCAATTGCCATAGCATGGTGTGATAATATCTTGCGACAGTTATGCAACAGCTGCCGATCAGTACAATATCTGCTGTCCTTCGCTAGTTGCATTTTGCTGCCACAAGATACAAAGTGACCCTGCAATTTTCTGCCGAGAGATTTTTTAAGAACCTTGGTGAATACCAAGGTTTTTTAAAGAACCTTGGTACTCATAATTTTCTAGAAACCAAAACCTTGAAAATACTATTTGCATAGACGTGAGATTAGAAGCGGATGTAAGTTAGTTATAAGTGTTATAACCAAACATCAGTCATTATATAACCATACATAGAGACACAAGTGTACAAACCACAACTTTTACTTAACAAAAACAAAAAAAAACGTAGATAAGAGGATAATAATTGCAAAAACGTCGGACAAAAAAACAATATTACGTCATCAAGATACCACAAAAATATAATATTGTTCAATTCCGATTCGTCTTCGATCAATCGAACATGTTTCTGTGATTATAATTGTTTAGTTCTGGAAAATTCTGTAAGATGTGCTGACAAAATGTCCAAAAGTGTACTGATTTTACTGTTTATCTTCAAATTTGCTTGTGGTAAGTGAATATATTTTATAATTATTATAGTCAGTTGTAGTTGTTGTAAGTTCGTCATTAGTCCATACAGATAACCTAAAAGGACTAATGACAAACTAAAACAACATATTTTAAATAATAGAAATATAATATAACAATTACCAGACAGTTACTTTAACCAGTTAGTTTTATTGTAACAATGCAACGGCATTGAACTAATTAATGTAAGTGTACGTCACAGTGAATACAAAATAAACTTATTTAAAAAATTTATCAGCAGTACGAAAATCCAGAAATTACTTACATTTATTATTTTATACCTATGTATTCCATTTTTGTCGCGTCCTAACTTTTAGCACCAAGTGCATAATTTATTTTATTATTATTGACAACAGCCTCTTGTCTAAGTGTTCGGAAACTGCTAAACTTATTACATTTATTGCATAGCAATTTTCGCATTTGCAACATTACTAACTTGTTAACTTAGGCAGCATTATTAAAATATTCAAAAACTTTTAAATTCGTAACCTACCACCTGCACCGCGTGATATAATTTTTTTCCACCCATTCACAATTTCAAATTTAGAATTTTGTTTTTAGGGTTCCGTACCCAAAGGGTAAAAACGGGACCCTGTTCATGAGACTTCGATTGCTGTCTGTCCGTCTGTCTGTCCATCTGTCTGTCTCCAGGCTGTAACTCAAGAACCGCTATAGCTAGACTTCTGAAATTTTCACAGATTGTGTAGGTATACCTGTTGCCGCTATAACAACAAATACTAAAAATAAAATAAAGTTAATATTTAAGGGGGCTCCGATACAAGAAACGTCATTTTTTTGGCCTTTTTTGCTCGTAATCAATAAGGGTAACAGTTAGGCACTTGATATTTTCACAAAATCCTTAATTATATTTGTGCTTTAATAAGTTAATAATAAAATTAAAATAAAGTTAATATTTAAGGGGGGCTCCCATACAAAAAACAAAATTTTTTGCGTACTTTCACTCTATACCGGCACGGAACCCTTCGTGCGCGAGTCCGACTCGCACTTGGCCGATTTTTTTTAATTCTCTCCAATTTAACGGCATGTACATATTAAATATGCAGCCCACTTGACATGTACCATTTTTTTCACTTCAAAGGACTATACGTCTCTAACCTGAACGAGACGTGTCTCCGATGCCTGTGCCACGCGACAGGCTGTGAGCTGTCCCATGGCTGTTCTGAGGGCTACTGCGGACCCTTCTACATCTCCAGGGTGTACTGGGTCGATGCCGGCAAGCCTACGTTGCCAGAGGATAGTCCGGAGAGGAATGAAGGTAACTAGACGAAAGTTGATACCTCCTTCTTTATAGGAAGTTAGTTAAAAAGTCTAAGTTACAAAAATTATGTCAAAAAAGTACAAAGTTGAAAATGGTGAAAAGCTAAAATAACATGTATTCTTTAACTTTATTTTATATATATTTTCAGCTTACGAAGACTGCGCTAAAGACTACTACTGTTCCCTTAAAATAGTAGAGAACTATATGGCGAGGTTTGGAAAGGTACGTTCCTCATTTTTCTACTCACATTTTTTTTGCTTTAACTCAGCTATACTTCTTTTACTTTGGGCTCAACTCGTGAACCCTGTCTGGAGCTAATCTTCAGAGGAATTGTTCTGCGCAAGGCCTCCAGCCCATAGTGTTCTAAGTAACTTGTAACTGGCGTAGATAATACAGGGTGCAATTAAACCTTCCTGCCAAATTTTTTCCAGGGCTTAGGTATCATTAGGAGAGTCCATTTAACCAACAAAAATTGGGTGTTATTTTTTTATGACATAATATTTTATCCCATTTAAAATCGTTGCAGAACGGTCACTCGCGGCGCGGGTGAATGAGCGGGGGTGACGCGGGAGATGCGCGCGCGGTGGCACGTCACGCGCGGGCGACGCGTCGTGTCCATTAATTGTAGTGTTTTTTAGGTTAATTTCCGGAAGCTTTTTCTCAACATTTTAAGTACTGAGTGATTATAAAAGAAAAAATACGTGTATTTTAATTTTTAACAAGGATCGACATATCAAAATTTGGCAGGAAGGTTTAATTGCACCCTGTATGTTTATACATAGGTAAGTTTATACATTTATATATAGGTAAATTAATGTACCTTTAGTTTTAAGGGTACATTAATTTATGGTTTCCGTATGTTTTGGGAGAAAATCTGTACTTGGGCAGCGCATATTTGTAAAGCCTTAAAGCTGACTATAGAGTTCTGCCCAAAGTTCTGCCTAGACAAGACCTTCTTCTTCTTCCAAGAATCTCATGAGATCCCTATTCCAGGACTGCAACGACGACGGAGTAACCGACTGCTACGACTACATGCTGATCAACCATCACGGTGGCCGCGCGTGCGCCACGCCGCTGCATACCACCGCGGTGGGCCGCCGCAGGCTTGAGCTGTTCCAGCAGTGCAGGCTGTAGACCTGGGTCGTATAGATCGAGACCTTGCTCTTTAGCTAAGACGTTTTCTTTATTGCTTCTTTATGGAATCGCTGATCAAAATGTATGGAATTGACGTGACATTAGTCGAATGTCGACTTTATATTACCGAACGCTTAATAATTCGCCAGTAACTATGTCAATCCCATACATTTTTTATGGCTGATTCTAATAAAGAAGCGATAAAGAAAATTGGCTAGAGGCTCTGGAGTCACCTTAGCCTATTATATATATTAGCTGATAACCTAGAATAACTGTAGACATAGAGTTTTGCGATGAATTCTCTCTTTTTGGACCTAAGCGACCTTTAGTCCAAAGCCATTGTAGTGAATAGTTTACTGTACCAAGGCCTATGTCATATAGGTCATTTTAGCGAAAGCCTGCATTTACCTAGTAATTAATGTAGTAGTTCATTGATTTAAGGGTCTGGCTCTACAACGAGCTATTCTGCTTCTACCTAGCTTTTCGTCACCGCGCGGGCCGCGTTACTATTTGGAATTTTAGTGCTAAAACGCAGCTTTGTATGGCTGGACCCTTAATGTAGTAATTGTAATCCTATTTTCCGTGTCATACGTAGTCCCTCTGTGGTAAACTTTAGCATTACTTATACTATTGTGTTGCATAAAATTAGTCAATACGAGTAATAAAGACTTGAATGTTATGTTTAAATATTATAATATTATTGTGAGATTACAATCAACGAGTACAATTAAAAAAAAAAACAAAAACAGGAGACAATAAAATAAAATAAACTAATAACACTTTGTACGACTAAATAAATTTTGTATTTTTTATAAAATTTTATTTGTATCTTTTTCTGCATTTAGTATCTATGATTTGGCCCCTACGCGATAGTAGGATAAAAGTGACTGCCGCACTCAGAGTAGAACATTAAGGGCGTTCCTTGCGGAGATACCGTGATTTACCGTATTTCAAGCCCTATAAACTCATAATTTGAAAGCTACAAAGTTATAATAAAAATACAGCAAAAATCTTCAGTAAATCGACATTCCTTTCCCCGTTTTAAATTTTCTATTTTTGTTTATTATACTCATGATATCAACTTCCAAAGTAAAACCAATTTATTAAAATTCAAGCATACATTCAGCATCTCCTTAGGATTTACAAATTACGAGTACTTTTATTTGAAACACACGCCAATAGACCGACAATATCATAAACTACATATTCCCCGTTTTAATTTTTTTTTAGGTCAATTTTGAACTAAGAAAAGTAAAAAAATAGGGTTTTGGTGCGCTCTCGGCAACGCGGCAAATGTTTGGCCAAGGTCGTTTGCTCGGGGGACGGCCTTAATTACTTAAATGAGCTAAATGTAATTAATTCAAAATTTTGACATAAGCCCCATACTCTGTCAAACTCTTCAATTGAATGTTAATCATAATTAAATGTCTCTGAGAACGGGGGTATGCAGCCTAAAGCCTTTATTTTAAATATCTATATTCTATATCTATACTTATTATAAAACAAAGTCGCTTTTTTTCCCTCATGTCCCTTTGTTCCCTTTAATCTTTAAAACTACGCAACGGATTTTGATGACTCTTTCAGTGTTAGATAGCCCATTTATCGAGGAAGGCTATAGGCTATATTTTATCACGCTAAGACTAATAGGAGCAAAGAAATAGAGGAAAATGTGGAAAAAACGGGGAAAATTATTTGAAAGGGCTAACTTGAACGCGCTAATCTCAAGAACTACTGGTCCGATTTGAAAAATTATTTCAGTGTTAGATAGCCCATTTATTGAGGAAGGCTATAGGCTATATTTTATCACGCTAAGACTAATAGGAAAATGTGGAAAAAACGGGAGAAATTATTTGAAAGGGCTTATCTCGCGAAGTACTGGAACAATTTTTATGTTATTTGGCACAGATAAGAAGTAGACCATGTGAAGGATCATAGGCTATCGATTTCAATCATTTTTTCAGTGGTTATATATTTTATACCCGTGCGACGCCGGGGCGGGTCGCTAGTAATCTAATAATATTGAAAGTTCAACTGAAATTGAATAAATAGACGCGTAGCCGGCTAGGAATGACCTAGGAGAATATGACTCTCTTGTCCAATCAATTCGTAGGGCATTAAACCACAAATGCCGAGCTTGAGAAAGTCGGCATTAAGCATTTATCAGGGCAGAGACATGTAGTCGTGTGCGTACAAGACAAAAAAACGAAGAATACGGCTTTTGCTGAACCAAAGATTTCCTTTGGTAGGATTGATCTTTATATCCCTAAGATGGGTTTACGATGTGGAGCCACCTTAATATTTCACGTAGGTGGGGGAGGGGGGGGTTTTAAGCTTTAACAAGGTATAAGGTCAATAACTGCGTGGGATTTTGGTATATAGTCGAGTTTGGTATCATTTTCGATTGAATTGAATGTTTAAATGCCAATTTTGGAATAATATTTAGATAAAAGATAGTAAAAATAAAATAAAATAAAAAATTTAGGATATATGATTTTCAACCAACGAAAACGCTGTTGACAGGGCTTAAATATTATAAGGAGGCTGATAGCCGCATTATTCTGCATGCCAAAGACATGGTGATGAATGGAGCAATAAACATATTAATAATACTAGACGTTCCGCGCGGCTTCGTCCGCGTAAATCTGAAATTTCACGGAAACCGTATATTTTTCACAAATTAATAACCAATGTCTCTCGTAGTCTACTATATATTCGTGTCAAATAACATAAAAATTGCTCTAGTAGTCTGTGAGATATTAGCCCTTTCAAATAATTTTCCCCGTTTTTTTACATTTTCCTCAGTATCTTTGCTCTTATTGGTCTTAGCGTGATAAAATATAGCTTATAGCCTTCCTCGATAAATAGGCTATCAAACACTGAAAGATTTATTCAAATCAGGCCAGTAGTTCTTGAGATTAGCGCGCTATAGCGCGTTCAAACAAACAAACTAACCAACAAACTCTTCAGCTTTATTTTCACATTTTCCTCTGTATCTTTGCTCCTATTGGTCTTAGCGTGATAAAATATAGACTATAGCCTTTCTTGATAAATAGGCTATCAAATACTGAAAGATTCTTTCAAATCGGATGAGTAGCTCCTGAGATAAGCGCGTTCAAACAAACAAACTCTTCAGGTTTATAATATTACTAGACGTTCCGCGCTGCTTCGCCCGCGTAAATTAGATATTTCACAGACAAATTAGTCCACAATAAATAGCCTACGATCTTTCACGTTCCTATTTTTTATCTGTGCCAAATAACAGAAAAATTACTCCAGTAGTTCGTGAAATAAGCCCTTTCAAATAATTTCCCTCGTTTTTTCCACATTTTCCTCTATTTCTTCGCTTATATTAGTCTTAGCGTAATAAAATATAGCCTATAGCCTTCCTTGATAAATGGGCTATCTAACACTGAAATAATTTTTCAAATCGGACCAGTAATTACTGACTCATACTAAGATTAGCGCGTTTAAATAATGCTTCTTCTTCTTCTTCTTCTTTTCACGTTGTTTAACATCTTCATCGTGCAAATATGAGTCCTAAAATGAATTAAGCATTCTTAAGTCATCCGAATATGGTACTGAACTTGGAATAGTACCATAATTAATGCCTCTATACAGATTGAGACTCTATTTTTCTCCAGAGCAGAAGCTGCTAAAATTTTAAAAAATTAACATCAAAAATCGCGGTGGCTCCACATCTTAAATCCATCCTTGGGCCATAAGGACCAATCCTACCAAAGGAAATCTTTGGTTCAGCAATAGCCGTATAATTTACCGTACACACGCAACTAATGAGGATAATTATTATATTCTTTCTACTTTGAAAATCGAATAACACACATGACAAAGTTTTTGCTTTTATTACTTAAAATATATTTTATTTCAAAACACATTATAATACATAACTACGTATAAGATTCAATAATGATTCAATCAGAAATCATCATTCACCTCTAAATGATTCAATTTACAAACTAAATGTATAAAGCTTTTTCCCGGACTTTCTTGTACTTACTTATTTTCATTTTTGAGCAATAATAAAATACCTATAGATATTAAACATATTATCAGATATTCTTACATAAAACTTAAATCTCGAAATAAGTAGGTATAATAAACACAGCTTATTATTAAACAACTTGTTGTTATTAGTTTCTTACAGTTCCTAATATTTATGTTTTTAAATCATATTACTATTATTATTTTTATACTAAGTACATCCTAAAGTCTTTCAAAGTATTCAATTGCATATTTTCTGTATTTAAACTTATAAATAACATAATCTGTAAATCGTCGTTCTAAAAAGCAGAGAGCCTGCACATAATCTCTCTGTGACCTAAACTCATTCAGGCAAAAGTAACAAGAGGCGCGGGGGACTCCCATTCCTCCGTATTGTCGTCATCGGATTCTTCTGCAAAGTTTACCTGAAAAAGGTTGATTTTTGTCATAAACTAGCATCATATTATCAAAAACTTCTATTTAAACTGAGTCAGTTTAAATCAGCGTTGCCAGATTTATTTTGTGCCAAGTCGGGACTTTGGAACTTTTTCAAAAGCGGGACAAAGTAAAAAAAAGTATAAAATCAAAAGTTTTTTTGAATTTTATCTTTTTATTTGCATTAAAATAACGTTTACGTGACAACAGGTAGCTAAAGTAGCTAAAGTAGCCAAAGAAAATCCACCCCTCTACCTCCCACACTCTTATCTTCATTACGCACCTTTCTTTCTCAGCACGCTGCACGTACGTTCGGGCTTGCCCCGAAAAGCGGGACTGATCCTGTCCCGCGCGGGACATTTAATTTTGATGAAAAAATCGGGACGTCCCGCCAAATCGGGACGTCTGGCAACGCTGGTTTAAATAGAAGTCTTTGCATATTATGCTATCGCATAATTCATGCGATGGCCTATCGGTTTGCTTGTCAGATACTTTTAAGTTAAGCCGCTGAACTAATTTTAATGTAGTTAATTTGGTATAGAGCTACGTTAAGATCCGGACTAGGACATACAATTTTACAAGACATCGGATAGTTTTGAAAAGACATTGGATCACAGAAAAATGTAGAGTTAGGTAATTGCTCGATAAATTTTACACGTGGGAGAGCCATGCTTCGGCACGAATGGGCCGGCTCGACCGGAGAAATACCACGTTCTCACAGAAAACCGGCGTGAAACAGCGCTTGCGCTGTGTTTCGCCGAGTGAGTGAGTTTACCGGAGGCCCTCCGCCCTATCCCCTACCCTATTCACTTCCCTACCCTCCCCTATTCCCTTCCCTTCCCATCCCTACCCTCCCCTATTACCCTATTCCCTCTTAAAAGGCCGGCAACGCACCTGCAGCTCTTCTGATGCTGCGAGTGTCCATGGGTGACGGAAGTTGCTTTCCATCAGGTGACCCGTTTGCTCGTTTGCCCCCTTATTTCATAAAAAAAATTTATAATAATTTCAACTTGTTTTTATCATTCGTAGATTTCAACAACGTTTTTTTTGAAAAGAGCATACAAGAGTGTTGACTATAGATTATAGAATTTAGATGAATAAGATGTAGAAATTTCAAAGGAAGATAAGTTTCCTTACCCATGGATTTACCACATGTTTGCCACCGGAGTTCAGGGAGCACGCTTGGTTCGCTTGCCAGGCCTGCAAAAGAAAATCTTCATTATTTTTTGCGGGACCATGACTCGCACTCCTTTCATGAGCATTTGCTAATGAAACTGTTGAGTGCTCGCATTGCAGTTGAGTTTGCTAATTACTGTTAATAGTGAAGAAGTTAGGGATAATCTGTACTATTGAATTAGTTAAATAGTAGGCAGTGCCGAATTTATATTTTTATGGGAGTAGGCCACTATATTATTAACACCGCCCCATGTGCGAAATCTGTACGAGTAGGGTCTCTATGGACGCCGCGCTGCCGCCCCTAGGTTTATGAGAGTAGGGGACCCATGTTCAAAATCTGTAGGGCCTGACGCTGCCGCCCTTATGCGGTGGCCTATAACGGCTTATTCAAAAATCCGAGGCTGTATAGTGCTGTCAATAGAAACAACTGTCTTACGTCACGAAGTTTAAAACTTATCCTGCCAAAAAACACGCACTCAGCCTCTTTCACTTACGTGGTAAGCATCATTGAAAGCGTGCGCAAGGGACAGCGCTAGGTGCTCTAGCCTGCTTCCTCCTCTCGCAGACGAAGATGTGACGTTTTTAAGCCTCATTGCAACATCTCCTGCCAAAAAACACGCACTCAGGCGCCAATTCCACTTACCTGGTAAGCATCATTGAAAGCGTGCGCAAGGGACAGAGCTAGTGCTCTGGCCTGCTTCCTCCTCTCGCAGACGAAGACGTGGACCACGTGGCACTCCTCAGCACCCACCGTCTTCCCTTCCACCACGGCGAAGACGCGCGCGTTGGCCGCGTCCGCTGAGCAGTAGGAGATCCTGCAAGGCAGATGGTGTAAGAGGCGGAAGTTGGGGAAGAAACGGAGATTTGAAAATATGTTATTACTTAAGTGCAATAGAGTTTAGAATGAAATTTCAAATTGTCTGGACTTTGATTTTCAAATCTTTTGCTTAGAATTTTGTTTTCGTTTCCAGTGCCTGATTTTTCCAGGTGTTCCAGATTCGAAATCTTTTAATTCTGCCTAAAGATCAGTCCTCTCAGTCTCCACTTTAAGGGTAGAGCATTTTGAGATCTCAAAGTTTGTCGGTTCAAGTTTCAACTATTGATCCTACGCAGTAAGTGAAAATGTGATAAAAAATATAGGACGGTGGCGCAAGATGTAGTAGCTACGCGTTCAGAGTTAACTCTGGTCTTGTTGACAAGGCGCTCTGAATTTTCGGTTGTCCATTTGGTGGGCTATCTTGCCCCATCGTTCTATACTAAAAGCCCTATCTTGCCCCCAATTAAGATTTACCCACCTGTAGATAGACACACTGAGCACGTTGTCATTCGTCTCAGCATCCGACACCAGGACACCCTTCGCGCTGATGTCCAAGTTCACCTTCTGGAGTTTCCGGTTCAAAGCTGGAAACATGTTTTATGTTATAGCTATCAAATTATGGTTTATGTTTTCTTAAACGTGTTTCTGTTTAAAAATTTGTCAGGCCTATTAATTTGTTACTGTTTTTTAGTCCAAAGTATCATCATTGGGGCAGTGACGCATATTATTATGTATAATTAATATTGTAGGAAGGCACTAAAGACGTGTTTTAATAATAATTGCCTATAGTTAAAATACGCAAGATGCGTTTTGCATCTTTTAAGCGTTGAAGCCTGCACCAGTGCAGTTGTCTGTAGGTACATACATTTATGTTTTCTAATATCGTTTTTGGCATGTGCACTGCCCCGGGGCAGGGTGGGTCGACAGGATACGGAAACAGCCGAAATTTGAATTAAGAACATAAACTACGTATGATGATCCACGAAACACGTGGACTTAAGTACATAGTTTAAATGTTCTTAATTTAAACTTCGCTTATTTCCGTATCCTGTCAGCCCACCCTGCCCCGGGGCAGTGCAGATGCCGAAAACGATATAAGTAAACGTACCGTAGCTCAAAGGCTCTTTATCGCTCGCTATAGGCTCGCCACGAGCTACGAATAATAAAAATTAAGGAAACGCTCCCATACTTCAACCGTTTTGAATTTGGTTCCTATTCGCACACTAAAATATGGCGATAGCAACGACACACTAACGCTCAAAACGAAATAAAGCCGTTGACATTGTGTACCGAATACATGCATAAAGTACGCATGTATTCGGGTCACATTTTGTAGACTCGTGGACAAATTTTTTGACACAGTTACTATCTTCCTTAGTTTTTATTATTCGTAGGTCACCAGTCTCAAAGGCTTCATATGTCGCTAAACGATTACTCTTAGTGGTGTTCAGGGCGGAGCGGACAGCTGTGGCGGTGGCGGGCGCGGAGGACGCACGCTCGACGGGCGCGGCGCCGGCGTACCGCACATCGCAGTACGCCACCAGTCTTAAACGCCCGATAAAACGCTAAACGCTTACTCTTAGCGGTGTGCAGCGCGGAGCGCACAGCGGTAGCGGTGGCGGGCGCGGAGGACGCACGCTTGACGGGCGCGGCGCCGGCGTACCGCACATCGCAGTACGCCACCAGTCTTAAACGAACGATAAAACGCTAAACGCTTACTCTTAGCGGTGTGCAGCGCGGAGCGCACAGCGGTAGCGGTGGCGGGCGCGGAGGACGCACGCTCGATGGGCGCGGCGCCGGCGTACCGCACGTCGCAGTACGCCACCAGTCTTAAACGCCTGATAAAACGCTAAACGCTTACTCTTAGCGGTGTGCAGCGCGGAGCGCACAGCGGTAGCGGTGGCGGGCGCGGAGGACGCACGCTCGATGGGCGCGGCGCCGGCGTACCGCACGTCGCAGTACGCCACCAGTCTTAAACGCCTGATAAAACGCTAAACGCTTACTCTTAGCGGTGTGCAGCGCGGAGCGCACAGCGGTAGCGGTGGCGGGCGCGGAGGATGCACGCTCGACGGGCGCGGCGCCGGCGTACCGCACGTCGCAGTCAGCCGCGACGCGCGCCGTACGCCACCAGTCTCCCTCGCACTCTGCTAGTGCCCACTCCTCGCTGAGTTCTGGAATGTTCCATGATAGTTTAGAAAAGAGTTTCAAACATTGCAGGGTTATAAACTTAACGGACGGAAGAAGAACACCGGGAAATAAACTTAACGAAAATAAACTTAAAGTAAAAAACAGGCAATAGAAGATGGCACCTATTCGCTAGGCCTAATCAAGTAATTTGACAAACCGGTCCAACCTGCCTAGCATGATTAAATTGGCTTAATGATTTCCTAGAAAAGTTCGAGTTTCGAACTAAAATATATACCTATAGGTCTACCAGAATCTGATGGCAATTTTTGACAGCAGATTTTCAAAAAATATCCTTGATCATTGGATAAATTTTTATATTTGCATGTTTCACACATAAAATAAGCCGCTAAGGGCCGCTTGCACGTAAAGCCTTGAGTTAATTTAATAACTATGAGTTTATTAACTCAAGTTAAATTTAACACTTTTCTAACTCGAAGCTTGTCTTGCATGAACAAAAAAATAACCCAAGATTTACTAACCCAACCTTTTTTTTCTTTATGTTCGCAATCTTTTGTGTCAAACATGTGTCGAACTAATATTCACTTTCTCTGATAATATCCGACCAAACGCAAAAGAGCGTACGATGAATGACATAAGTGTTCTCTTCTCGCTCACACAACAAGAATACGTATAAGTCTTATTCTTTATGTCAAATCTGAAATGAAACATTGCTTTCGGACGACTTTTATGTAGGGTCGTGCATTGTTCTGTGGGGTTGTGCGTAATTATTGGTGATTGGCCGTTCATGGTATTTTTAAATAAACATCTCTCGTTGATTGTTATGCGTATATTGTATTAATTTATGCTCAATTTTATTTAATAAATACATTAGGTACATTTTCCTTTTCCAGTCGAAATCTTCAATGAAATGCTTTATCTCTTTGTAAATGATCAATTCGTTCACCAACACTTCTATTTAAAAAATCTGAACTAATGTAATCAACAATTTCTTCATAGTTATCCGAAAAAAAAATTCATACATTATTAAAAATTAGATCTGAATAATAATTCGCTAGAAACACCAAACACAAACAGGCCATAAAATGGCGTTTTAACACAGAGTTAGCCATTTAACCCCCCAACTTCGCCGGGTTAAATATTTAATTTTTTAACTCGTGGTTAAGTCTTATCCCTTGGCAATGCAAGAAAATATAAATATTTAACCCAGAGTTACAAGTTAACTCGGAGACAAATTATTTGACCCTGGAACGTGCAAGTGGCCCTAAAGGAATAAAAAAGAATGAAAATGTTTTATTCCTATTACCCCGGTATTGCTAGGGTCAATTTACTTTCTCACTTTTTGCCATCAGATTCTGGTAGACCTATACCAAGCATTCTTCCGTCAAAAAAGAAAGGGACAACAAGACCAAGCATAAAACAAGACTCTTTCGCATACTGCGCGGGCTTCGAAAGCGCAATAGCTGCGCAAGCGCATAATCGATAAGGAAGTGCACCAAACTGCGCAGTAAACATTTGTTTAGTCTTCCCCGTATCCCGCCATGGTGATAAGGCCGATTATGCCGACCCGCCGCCCGACAGTCTGTCTGACCTACATTTACTTAGATAATAAGATCTAATTAAACGTTTTTCGGTGTTCACACTTGAAGCTTCGCGCACATTGTAAGGGCAGTATTATTGTTCAAGCTTTATGACCCACAGCAGAATACATAATATTAGTATAGCCATTAGCCACCTTTATTTATTAGACCACACAACAGCGTGTGGTTGTGTGGTCGGTGAGTATAGCGCACACACACACAAAATTTGTATAGAAAATGCAGCCCGCTGCGCCACGCGGCAATGTGCGCGAAGCTTTTAAACTTAGGGTGAAGCCAAACGAGCGTTATTTGTGATTTGTGAGTCGCAGAATTTCTGCCAGCCGAAATTCTGCTGCATTCAGTTTCATACAAAAGTCCTGTTTGATTCAGACGAGCGTAATGTTGTGAGTCGTGATTTGTATGAAAAGATATTTACGCGACCGAAATTCTGCGACTCACAAACGCTCGTTTGGCTTCAACCTTACTTTGCTTACAGCTTACTGTTACTATACTGCAGCGAAGGAATATGAAACCGCACGGCAAAATATTCTTTGTGTGAAAACTGAAAAGTATGTCACACCTAAGGGGAGGGGTCGACGAAGTGGACACGATGTGACAAGGAGGGGGGAGGGGTCCTAAGTTTTGTGACGCCACATTTTAAATCCAATAAATTGAATAGTGACATTTAAAATATTGAGGTGGTTATAATTTTTATAATTTTTAAATTTGTTGTCACACTAGGGAGGGGGGGTCTCACAAATGTGACCACCTGTGACAAGAGAGAGGGGCTAAAAATTATGAAAACAGTGTGACAGACTTTATGGATGGTCCCCAAGAAGGGATGTGATTAAGTTTCGCTGCTGAGTTAGGCATCACTACGCAGTAGAGTATAGAACAATCACACATTCACTCGCCAAACCTTTCTAACCCGCATTTTGATCATAAGTATCTAAGAACTATCACCTTAATAGATCTTAATGTATTTTAAATCACCCATTTTAACACCTTCACTGCGGGGCGGGCCGAAATCGGCCCGCCGCGGAATTTCAGCTGGTGCGGACGAAGAAAACTATGTTCTCTCACTCGGTGCGGAACGATTATCTCAGGTGTTTGTAAAGGTACGACAGAGGCAAATATATATTTGAGATTGTGTTCAAAATTATAGCTCTTTCCTATAAAAAAAATTATGGCAGGTCGTTATCGGCCTACCACGCACTGGAGGTGTCAAAAATCAACTCAGTGCGGCAGTGGGCTTATTGCGGCCCGCCGTACAAGCAGGCGGTTGGCGACCCGATACCGCACCGAGCATCCGCCTCGCCAGCTAGTGATGTGCAATCTATCGTAAGTCGTAGCTGACGTACGTCGCGCTTTTTAACCGACTTCAAAAAAAGATTATCAATTCAACCTGTATATTGTATGTATTATTTTCAGAATAGTTTTGATATGTTTTAGTCTATATTATCAGCATCTGAACAAATGTGACAAATTTCTAAAGTGACATACATATTCATGTATGTTTTTATGTTTGTGTTCGCACATCTTCGGAACTACTAGTCCGATTAAAGTAATTCTTTTTTTGTACTCGGTACTGTTTAACTCCGGGAATACTGTTCATCAAAATCGGTTCAGTAGTGTTTAAAATAGGTAATTTTGATTCTCAATTACGTACGATTTTGAAGTCGGTTTTATCTTTTTAAAATACAATAATTATTCATTTTATAAAATTAACAACGCACTATAGCAGGAAACAAAAAATCACGTCCTTGAGATGAGCGTTAAACGGCGAAATTATGCAGGGTGATATGAAAAACTGGGAGAAACCATGAGGAGTGTCGAATCAAAAAAGAAATTTAAAAAAAAAATAATACATACTGCAGAATGTGCAAACAAAAACGGGCTTTGTGTTTTAAAGACAGGAATTTAAATATATTAATAAAAATATATATTTTCGATATCCCCTTATTTTTGTCTTTCCCATCTCTACTAAAAATACTTTCTAGTGCGGTTCGGGTCGATATCGGCCCGCCGCTTTCCCTGGTTTATTTCTCATTTCCTGTTTGGCAGATCCCTTGGCGAATCAAATCTAAAGTAGTTGGGTTCAAGGTTATTCCAACAGTCCAAAAACTGTACACCTACATTATGTTTTCGCAAAGTTATAGTAATTTAATCTAACCTTGTGCTGGTGGGTCGAGAAAGGCCTACCCCGCACTGGCGGAAAAATCATTGGGGGCACACTTTGGCCCGCCGCCGCACCAGACGAAGGTTTAAGATTTTACTTGCCGCAGTGAAGGTGTTAATTATTTTAAATTATACACTTACACTTAAGATTGATTCATGATGAACTTCTAATGTGATGTGTGCGCTTTCTAAACTGCGACAAGTTCTGTGCCTAACGCCATATTAATCACGTTCACGTGATATATAAACTACCTCTCCATGTTGATGGAGAATAGTCCAATACAAGCGATCACGAACATGTAGAAGAACATACCTAGGTATTCGTCTATGATTGGCCATGGACATTGGACATGTTTATGATATTAGCAATCATGCAGTAATCTGTCGTGGCCAAACATGTAGAGGGAACTTTTTAGGGGCCTTTTACGACGCCGGGACCTGTCGATATTGGTATGTTTATATAACCGTCTTAATACGGAGTGTAACAAAACTAAGTGATAAAACTTTAGGGTGTGTGTGTGTTCCTCGTAAGGGTATAAGCGCCTCAGCGTCACGAGTTTCCCCATACAAAAGTGAAAAAATAAATTGGTCTTTCAGCGCTGCTACTTTCACAGTGAACTCTCTATAAGGAACACATACACACCCTAAAGTATTATCACTTAGTTTTGTTACACCCTGTATAGAACAAAACAATGCAGTATCATAGTGATTTGATTTCAAGTCTCTATCTAGAGCTTCCTATTCAAACAACGTAGTATTAGCGCTACTACGTTGTTTGAATAGGAAGCTGCCAAAATATTCATTACTACTGCACCCTATCGAAAAGTCATATTAATTACTAGTTTTTTCCGTGGCTTCGCTCGCGTTAGTAAGTATTATTTTATACAATCTTTCATCCCCTGTTTTATCCCCTTGTGGGGGGGGGGTATCAAAATCCTTTCTTAGAGGATGCCTGCGTCATAGTAGCTTCATGCATGCAAAGTTTCAGCCCGATCGGTTTAAAATTGACAAAGTTTCATAAAAACTTTCATCCCCAATTTTAACCCCTTAGGGTAGAATTGATTAAAATCCTTTCTTACGGATGCCTACGTCATAACATCTATCTGTATGTCGAATTTGAGCCCGATCCGTCCACTGGTTTGGGCTGTGCATTGATAGAACACTATGTCTGTAAGTCAGATTTAGTGTTCTCTAAAGTTATCCGCACACACGTATGTACCAATACGTAGTGCGCATGATTATTAGTTCCTTTATTCTACCGGTAAGTATAATAAATTAATTAAAAATCAAAAAACCCGATTGCAAAAAATGTTAACTAAAAAAAACGAAACAAGACCTAATTCTGCCGGAGGCATCGAATCCATGTTTTAATTGATACGACTCTTGCTTACCAGTTTCATGCCAGGATAAATAGAAGGCTACATAGAAAAATGTAGAAGAAGAAAGTGGATAATAAAATGCAGTCGGAGGCATGTCGCACCAAGTAATTAATTCATAAATCAGAAAAGATTTTGCCTCCGACTGCATTATATTATCCACTTTCTTCTTCTACATTTTTCTATGTAATCTTCTATTTATCCTGGCATGAAACTCGTAAGTAAGAGTCGTATCAATTAAAACATGGATTCGATGCCTCCGGCAGAATTAGGTCTTGTTTCGTTCTTTTTAGTTAACATTTTTTGCAGTCGGGTTTTTTGATTTTTAATTAATTTATTTTATTTGCGACTTTTTAGTTGTAGTCATCTAACCATTTCGACAATCAATCAGAATAAAAAATTGAAAAACTACCGTGCTGATATAACCATATTAATCCCTCAAGCCCCGGAAAGCCAAAATTATGGGCCGCGACAGCAAAAGATTTCCTGGACTTGGTGATCGACGGATTAATATATCGTAGGTACATTTAGAAAAGTGTACCTACAATACGTTTTAATAGGTACATAGGTTTGGTACTGTTTCAATGTATGTTTCTAGTTTTAAGTACCAAATCATTGTTTTCTTTAATACTTTGTCATTGAATTTTCATCTTGTTTCAGTAATGTCAGTTAATTTTTAATTAATATCGGATTTATCCATGCAAGCGGATTTTGTTTTTTTTTCTTATTTTATTACTAGCGGTCGGCCGCGGCTCCGCCCGCGTGGATGTCGGTGAGCTCTGCAAAAAGCATACCCAAGAAAGACTCGGTCAGCAAAATGATTCCCAGGTCAATTCACAGACCAAATATTATCTACATAAACTGTGCTTGGTAATGGAATAATTTATTTTGATAAGGATTAAAAGAATGAGTAAAATAAACGCATTTAAATGTAGTCCAAAAAAAATTCAAGATTTTTAGATAAAAAAATGGTTATTGTGCCTCACTCGACATAGATAGGTATAGTGTGTCACGGACTTTTTTGTAGATATTTGTAAGTTCTACAATTACTTAGAATTTTATGGTTCTATCTTTTATAGTTTAGGCAGCATACGTAAAATAAGTAACTTTTCTGGTTGATTTTTTACACCTTGCGTCTGAAGAACCAAAATATCTTACGGTACCCTATTTTTTTCCAAAATAAAATTCATCCTATGTTCAGCAAAAATAATGTAGAATTCTAATGGTAAAAGAATTTTTCAAATCGGTCCAGTAGTTTCGGAGCCAAACAAACAAAAAATCAAATCTTTCCTCTTTATAATATTAGTGTAGATTTATTGTTCTATTTAATATTAAAACTGCAAGTTATATACATATTTAGAATCAGTGTTTAAAATCCTTTATTTTGATACCCCACTCGATATGATTGGTAGATTTTTTTTTTTTTTACCTTACAATATGGCGTCAAACATCTGCCATTTTGGTTTTTTATTAATGTCACCTATCTAAGAACACTTGGGTCATTAAGACAAATCTAACGATACCTCAAATGTGAAAATCCGTTCAGCGGTTCTGAAGATACAAGGTAAGGAAGAATATTACAAACATACAAGATACGCGCTAAACACTTAACCCTCCCGGCAGTCGGGTAAAAAAAGACTATTGTTATCAGTATTATTACTGCGCACTAGAAATTAATAAACCTACTTACTGTTATCAATATTTCACTGCGCATGATCCTAAAATTCCTATACCGGTATGAACGTAGTCTACTGTGTGTTATTATATTGTTATCAGCGAATTCCGCGGTATTATATTATAATATGAACAATGAACATAATAGTGTTTTAAAAAATAAAACCGACTTCAAAATTACGTATAATTGAGAATTAAAATTCCGTATCTCAAAAACTACTGCACCGATTTTGATGAAACTTGCAGTATTCCCTAAGTTGAACAATTCCTAGTACAACAAAAAAAGAATTATATAAATCGGACTTGTACTTCCAGAGATATGCGAACACAAACATAAAAATATGCATACATACATAAACATTATACATACACTTTTGAAAGCCACATTTGCTCAGATGCTGATAAATCTGTCTTGTCTATGTCTATGAGAAAAAAAAAGTTTGGTAACCTATACCAAACTTATTTTTCTCATATGATAGACCACTTTAAACATTTTGCTGGATCCATCCCCCCCTAAGTTCAAACTTCAAGGCCGGTCTGAAAAGCGTATTCATCCAACAGTACCTTTACTTTTTTGTATTCTAAGTTTGACTCACAAGTCACAGTACAAGGAACCAATAACTTTCACTTCGGAGTGGTAAAAAGTTCGCAAATATTTTCTTGATATGTAGCTATTTAACACAAAAATTATCACACTTTTACTTATTTCTAAATCTCCTCGTTCTGTAATATTTAATCTGCTAATATAATATTGTCTGCCTATATTCATAGGAGAAGTCGAGTCGGGTCACCTAATTTTTATAGACCCCCGTTAACGACTCGTGGACCCCCATTTTTTTTCCACGCAAGCGTAGACCCCTATCGGGCTCCCGTGGACCCCTGGGGGTCCACCTGGACCACTTTGGGAATCAATGATATAGACCATTGATTACCAAAGTGGTCATAGACGTGTCATAAAATATTAATATTGTTCTTTGTAATCCTGACGCGTATATTTAAAAATGTATAAATGCCCCTAGCCTAACTTGGGGCTTTTGTAGAATAATCAGTTTAATAATTTTGTGATCATTGACGTGCTCAGAATTTCATGTCGCGTGCGAATGGTTCGCTATCCCTGGCATAGGCGGATATTTTTGATAATATTTTGTTGAAAAGCACAGCGACTGTTACTTAAAATACCTACCGAGGTACTGCAGTGCCTCAGGCATGTTTGCAGAAATGCGCACTGATGGTTTTAACGCCATAATAAGAAAAAGAATGGCGTCATTGATGCATCATGCAGCGTGTCAGAAGTAGTAATAACAGCATTCTAAGGGTATTATCTGATAATCTTGATGGTGTGGTAAGGCATTAGATAGAGGTACATGTTAAATAGGAAAGGTTAATTAAGTACACATATCATAGTTTCAATTCCTCACCATTCGTTAAATATATAAAAAATAATACTGAACTTATGAGATTAATGTGTTGTACTAACATAGTTTAAAGTTTCAATTGTATTTACTAACACTATGGATTTTTTGTGGTCCAAAATAAATAGTTATTATTATTATTAAAATAATAGCAAGTTTCATGGATAAGTATCGTAAGGGGGAGCCCGCAGTACGCATCAACACCTTAAAAGTGGGCCACGAATCAAAGGAGTTTGGGAACCTCTGATATAGACTAGCATATTCGAAAACTTGGCAGTTGGACGTACATAGGTACGCGTCGAATTGATAACCTAGTCCTTTTTTTGAAGTCGGTTAAAATAGTCTATTGTTATCAGTGTTTTACTGCGCACTATTGTTATCAGTATTTCACTGCGCATGATCCTAAAAATTCCTACCGGTATGAACGTAGTCTACTGTGAGTTATTATACTGTTATCAGTGAATTCCGCGGTATAGTATGGACATAAACTACTGTATAATATAATACTGTTATCAGTATTCCTGTAAATCTAGTGCATTACCCTATGTAGGCGGGTTACAGGCTGACCCACGATAGCTGGTCGGGTTACGTCGGCCCAGACCTCATTTATTTATCTATGTATTAATAACTATTTGATAGTAACATAGAGCGTACTACTAAATTGTACTGCGTTTCAATTTTAACCGACTTAAAAAGGAGGTTACATATTCAACTGCGAATTTTTTGGTCCACAAAATTAATTTTAACAGACTTCCAAAACATGTTTGTTTCTAAGTCTAATTAAAAAATCGGTTGTCTGTAAAGTCGGTTTACTGACGATAGTTGAACGTGACAACGTCATAGCCTTAACCCCTCAGTTCCGGGAAAAATCTATGCAAAAAAGTTGGCAGGTCAATGTGCAAAAAAAATGGCGCCCGGCCTACCCTCTTTGTAAAATTAATGTAATATCCTTACATACAATCCATATTTTATGTTTGTGTGAACTACATTATAATATATGTTAAATTTTCTATCTATCAAGCCATCATAATTTAGTCCGATGTGATATTAGTTTCTCAATTATAAACTTTCGAAACTATAATATACGAATACTTTATTCTTCATATATTAAGTCATACCTTGACACGTAGGAAATAGAGCACAATTTTGAATAGCCGAAATAATACTAATAGCTCAGAGATTGTTTATTTATTTTTCATTCAGAGTGTGGTCAATATATCAAAGGTCATAACTAACCAAACTTCTTCATACAAAAGTATTCTCTAAGTCATCGAAATACGTAATATAATCGAAACAAAGAGCGCGGCCCAGGTGGGCCTTACGGTTGTTGAGAGACTTGAGAGCGTAAATGGAACGCCTCAGAGCTGTCAGCGAGGTAACGCCGCATGAACTGTCATGTTTTTCGGGCGCGCACCCCATATCGAATTAAAAGACGTTATCACGTCAAAAAAATAAATAAAATAGTACTCTACAAAACCACAAACTACTTTTACATCAATAAAGATAATAAACTCCTCCTTTTTAGAAGTCGGTTAAAAATAGAACATAGAGAGTAAATCACGAGGATGGATTTATTGGACATTTAATCCGTCGATCACCAATTCCTGGAAATCTTTTGTTATCGCGGCCCATATCCAGGGCCTTACGGGGCTGATGGGTTAAAGACATAATATTATTATGCTACTTTACAAAAAAGAACGGTTCCCCGGGACCCAATATTGCGCATTAAATAAGTGCCCATAGCCGCATCTAGAGACATCCATACTTCCATACTAATATAATATCACTAATATTATAAATGCGACAGTGTGTCTGTCTGTCTGTTACCTCTTCTGAACCGCTGAAGCGATTTCGATGAAATTTTTGTTTGAATGGGAAGAGATACATTGAGTCCCGGGAAAGGACATAGGATACTTTTTATCCCGAAAAATGTACGGTTCCCGCGCGATAAAATTTTGGCGCAACGGAGTTGCGGGCGTCATTTAGCGATTACTCTTTAATTCAATGTAGAGTCTATCAATATGTCAAAATGTCATCTTTATTAAACTATTTAAATTAAGTTATCGTTTAATTTCCTGAGAGCAGCATCAAATTTTTTAAGCACGTTTAAGATAAAGGTTTTTTATTCCTAGGAAGTAAAGTATACTACGTCTGCGGAGAAAAGATAAGTCCTGGAATGGCCGTCTTAATTGTTCTATTAACCTGTCTAGACAGGTCGCTAGAAAGTAGATAGTAACTGCGTTTTTCCTACATGCCTCTTAAAGCTGTCCACGACAACTCGGAATTCTTTCTAAAGCCGGCTGTACACTCTCGCCGAGACACAGCGATGCGGCCCGAGTGCGAGAGTGTAAATGGGTGCGCTCGCCTCGTCTCGCCTGTCTCGGACCCTCTCGGTCCGTTGTCGGTATTTTGCGCCCGAGACAAAGGGTCTCGCGAGGAAAACGAGCGCACTACTGTACACTCTCGCGTCTTTCGGTACTAGTCCCGCCGTTGGACAGTGTAGAACAGAAAAATAACAATAATAAACTTCATTATTAGTCATTATATGTGAGAAATAAAATTAAATATGATTATAAATCTTTGGATTACAATGATATCTTTCGATGCATGGTGAATGGTGAATGGTCGTTTTCGTCCATCTTCTCTGAGTTCTAAACTGCGATTGAACTAAGCGAGAATGTACATGATCGCACTCGGGCAAGGGGCTCTCGCACGAGACTCTCGCCCGAGAGCTCTCGGCGAGAGTGTACAGCGGGCATAACAGTAAATGCTTAGACGAGATTTATACGAAAACAAAACTACGCACCGAAATTAGGGTAAAAAGTTCTTATTTAAATTTAGAACCGGGAAATATATGTATCTACATATATTTCCCGGTTCAACAACAGAACAGAATTCTACGAAAAAGACTGTAATATCGAAAAAATTTGGTACTTACTAACTTAGTTCTTACTACTAGGTACTTTTCTTTTACAATCTGAGTATAATAAAATATTGTAGGTATTTATAAAAAATGAATAGAGACGTAAACTTATTCGGAATTTTTTTGGCAGGCGCATACCGTATAGCGTAGCGGATCTACGAAGACTGTTTGCGTAGCAGCCAAACTTCTAATTAGATAAATTGTTCTCTTCAGATATAGACCCTTTTATGCCTTTGGACTAAAACAATAGATACAACGAGTAACTTGAGCTATGCTTTATTTGATTTCTATTTTGACTTTTCCAAAAAACTCAACATTTATAAAAAAAATGTGACTCGTTTCATGGTTTCGGCCATATAGTAAAAGCAGGTGTAATGAGATTTTTTTTAATATCTCTTGAAAACTAGATTTATTGAAGAATTGTGGCAAACGTTTTCTGCTATGGGAATCCCGTAGAGGACGCGACAACTTTTTTTCCCAAGATCCGTCTGCGCCTGCTCTACATTATTTTGTTACGGTGAAATCTGTTATATCAGGGTTTCTCAAAGTGGGGTACGCGAACCCCTAGGGGTTCGCCATTCAACGGCAGGGGGTTCGCGACAAGATTTACGTAATGGTGGATTGATAACTTGCAGGCACGCGCGGCACTCTTTTGGCACTTTACGTGTTACCTTTTATTCAAACAAAAACCTTATTTTCTCAACAGTCAATAATTTTATTATTTTCTTGTGGGAGGGGAGGGGGTGGCTTCATTAATTAGTAAGGGCCAAGGGGTTCGCTGCCACCTGGAAATTTTACAGGGGTTCGTGGAGCCGAAAGTTTGAGAAACCCTGTGTTATATTATAGGTCGTTTGCGCTAAATAATTTTAGATTAGAATAATATTTCGCCCTTTTGACATTTTCTAAGCTAACGTGATAACTAACGTGGTACCCACTCAAATAGCACCTAATAATTAAAGTATGCTTTAATTATTAATTTCGCCACAAAAATAATAAAAATACGTTTATTTCAGGCTATTTTAATAAGTACAAAATATCATTCAAAATTTATGTTAAAACTTAAAAAAACGTTAAAGCTCACTACTCAACTATAAGATATAACTCATCTCACCTACTACGTAAACTAAAGGTTAAAAAGCTCTGCGTCTACTAGCTTAATTCTATGATTTTCTACATTCTAGATACATAATATTTAAAAATAATATTATAACAAAGTAAAGGTTCTTTCATAGCTTTTATGACCCAGCCTATAATTTAATAAAAATAATTTTAATAATTGTACGTCTACTACAAAGATTTCCAAAATTATTAACAAATGTTTAAAAAAAACTTACTTTTATGCTTCGAATGATTCTTCAACATTTTGCGTATTAGCGTCGTCATTTTGTAAAATAAAAAAAAATAACTTTTAAATTCCGAACGCGGTTTTTAAACGGCAGGCAACTTTTCCCGCGCGACGTCTCCTGATAACTGATACAAGCTCCCTGATATGGTCATCGGTCTCACTGGAGGTCTATAGCATCGTGCTATTAAAAGTTTCTTTATTTTCTCTTTATTTATTTATCTAACAGACGTAAATGATTTATGTTAGAATGATAAACATGCGTAAGTACTAGTGTCAGACCCCTAGAGTGAAAAAACAATAACAAGTTAGTAACTTAGTTATTTATTATTTGTTGTACCTAAGTAGTTAAAATATTTCCGTTGTTTCTCTTTTTATTTCAATAAGTATAATATAATATTTTACTTTTTAATTTTAAGCAGACGATGTCCAATACATAATAATCGTAGGTAAATCCTTTTCTAATGTAGAATGTACTTAGATAATTTAATTTATATATTATATCTCGTAAAATCCTGAAAGAAGTTGCTAGTTAGGACTTAGGTTTCGATTAAAACTTAAACTGCATCAATGTTAGTTTTCCGAACAATCAATTTCACATAGGTATTATGACCTGTACCTAACATAATATAATATTATTACTATGCGTAATAACAACTTCGCTAAATTAATTATTACAGAGCAATTTAAAATTAAGTACCTCAATAATTTTATGGATCTTGCAATCCCTATTCAATTTTCCTTTCGGACATAATAAAAGCTTTATAATTAACACTCTCATCTCCCTTCTCAAACCTATTTTCCTGGTAAAAGGTAAAATTATCTGATGCAAGACATGGAAATCTGCGATCATTTCTGATGCAATGTCCATGGTCTGCGGAGCTGGTTTGCGTTCCGGACCCCAAGTTTTTTGCCGCCAAATAATTACTGCACCTCGGGCTCCGATTTGCAAGAAATAATGACTGTGTAGTGAGGTTACTTATCGATTTAAAATTATTTTGCACTAGCTGTCCCGGCGGTTGTTTTGCCATTTAAAGTATTTCTACTTCGTCAGTTGATACAAAATCTTACCCCCTCTTTTGTCCCCTAAGAGGGGTGAAGGGAAAATTTTTATACACCAGATGTTAAGTTGGAAAAACAGTTAATACTATGAAGTAAGTCCATTAAAGAAAAAAGTTTGATACAAAATCTGACTCCCTCTTTGGTCCCCTTAGAGGGGTGGGGGGGGGGGGGTGATTTTTATACACCAGATGTTGAGTTGGAAGAAGGCAAATATATCTGCGAAAACCGCATTCAAATCGGATCAGTAGTTTTCGTGTTAAAGCAAAAGTCTTATACAAAATCTGACCCCCTCTTTCGTCCCTTGAGAGGGGTGGGGGGAAATTTTTTTATACACCAGATGTTAAGTTGGAAGAAGACAAATATATCTGCGAAAACCGCATTCAAATCGGATCAGTAGTTTTCGTGTGATGGTGGAACAAACATACAGACAGACAGACAGACAGACAGACAGACAAAAAAAACTGACCACATTTTTGGCTTGTATAGCGATGTAGTGACACCCTCCGCTTATTATTTTTTGAATATCTTTAATGTACAGAATCTTCATTTCTACAGTTTTATTAAATGTATATAGATAAATCCGTAACGCTATTAGCTAGTCGAAGCGTGCCATTAAAGAAATTACGGTAACTGGTAAAGCTCAGTAATTATCTTCTGTGAACGCACAAATTATATTTACGCCACTCTAATCCGGTCCGAATTAATTTAATTTTAATGAATTCCATTTTACGTTTACGTATCGAGGTAGTACTTCATACTTGTGACTTATGAGTTCTACTCCGCCAGGAGTAAATGTGTTCTGTGGTTCTGTATAATAATAATCAGGACCTTACATTAATAAGTTCGACACAAAATAGTGCTGTTGTTTAAACATATAGGTTTCTGTAACCTAACATGTCTGGACCGAAGACAAGATTCAGAAACAACATTTAGATAATTAAATTAAACAATCAAGTGCCTGAAAAAAGTTATGAGCAACAGCTCTGTCGTGTAACTAAGGCGCAAATTATGTTATTACTTATTATGAACAGATTTAGAACAGATAAATAATTATATAATTATAAATGCTTGTGGATCTAAAAAATCAATATTATAGGTAATCTACACCATAAAATATTTACCTACAAATTACAAATACGCATACCTAAGTGAAACCTTAGCTCCTTGTGAGTATAGTATTCGTTGAACCTTAGGCACTATGACTAACGCCTCTAGTCCACAGACGCAGTTCGCCGCGAAATCGCGGCGAAACGATTTACTGTCTCATCTGCCACACGACAATCTATATACTCTATACTAATATTATAAATGCGAAAGTATCTCTGTCTGTCTGTCTGTCTCGCTTTCACTCCAAAACTACCGAAGCGATTGAAATGAAATTTTGTACACAGATAGTCTAAAGCCTGAGAAAGGACATAGGCTACTTTTTAACTGAAAAAAATAGTTGTAAGGGGGTGAAAATGCGTAAAATTGTTCAAATTAAGTTAGTTCCAAAAATTCATAATAGATGGCGCCGTGCGTCTCCTTGTTACGTTATTAATTAACTCAGTACTTTATCTATGCAGTGACGTAATCTTAAATCTACCAATGATAAAATATAGTTTATGGGTAAAGTTGTGTAATTGGGGGGCTAAATATACTTTATTTGGCATAAATAAAGTTTAATTTTAAAAAATGAAATAAGTTATGTGCACACTGCACAGCTGTTTTTGGGTGTTTTGATTTAATGGGTACTAGGGTTTTTTTATAAAAGCTTAATTTGACACCAATTTTGTTGACATCGCGTGCTATAAACTGAAGTCCACGCGGACGAAGTCGCGGGCAACAGCTAGTACGTTATATTGCATCTCGCTCTATTCCTGTTTCGCCGCGATTTCGCAGCGAACCGCGACCGGTGCACTAGAGGCGTAAGGATAAGCCACAAAATATGTTAAAACATTATTTTAATAACTTAAATCAATAATAATTACAGATTAATAACACCAAATTAAATATTAACTTTTATGCAATTGAAATGTACTTTTGTCAAAGTGAGCTTTGTTTGAGCCTACATTTTTACAAAAAAGCAAAATGTTGAGTTTTGCTACTACAATCTGCACAAAAATCAAAGTATGCAGCACTCAAAATAATCCTTTAAAGTTTAGGAAGTTGGTTAAAAATATTTTCATTATTTTATTGGGTAAGAAGGTATTTACATTTTGATAATAAAATCACAATGTTAATACATAAATGTTATTTATTAAATTGAAATAATATTCATTATTCAATTACATCTATATTCATAGAAAACTTAATTACTACTACACATCCATGTTATATAAAACTATAATAAGTAATATAATATTATTTCACTAAGATTCAGTACAGTAGATTTAATAATATAATATTTACAATCCAATAAGTCCAGTCATCAAATGGCAAATTTTTAAAAGGTCTATCGTTACTTTTCCCCGGATCACAAAATATTGCTACCTTGGTCTTCACTGACCAGTGAAAACAAGACAATTTGGTATCTGTATGGGAGTGAACAAGCAACATTAGGCCTTTTACAAAATGACTCCATCTGACTCGTGATATAACAATATCTTAACCATGATTGGATGGTATAAAACACTTAGCGGTAAAGGTTTAAAAATAAAAATTAAACATTTATTAATTTTTATTTTCAAACAAATTATAGACAAGACTCAAACTTAGAGGCTAAAAAACGAATGTAACTCTTCATTCTTCAATCAATAATAAAATTGTAACTAAAAGGGAGATCGCAGACGACAGACTTTGATCGCACAAAAGTCTGTCGTCTTCGATCTCCCAAAAACTTGGGGTTTACTTTTGACATAATTAGTGATGGGCCGAATGTGGTTTGAACCGAATACGAACTTCGGCCGAACATTCGGTAAAAATGAAAAATTCGGTCGAAGTTCGGTTCAATTTCGCCGCGCTTTTTCGTGTTGTGACTAATTATTGTTTACGCACTTGCTACAAATATTGCTAGATGTGCCCCGCCCGCACTCCGCGCTTTTCCGCGGGGCCGTTAGCCAGCTAATCATTTGTAAAGTACAAGTAAAGTCAAAATTTTTGTTTTTTGATTAAGTAAGGGAGATTTCTTAGACTTGTTGCGAAGGGCAGTAAAATTTTGTTTTTTGATTAAATAAGAAAGATTTCTAAGGCTAGTTTGGTTATTACGAAGAGTGGTTTAATTTTGTGTTTTGTTTAAATAACCAAACATTTTTGAGACTGGTCGTTAAAATACAAATTTAAGTTTTTTGTTTATCACGTATGATTACTTTTTCTATTCTAATTCAAATAAGTAAATGACTATTAATGAATATAGTTCTTGTATCAGACTTATTTTATTTCACTGTTACTACAGATATGTTTTTTTTTTTCATTAATTTTCATTATGATAGTGCAAGTATATTTAGTGCCGAATATTCGGCATTTTAACCGAAATTCGGCCGAATGACGAAGTTCGGTTCAAGCTGACGAAGTTTGGTTAAACCGAATGTGAAACGAATTTCGGCCCACCCCTAGACATAATGCTTTTTAGTTTTTAGTTAACTTTGTATGAAAAGCCATCAAATTTGTCATGAACATTTACAGGAAAATAGGCTACTTGACCTACTTTTTTTCTTCATGCTAATCGCTTCTTAATCATTCATTTTCACAAACAAAACTAATATTTTAATATTTTACACAGTAGAAACCCATAAAAATGTTTATTGAAAAATATGCCTTATAAATGGCGCCGAAAACACTGTCCGCCATAGTGTGACGTCATACGCTTTGTATTTTAAACTCTCTTTATTGAACCTTTTTTTTATGTGCTAAATGTACGAGTCTAAAAGTGCCCAAATATTATAAAAGAATTAAATAAGAAATTACAAAAGAATTAAATAAGAAATTACAAATCATTTACAAAGTTGAAAACTTATGGAGAAAAGTTTTATCCATTTCATTTCCCGTCTACAATAAATGGAGATAATATATAAAACTGATGTTTTAAGTGAATTATTCAAAAAAATATATTTTACAAATCTTTCTAGGCTTATTCTTATTATTTATGTACAAATAAAGTTACATATAACGAGCGCGATAAATAAAAGATATTAAATTACTATGAGGATGACGTCACATCCAAATCGGAAGTACCGCAAAAGCGTTTTCGTCAGTACAAATCCTATTTTCATAAAATCATATTTTCAAATCGACTTTATTTATCAATCATAAGCTTTTATTTGATGATAAGCGTGAAATATGGTTCCCTAGGCCAAGTTCTACTAGAAATATGCATTTGTTCAATGAAATTGAATATAGGTCAAGTAGCCTATTGTTGAATGTATGCCATTATCAAAATAAAGATACTATTTTGATAATGGCATACAGATTATTATGTAACATATTTATGATATTAACCCATCAAGCCCCATAAGCTCACCGGTGAGCGAGACATAATAGAATAACAATAGATTTTCAAGAATCCACGATCGAAGGATTAATGCAACCAAATCGCTAATTATTGTACTTGCCAATCATCATTTTCATAGAAAATCAGAAATTGCCAAGTTGTTTTAGCAGAATGGTGGTGTACATATTACTTATTATTACATTATAATATAATAATAATGTGTCATAATATTATTTTTTATGCTATTAACATAAATAATTTAAATCAATTCCCCATGATAAGTTTTATAATACATGTAACATATTTTACTACATGAAATTAATACAAATTCATTGCCAAAATTTACAGAAGAAAACTTAACAGAAAATATAAATTTAGATCATTTCGATACTATAATTATTATTGCATACAAATAAAAAAAAATGTCTAGATTCATTTGTTAAAATATTAGCAGTTAATATTCTTTAGTTTTGTGATCATTCTTTCATATTATGTTTACATAAGTATAAAAATTATAGCACATTATTTATACAGAAAATATGTTGATAAAAATATCCTGATAATACATACAGGTCTTATTCAAAAGAAGGATCATTAAATAATGTTAAAAGTTAAATCATTGTACTTTTAACAAGATTCGAGAGACATACTTTTATGAAAAAGACCATTACTCTACATACCTCTTTCGTTAACATTACATAACTAATTTAGAATGTTAAGATGTTGAAATGATGTAATAAATAACAATGACCAGTGAACATTTTGGCTTATGTAGAACTAAAGAAGTGCACATGGGTAAAAAACATTAAAACAATTTCTTCTATGTTTCATTGATTTGTAAAATTATGTTGTTATGTTAAACAAAATATCTGTTGTCATGTTAACAAAATATTTTTTATGAGGCTCTGTTAAGACCTGATCATGTTACCAAACAAATAAACTTAGAAATTGATATTTTCATATAGTTTCACCATAATTATGCAATTAAAGAATCATTTCATAGTATGCACTAATGAGAATAAATGCTATTGAAATTGTGATCAATTAATTAACCATGTGCTTCGTATCCTTCAGCTCCATTATATTGTACTTACTTTAGTCACTCTTATCTATTTAGATCACATTTACACTAAAAATAAATTATTTCTCTATGTAAAAACATTGTCTTTATATATATTAATATAATATTAATTTTACTTCGCCTCCTTTTTAACGATAACAGTCTTTTCTGTCGGTTTCACAGCAAGTTTCACCGTGGATCATTTCTTCTTTCTGTCCTGGGTGCACTTGGGGCAGAACCACTTACCTTTGGGTTTGATCTTGAGGTCGACGCAGGCGAAGTGGAACCACTCTATGGGGCAGTCGGGGTTGTCGCAGCCGATCATCTCGCCGTAGGACACTTGGTGGCACAGGCAGTAGGTGGGCTCGTTGGGGTCGACGGGCATGTCGAGCACGTCGCTCGGGTGGGCCATGCCCGCCACGGAGTCCAAGTCCGCGTTCTCCTCCTGCTCCTTGTTGGCGTTGGCCGTGGTCGTGGTGCCCTTTCTCGGCGTCTTCTTCTTCGCGGCGGACCTGCTGGCGGCGGCGTCGTCCTCGCTGGATGCACCTGCGCGTTTTTTCTTCCCCGTCGACGCCGCAGCTTTTTCGCTGCCCTTTAGCCTTTTCCTTCCTTTCTTGACCGTGGTGGGATTGGCCTCCTGATCCGCAGCAGCCTGCTGGACCACACGTGAATTCATAACTTTCTCTTGAATTTCAGATTCGAAGCGCGCGAGGTCAGAGTCAAGGCGACGGATATGTTTGTCCACTAATTCGTACGTCTGTATCGCGAGTTGCACTTTATCGTCCCCGTATTCTTTGGCCTTGTTGAACAACCCTTGGATGGTGTTCACCTTTTCTTTCTTCGTTTCCTCGTCCATTTTTGGTATGCTCGGAAGCAATTCGTCTGCCATAAGATCTATTGTCCTCATTAGGCCGTGCGCTCGGTCGTCGAGATCCCTCATTAATTTAAAGTTTCTCTGCAATTCTATCGGTAAATGTTGAAGACTGTCCAAATAATGCTCCAAATAAAGCGCCGAAGTCATCTTTTAATATTTCTTCCACGGTTCCGAATAAATGATGCTCTTGAATTAATTCTTCACTTGTTTTCAATAGTTTTTTTTTTCTTTTACTAGTTATTTAAAACACTGTTTATATGCAGTTAAAACAACTTTTTCTTCACGTGAATAAACGTAGATATTTAACAAAATATGAATAAAAATGCAAAAGCAAAGCAAACGAAAATTTCGTAAATTTCATTTCATTCATGCAATGATTGCCGATAGCCGAAGTTGCCAAATTGAAAAAATAATCAAAATGCTAGCAGACGACAGGAAGTTAATGTGCTGCCAGTTGAAAAAAAAATCTGTAGTCCATGGTTTGCGATCCGATAACGATATCGTTCAAAAACGAAACCTTTTTAGTTTTTGATCTTTGCTTTTTGCAAAGAATATTTTTGAGACGCACGCCTCTAGTCCACCGGTCGCGGCTCGCTGCGAAATCGCGGCGAAACAGGAATAGAGCGAGATGCAATATAGCGTATTGTCGTGTGGCAGATGAGACAGTAAATCGTTTCGCCGCGATTTCGCGGCGAACTGCGTCTGTGGAGTGTGGACTAGAGGCGTATATTGAACGATTCGGAATGCCGCATCCTACTATAACAAACGTGAAAATATGACATTGTTAGAGTAATACACGGGAATCGGGATTCTGATTCGATTAAAAAGAAGTGATTATTATTCTCTTTGGATTCGATTGTTTGAGTCCAAAGAGTTCTAAGCAGGGGCCGTACCACGAAACAGGCCTTGCAGAGGCGGCGCAAGGTGTGGGCGACCGCCCACGGCCTCGCGGTCCAAGGGGCCTCGCGCCTCTTGGACCCCGAGGATTTTTTTTGGGAATTTATCAATTTACGCGTTTTGAGACCCAAATATTATATTTTATAAAAAAAATAATTGCCTAAAAATAATCCATTTGGGCCTATGAAACTGTTTTGAGGCTCAAGCAATCGTACGAGAATGCAGCGTCCTACTCTAACAAACGTGAAATGACGTTGTTAGAGTAGGATTGTTTGAGTCTCAAAATTGTTTCGTGGTAGGCTATTATTATTTTAAGTTCACTTTGTACGACTTGCGAGGTAGGCCGGCGCGAGGCGCGCCATGTCGAGAAATCCCAATACAGTCCGCTTCGTTGCAGAATTTTTTAAATATAACGAAAGAGATAATATTCAGATTATTATGGAATTATTATAAGCAGTTTATATTCAAGGTCTGCAGTCATCTGCCCTCTGACTTTCCTAATATTATGTTAAACAAAGACAAAATTAAACAAAGACCTTATTACAGTTATTAGCCTGTGTACAATTTTTATTCTGAAATTTTGCCATTGGACCATTTGTGCCTCGTGTATTATCTTCCGCTATGATTTGTACTTTGAAGGTATTCAGTCATTGTATTAGTTTTAGTTTATAAATGCCTTGGATAGGAAATAAAACACAATATTTCAATTTATTTGTATTAGCAAATAAACAAGTTATAAAATATTTCCATAATAGAAATGACATTAGTCCAGTGTACCACGTTCTCAGGGACAGAAATTATCTGAACTGTATTTTTAAAATTTGTATGTTCAATAGGCAAAGGAGTATTTAAACTTAGCACTCCATTAAATGAAAATACAAATATAAAAACTAGCTGACGTGCTAAGAGTCCATGGTATTTCTGGATAAGCAATCAGCTTTATACAACACAAAATGTGAATTTCCTTCGCTTTTCGCGCTCACAAAGCTGCACATTATTAATATCAAATATATTACGTAACTATAATACATAAAACAGTACAATTACTGCCGATTACTCGTAGCATACATTATAACTTGTAAAATATTTAACATTTAAAATGATAAACTTTAAAATAAAAAAATGCAAATAAATAATTAGCGATTGCCCGTGGTGGCAATGGAGCATTTAATCTACATAATATAAAACATGCTTTTATTTTTCTTACATCTATACTTTACATTTCTTATCTACTCATACATGTAAGTTAAACTAATATGCTACAAATTCGTACATAACATAAACATGGTGTAAGGAATTATTTTCGTATGTTATTTGGGTATTATTGGTTATTTTTTTTATGTAAGCTAGTACTCGGCGTAGCATTGGCCCATGATTATTGTAACAAAAATGACGATAAAGTTTGGCCATGTTTTTTATATAATATTATATACGAACAAAAAATTATGAGAATATAAATAAAATATTGAGGCACATAAAATAATTTCTAGCTGTTTCATTTCTTTTCAAATCCCTCCCTTCACGTCAATATGTATGGCCAAAAGCCACCTTCAGAAAGTTATTGAAAACTATATAGTCTCAAATCGAACAAAAAGCAAAGCCTTTGGTATAGTTAAAACCATACACCAAACTACGCTACTTTCAACTTTACCACTGATTGGTCGATGGACCAAGCAATGGTAAAGTGTACATACACATGAATGATATTTCAGAAATTCAGCCTCACTTTGTTTGCATACTCTGTCTATACTTTTTATTCGATCTGAGAGAGTCGGTTGAGTACATAATATTTATAAAGTAGGTTAAACATTTTTGCCATTGGACCAATTTAACTATGGCAAGGGCAACATTTTTAAAACATATTTATATACGTTCCAATTTCCATTGATAATATAAAGATACAGTTTTTCAATTTCAAAATTACAATTCTCCAAATTGTATCCTAGCATTAAATGCGATATCATATTATTATGTGCACACTTTAAAAGACAGTTTATACACTTCATAAGCAAAGAATACTTCATAAATAGACAACGACGACTATTTCTTTACTTGATCAAAATTTATTTTGATCGATTTTATACTTATAAGTCTATAAAAAGTGATATTCAACCATAGTACGAATTTCATATTATATTTAAGCTTTCACACCAATATTACAGAATATCTGAAGGGATTATTGCAAAGAAAGTATATTATTATAATTTCTCTGATGTATACTTATAAAGGAATGCACACGTTATGTCGGCGCGCGGCGGGCCGGGCCGCTTATTCCTACGCTCATAAAATGTCTGGAAATAGCGGACCGCGACGCTGCACCCATCATAAGATGCGCGTACCTTGATCGAGCATATTATAAGGTACACAATGGGAACTTAAATCTAGCTAAATACATCTCCTACGATAAGAAAATTTGGTACATGTTCGTTGTTCATATAATTTTTAAATAACATTAGTAAGGTTGCCGAGGAGCAACGGAGATTTTCATGGAATGCGTTGTGTATAAAAATGCAAAATTGAAATAAAAGCGTTTACGAAAACAATGTTTTAGCTAAAGTGACCTAATCCACAAAAAATCTAAGTTGGGTATACATTTATTTTTAGATTTATCTATTTTTTGTGTAAAGCTAAAACTATAATGTTTATGAGCGCAAAACAATAGTGGATTACGCCACTTTAGCACCCACAACTTAGACATAATCTTACTCTTGCTACCGATAATAGAAAAGTTCAGTATAAAATGGAAGAAGCTACTTAGTAGTTTGTGATTATTGGCACTACGTACGCAGGTCACATTTTGTGATTATAAAATATTACGCTATTTGCTGTTAGGGTAGAGCCGCGTCTCCTGCATTTAATTTGATCTTAATCTGGTTCCTGCTATAGACATATTGTGTAAGATAACTTAGCATGGAAAATATCTTCTTACTAGCTATCTCATACTGTTAGATGCTCATAAAATATTTATGCGGCCCACCCCGCTGCGGCCCTACATAATATGTACGTCTTTATGAGCTTACTATTGACTGGCACGACCTATGTTAGCTATCCAGCAAATAGATATCAATATATAGAATTCTGTAGTTGAAACCAAATCAAGAACAGGAAACCAGCTTTAGTATCTATCTAAAATCTTAAGGATTTATGTACGTGAAGAACTTAGTTAAATCGCACATTTAAACTGGCATTTTAGCAAAAAGAAACGTCACGTAAAACTCAGACTAGTAGTAAAAAGTAATAATAAGGAAACCGCTTACTCATATTTCTCATACATAACTTCACAACCGCTAGTAAAAGAGATTTATATCGAGATAAAACTTTCAACAAGCGAAGCACCATTAATTGTGCTTGGGTGGGTTGTCTCGCAATATATATTCAATAAAATTAAACTCAAGGCGACCGCCAAATAACATGCCAACAACAGTAATGGGGAAGAAGACATTTTATCCCTACACCTAACTACTTTCGATAACTATATTCATATTTTTGGTTTAAGTTAATATGAACTATGAGTCTATGGTCTAGCAAATATGTCTCGTGAAAAAAAACTATTGACGCACCGTACCACAGATATACGCATGGAATTCTGTAAAAACTACTACACTAGTGTTTCATACTTGTCTAGGACATGACTTTGATTGTTTTCGTCGCCGTGGGAGCGGGAGCGAGGCCTAGGTGGTTCCGCGCTCTTCCCTTTTGTCTTCTTATCGTGGCCACAAGTACAGGCCACTGATGATTGTCGCTTCAACGTCTGTGCACGAGCGTTGGCCCATTGCGGGTCGAGCGACTCGCTTCGAGCGTACATCTGACGCTTGCGGCCCATAGTTGCGTGTGTGAACGCACTCTGTCCGCTATCGGACGACGGCCGCATGGTCTCACTGCGCATACAGACATTACCGCCGGCGCGTCTGAACGAATCTAGCACCCTTTCTTCAATTTCCTCAATATCCTTCTTCTTGACTAACCAAACCTCGTTTGAGACGCTCGAAAAGTAGCTTGTTCCCTTGCTGACGGATAGCTTCTGTTTATTTTTTAACTTATAAGCTTTGAGGTCCTCAGCGGCTTTGTTGGCGTTAGTACGAGCGGTGTCCGGCGACGCGACGTTGCGGAAAGCGGTGCCCTGCGATGGAAACTGATCGGGGATCTTCGCACCGAGGCTCGGAGAACGTATAGTCAGATCGACTGGGGAGGGCATCGGTTTGAACTCAGGCTTGATAATCTTCTGCGGTTCCGGCTTCTGTATTTTCTCCTCGTTGCTCTCGTTTCTCTGCCATTTCGCTGCTACGTTGCCCGTGATGCTAGGTTGACGCTCTAGCGTATTTTTATGGTTCAGGGTATTCGTTTTTTCGCTGTTGTTCTCAAAGAAGATGTTGTCCTTGAATGGCGTGGCGGGAGGAGGCAGGTCGCTATCCGATCCCAGTCGTTCTGTGCGAGATCGTCCCCGCACAGAACCAGGTCTAGAGAGTCGTCCAGCATTCGCACTAGCATCCTCTGCGGCCTTCTCGAATATTCGTATTTTGTCTCCGACCCCATTATTTTCTTCGGATTTATCATCTGCCTTGGGAGGTTCTGCGTCAACTTTTTTAGGGGCATCATCTAGTGCTGTTGCCTTTAGAGATTTAATTTCTTGTTTTACTTCAGGTTCAGTTACATTAGGTTTAGTATCATTATTTTTTGGCGCGGGCAGGGATAGTTTTTCAGGTTTTAATTGTATTTCCTTGGCTCCTTCCTTCTTGACTTTGGTGTCGTCCTCATTTTTGGAGTCGACTCTGTTGAATTTCTGTATGTTCGACAGGACGCCCCCGGAGAAGGAGGTGAGCTTGTCAGTTTTGGGCGGCGAAGACACTTTGGTCGAGAGGGTGATATAGTTATTTTTGGCAGCGTTGTCTTCTTTATCGTGGTTCTGCGTCGTGAACACGTTCTTTACAGTAGGAGGCGACGTGACTTTTAGGGGGGGCGACGGGACCTTACACTTGGGCGGGGACGGGCTATCCTTGGGTGGGGAGCTCAACTCGATCGGCGGCTCGTTTCTCGGTGGGGACTTGACGTTTCTTTTCGGTGACATTTTGACTTCGACCGAGTTTCTGTTCTCTTTGACGGATGGGGGGGAGTGCGTCGCGTCGGGGCGAGGCGAAGCGCGGCGTCACGCCCTACTGTCGGTCCACTGGTCGGAGTCGTCCTCGTCCGAGTCATTGTCGGAGTCGGTGTCGCTCTGTTCGACGGCGACGCGACGTGCGAGTATCGACGCGACGTCGTGGAGCGCCGGCGCGCCGCGCAGAGTGTCGTACTTGCCAACGTTGTCTTCGCACCTTTTCTCCACTTTCCGCAACTTGATACCTGCAATCAAACAATGTATTAAATCATAAAATGTCAAACAATAAAAAAAAGAAAGTTCAGTATTAACAATAACGCAAGCCATTTCATAGACAGATTGCCCGTTTTCACCAACAACACCTAAAATTTAGGTGTCCCCTAAGCGGGGATAAGGGGCACCTAACGCAAGTTTTGTTCTTGATGAATTGACAACCCCGTAACTCTTAGGGAGATCGCAGACGGCACACTTTTTATGTGATCGAGTCTGCGGCGCACATACATTCTGCATGGCCGTGCCATGCAGAATGTATGTGCGCGGTGCGCCGCCGGTCCCTTAGGTGACGTATATCACTACATAGTATAAAACAAATACGTCCATTGTCTATGGATCGTCGCAATACATCGTGCAGTCGCTTTATGTGTTTTCCAGCAATAAATGGCTTGTTTTTTTACGTTCACAGCCCACAGGACTCAAACCACAAGTACAAAAATTATTCGAAACATAAAGAATCTACAGTTAGGTTTTTTCTGTATGGATTTGACAGATTTCACTTGCGTGAGACGCCTTGCAAATATTTCAATTCAGTACTTTCGAAATGCGTTTAAACGCGTCGCGGGTTGCGGTCTGTACTTTATAATAGGCTATTTGACGGTAAGATTCTTTTGTGATTATTTGCTTTAAATGCATAAAATGATAGTTTTTTATGTGATTTACATAAGTTTTAATAAAAATAAAAAAAGACGGGTTGCACTCCGGGAGTGCCGGCAAAAGTGAAAACTTGATTATTAACGTTGTGCATTTTTTTAAACTCATTTTTTATGAAAATCGATTATTAAAAAATCGATTTTTTTAATTAATCGAAACCCTTACAATCGATTAAATTTTTAATCCATTTTTTATAAAATGGATTAAAAAATTAAGGTCAATGTGTCGAAGTCCGGCATACTTTTCTAAAATTAAAGTTTAACATAATTTATTGACTCGAGATTCGCTTTTTAAAGTAACTTGTGTCATCGGAAATTATTAATTAGAATAGAAAAAAATACAAGAGATCGAGAATTATTAATATATTATATTAATTAGACCTATAATGATCTAAAAATAATCTTAATTGCCGTATTTTTTTACTTACGTGGTATTTTTTAAAAACTCGGCGTGTAGACGGACTTCCCTTACAGTTTGAGGTAAGTCCGTCTAGCAGCAGTATAGCCCTAACTTGTGAAGTAAAATGCATGGGCAACGGTTTCTAGCAAAGCCGCAAAACGGCCATTCAAATATGTGTTTAAGGTGTCGGTAGTAAGGTTCGCATTCCAGAGAAAATTAATTTTATATCATTTTAAGGCTAGTCCGGCATATCGTAAGTCTAAGTGGTTGTAAACATTTTCATTTCGCCGCTCAATTAAAATTTTAAGGTGTTGGTCCGGGAGGTAGGATTTTTTAAAGGAAATTTCCTGCTCTTAAGGGATCTTTTTTCAAATTTTAATTATTTCAAATAATTTTTGGTTTTTGGAATATTAAAAAAACCAAACCCTTCTTTTTTTACTTTATTGTTTATAAATTTTGCCATTTTTATCAGCCCGTCTTGTATGCTCTTTTCGTGCAGTAAAATTTGGGCAATGCTATGATTTAGGAGTCCTAAGTTGAAATGCAAATTAACAATAAAGACATGTATATTTGAAAAGGTTGGTTGACAATATCTGATTCGAGGCAAGACCGGCATAATATGACGGCCTTTCCTTATGAAAACTAGACGGACTTCCCAATTATTGCAATTTTAGGTTAGACACATGTTGCAGGTGATAATAACAAAATTAAAGCGATATTAACGAATCGAACACCAGTAATAAGTAAAAGGATCACTAAATTACTTATGTAATCCAAGATACTCCAAAAACTCCTTCGTATTTCCACTTTTTTTTTTTTTTTGGCAGAGACTTACACTGACTGCGAGTACAAAACGGGAAAAAATTTTGAGATCATTTTTTTCGTAACAGGTAGTTAGTAGCGACATATCTGTTTCTTAGGCCAAACTAACTTTGCAATATTGTTTTACATGGTTTTACCCACTGAGCCATATGAAACTAGTCGTTCAAATATGGAAGTTATTGCCGCTAGACGGACTTACCTCCCAGACGGACTTCGACACATTGACTATAATCGAAACCCTTACAATTTTTTTAACCCATTTTTTATGAAAATCGATTTTTAAAAAATCGATTTTTTTAATTACTTAATCGAAACCCTTACAATCGATTAAATTTTTAACCCATTTTTTATGAAAATCGATTTTTAAAAAATCGATTTTTTTAATTAATCGAAACCCTTACAATCGATAAAAAAAAACAATCGATTGTTCGATTAATCAATTTCGATGTTACAACACTACTCTCCAACCGTCTTACGGTTTTTCCAAGGTTTTTCGATCAGCACGAGAATCTGACGCGAGTTTCACAGTTTTTACCCATCCCACAAAAGTGCTCAACGCCGCTAAAGAAGTTTTCACTTCAATAACAACTAATATATCCAAAAACCCAAAAATATGTTTGGCTTTTTGTTTCTCGTGCCACTTATTCGAAAACGATCCGGATTGGCTAATGTCGTGATGACGTCATAGGCGAGTAATGTCGTTTACGTTGGGTTTGTTGGAGCTTGAAATAAACGTGTGTAAACCAACGTAGGTTTACACGCGCGTGACGTCACTTACAAAGCGCGACGCCATATTGCTGAATAAAGCGTTTCGGCGGCTTATTCGAATTTTGAATTTTTATTTACATGTTTCTTATGAAATACGTATTTTAAAATAAAAAAAAAATACTTTAGATGAACTTAATCGCAACCAAGTAATTCAAGATAGAAATTAAAAATCTGTCAAATACCCTATTCAAGTCTATCTTCTATTTACCTTCTCTGATAGCCTTGAGCAGGTCCGAGCGGGGGTCCGGCGCGGGGTCCTCCGTCGGGCGCGGGGGCTTGAGGGCGGAGGCGCCGCGCAGCAGGGAGGCAGGCGACGGCGGGCGCGGCCGGTCGTCGGGCGGCGGCGGCGCGGGCGGCGCGGGGGGCGGGGTGGGCGCGCGCGGGGGCTCCTCTGATGACATCATACCTGGGATACAAGTTAATGCTAAGTACTCACATACAGTTCTGCTCGATAGTTTTACTCGAAATGGAGCAAAAACCACTGTGTGGACCGCAAAACTCACAGCTCGAAGGCTCGCATCGAGCCAGTTTAAAGGCTCGAGTCGAGCCGGCTTGACAAATTTTTTGACACTAGTTTTTATCATTCGTAGCTAATTTCCTTCAAACTGGAGTAAAACTATCGAGCAATGCTGAATGTGTGGACGAAAGCCCGAGCATTGGTTTTTACTCTACGTGATTGCTCGATCGAGCAAAACGGTATGTGAGTACTTACACTTAGTGAGGATTATGTTTAAAGAAACTTAAAGCTAAGAAACGTTTGATTATGAATGAAGCGAAAAAAAAATTAAGAGCCAATTTGTCAGTAAAATATGCTATACAATATACGGTACATCATCATAACATAATCCGATCAGACACCGGTGTTGGGACACATTGTATTGATACATAATCAACTTCTCTGATAACACACTCTGAAACGAACTGTCACCAGCAGTATTTCCGGACCTATACGACCTGCAAACCTTCAAGAAAAGAGCGTATTCCCTCTTAAAAGGCCGGCAACGCACCTGCAGCTCTTCTGATGTTGCGAGTGTCCATGGGAGACGGTAGTTGCTTACCATCAGGTGACCCGTTTGCTCGTTTGCCCCCTTATTTAATAAAAAAAACATACATCTGATTTCAAAGCAAGGTAGTGTGTTTTATATATGGGTATCATTTACAAATTACCCTTCGTTACAAAATAAGCTGCTAATAAACGTTCATTTAGCTTCAATCAATTTTATTTACACTAGCCAAGGTATTGCAGTATACAAAATGCCATACCAATAACCGCGTGCATGTGGTCCAAGTGAGCGTCGAGCGCGGAGCGGTGCGGCGGCGAACCGTTGAGCGTCGGCGCGTCAGGCGGCGGCGGCGGGGGCGGCAGCGTCGATCTGTAAGTTGGAAACAATTTGTATTATTTGCGAGGTAAGAACCAAGAAACTTTCTCTGCTTTTTATCTGTTTAGGTCAGGGGTTCCCAAGCTTATTTTGTCTACTGCCCACTTTGAGAACAAATTATGTTTTAGCGCCCCCTTACTTTCAATTTAAAATTAATCATCCCCCATTCAATTTAAAATGAATACACAACGCACAGTGTGATAAAAACCTCGATTTTGTTTCACCGCGTTTTTCTTTCAAAATACTATAGTTGATAGCTATATAATAAACATTAGAGTAAAACTCCGAGATCGATATTCTTTGTAGTTATTTTTTTAAAGAGTGTCAAAGTTGGCGTTTTTCCGGGTCAAAAATTTGCATAAAAATTAATTAAAAAAAAACTAATCAAGTACATTAATTTTGTTTATACCAATTGAACAAGCACTTAATACTTTACTTTTTCTCCAAATTTGGTTAACCTACTGTGATCAAGTAGGGAGATATTTATTAATTTAATAATTTTAGTTTTTAATTTTTAATTTCGCGATTAGATCGAATTAGAAAAAGTTTTAAGCATGAGTCGATAGTATGAGTAATCCTTTATCAATGTTATTAAAAATCACACTCTAATAACCTCTGTGTCAGAAGCAAGGGCGTCGCCAAGGGGTGGCAGCTGCCCCCCCCCCCCCTAGAGATTCTAAAAAAGTAGCCAAGTATAATGCAACCAAAGTACTAAGTCTTTGAGTTGATTTGCTTGAAGTTCAAGCCTTGAACAATCATTCCCGTACATCAAAACTCGAATGAATTCACCAATTCCACTCTAATTCATACAGAATGAGAAAAGTATGAATTGTAGTAGGTAAAGTCAATTTGCCCCCCCCCCCCCCCTGCGCCATCGGCTGGCGACGCCCTTGGTCAGAAGTTATATCGAATTTAATTTTTTTTAAATAAAAATTCGGATTTTTTGTACCTAGGGTTGTCACTAAAGGTCTCTTGTTTGATTTATCCGGTTGATACGCAAATTCGCAATCGATATCCTATACAAAAAATATCAATATCACGTTTAGGTAGGTCTAATAATAAAAAATCTAAAAAGTGAAAAAATATAACGTAAACTAATGATTTTATATGCTCAAACAGTATCTAATCAGTAATCACCTTCTGATGTAGTCGGGGAAAATAAAATATCAACTTTAGTGACAACCCTAGGTATAAAAAATCCGATTTTTTATTAAAAAAAAATTGAATTGGATATAACTTCTGACACAGAGGTTATCAGAGTGTGATTTTTAATAACATTGATAAAGGATTACTCACACTATCGTTTAATGCTTAAAACTTTTTCTAATTCGATCTAATCGCGAAATTAAAAATGAAAAACTAAAATTATTAAATAAATAAATATCTCCCTACTTGATCACAGTAGGTTAACCAAATTTGGAGAAAAAGTAAAGTATTAAGTGCTTCTTCAATTGGTATAAACAAAATTAATGTTACTTGATTAGTTTTTTTTTAATTAACTTTTATGCAAATTTTTGACCCGGAAAAACGCCAACTTTGACACTCTTTAAAAAAATAACTACAAAGAATATCGATCTCAGAGTTTTACTCTAATGTTTATATAGCTATCAACTATAGTATTTTGAAAGAAAAACGCGGTGAAACAAAATCGAGGTTTTTATCACACTGTGCAACGCCCTCATTTTTTTTCTGGGTCCCACAACGCCCCCTGTAGACCTTCAGCGCACACAAGGGGGCGTTATCGCCCACTTTGGGAAAGACCGGTTTAGGTATATTTTAGTATTTTTTTAATTTTAATGTACGCCTTAAACTGGCAATTTCTTCACGTACTTTGCCTTTTATTTTAAAAAAGACAATAACAGCCACATGGACTACTAGCTTCAGTGTGGAGCATAAAGTTAATAATATACCTAGCGGAATAGAGAAACAAAGGCTCGAGCAAGCGAGATGTCACTATCAGTAACACTGCGTGGTAAAAAGAGAGGTGTGATACATGACAGCAGAACCAATTTATTTCATCTGTTTGACGTCCAGTCGGCACTTATCGGCACGTTGACAATTTAATCTCATAGAAAGATGCTTGTGTAAGTGTATACGTCAACAAATTTATACACACAGACGTAAATCAATTTCGGTTACGTTTGACAGCTCTATTCCGCTAAATAAATTAACTATATGGCGTTAACATTTATAATCGTAAGGTATAAAACATAAGAATGCATGAGGATGATAGAACACATATTTTGACGTTAAAAGTTAAAACAAAAAGTTTTGTTGCTCTGTAACAACTCTGTAACCGACAAAATTGTTAAAAAAGGTTATTGGCTTTCGTGTTATTTAGTTTTAAAGTAAAATATATATTAAATTAAAATACCTTGTTGGCGTGTGATGCGGCGTGTCGTCGGCGCCGAGTTGCGGCGGCGCGGGCGGCGGCATGTTGGGGCGGGCGCGGCGCGGCGTGCCGGCGCTCGTGATGCTGCCGCCGTATATCGGCTCCACCGCGCCGTACGGCGACTCCTCGCCCATCACTTGGACCACACACAAATTTTTTGTATTGTTAGGGAAATAATATACATTTTTTTTATGTAAGTAATTTCTTTAGGAAAATGCTATCAGTTTTATCCATATTTATAAAGACACTTTCCTCACGTTCCACTTAGCGTTAAAAACGATCAAAACGCTCAAAATAGGGGACAATTTGAGTTTTGATCGATTTTAAAGCTAAGTGGAACGCAGGGTTTGCGTTTTAAAAGTCAGTCATTAAAAGTACCAGGTCACATCATAAAATTGGTTGAAAACCACTGCTTAAGGCTGCGTTTCCACTGAAGCGGAACGGAGCTTAGCGGTGCCCGAATTGACCAATCGTGCTATTCCAGCGGAATGACAGCGAAGCGGAGCGAAGATTTCGAGCATGGTGATTGGTCAATTCGTCACCGCTAAGCTCCGCTCCGCTTCAGTGGAAACACAGCTTTACGTAGCAGGTCATTGAACTCACCGTGGCCGTTGCCCGTCAATCTTGGCGGTCGCGGCTGATGGTCGATCTCTATGGAGTTGGGGCGGGCCGCCTGCGACGGCGTGCGGCTTAGCGGCGCGCGGTAACCACCGTCCGTTACTGTTGTCTCTGTACCGTGAAATAACTATGTAATTGATGTGAAAGAGTAGATGTTAAAACTAATGCAATTTACATACAAACATACATTATTTTTGGTTTTGGTATTGTATTGGTTTCGAGAAATTAACGCTCTTACAGACGAACGGCACGCGTCGACGGCAGCCGTCGACAAGTGTAAAAAAACCAATGACAGAAAGTGGCCGTCGACAAGACTAGTGCCGTTTGTCTGTAAGTAGCCTTAACACTAATTTTATTTTTTCATTTAAAAGCGTTTTACTTTATTTTTTCCAAAGTTTTATAATACTTATAAATATCTTAAAATATTGGTATCAGAATCAAGTCAATAGTGTGCGATGGCAGGGCGCTTTGTCTCGCGCATAATATGGTCTCGAATGTGGCATGAGACAGGGTGGGTTGACGTCACCAACCCTGTTCAATATCTACGTCAATGATTTGATACGTGAGCTCAGTGGCACCAGGCTCGGCTGTCATATAGACGGCGTAGTATAATAACATCAGCTACGCAGACGATATGGTGCTACTTAGCGCATCTGTATGTGGCATAAGAAAGCTGATATCCATCTGTGAATCCTATGCAAATACCCATGGCCTGATTTATAATGTAAAGAAGAGCCAGGTCATGGTTTTTGGGGTGGGGGGCCGGTGTCCACCTAGTGTCCCATCTGTTTGTATTAACAAAAACCTCCTAGAAAGGGTCTATAAATTTAAATACCTGGGACACTACTTGACACCGGACCTTAAGGATGACTGTGACATTGAGAGGGAACGGAGGGCGCTATCGGTGAGAGCTAACATGCTCGCTCGTCGGTTTGCGCGTAGCTCACTTAATGTCAAGGTGACCTTATTCAGGGCTTATTGCACCTCCTTCTATACGTGTAGCCTGTGGGCCAATTACACCCGGAAATCGTATAGCGCTCTTCGTGTCCAATTCAATAACGCGTTCAGGGTGCTGTTGGGGCTGCCTTGGCGCTGCAGTGCGTCAGGGATGTTCGCGGAGGCACGTGTAGACTGCTTTTATGCGACCATGCGAAATAGATGCGCGTCCCTGGTGCGTCGGGTGAGGGGCAGTATCAACAGCATACTGAACATGTTTGCTGAACGGCTGGACTGTCTTTATGTTAATCGCTATGGCGCGGTGTCACATGGATTGATAATATAGCTGATAAAGTAATGTTAATATATTCTACTGTTAGCAAATATTTTGTTTAAAATAAACTTAAATTTAATTATAAATACTAACTCTAAATCTTAAGAATAAAGTGACATTACTAACAATTGGGCCAAATGTAGTCTGAAAATAAAAATTATTATTATAATTTATAGTCGCCGATTTTGGCGGCCGTTATGTATTTAGACCTTGGATAATATGCGACTTCTTGCGCTACTGTATCAATCTGAATCAACACTATCGTTACCATCATCACAATCATCATCATCATCACAGTATACTCACGCTGGTAAGGCTCGGGCGCGGGGCGGTACGGCTCCACGTTGTATCGGCGCAGCTGAGCCGGCGCCATGATGTGTTCGCCGCGCGTCACCGCCTCCGCCTTCTGGCGGTCGCGCGTCGAGTGCGGGACGCGCACGCGCCGCGCGGTGCGACCGTCCGCGTTCGTGCGCGGTTGACGGACCTGAAAGTGTGAAAATGTTGTTATAAAAATGGTCTGATTTATTCTAAAAGTGACGTTTATTATGCTGAGAGCCATTTTCGCTACTTTAGAGTTATTGTTTATTCTGTGTGAAATATGATATTTTAACTTTTATGTATCAAAGGAATAACTGAAACCATGCCATACTGCTTCGTTATGTTACGTCGTCCAAATGGAACAGCGCAATGTTTGCGACATAGCCGCATTACGGCAACGTGCGACGAACACAATACAAGACGGTGACAGTACAGAACATCATTTACCGTGACACAGTCATCATCTCCTGTCGTATACAATAATATCGAGGCGAGACCACGCAGAGCAGTAGCCTCGCTTTTTTGTCGCTTTCTTTTAGTTTCAGTTGTAAAAACTCCACCAACTCTACCAAGTTAGCATTACGTAATTTAAAAAACGGTTGTCTGTAAAGTCGGTTTACTGACGATAGTTGAACGTGACAACGTGCGTCTTTGTCGCTCGTTCCGCGCTCTCGCTTGCACTTCAAGCCTTAAATGGAACGCCTCAGAGCGAGGTAACGCCGCATAAGTCATGTTTTTTCGTGCGTGTCGAATCGAATTATAAGACGTTGTCACGTCAAAACTCATTTCCCCGACTGTACATTTCTGCTTAGCACAATTTTCCCCGACTGTACATTTCTGCTAAACAACTCATTTCCCCGACTGTACATTTCTGCTAAACAACTCATTTCTCCGACTGTACATTTCTGCTAAACAACTCATTTCCCCGACTGTACATTTCTGCTTAGCACAATTTTCCCCGACTGTACATTTCTGCTAAACAACTCATTTCCCCGACTGTACATTTCTGCTTAGCACAATTTTCCCCGACTGTACATTTTGCTAAACAACTCATTTCCCCGACTGTACATTTCTGCTTAGCAGAATTTTCCCCGACTGTACATTTCTGCTAAACAACTCATTTCCCCGACTGTACATTTCTGCTAAACAACTCATTTCCCCGACTGTACATTTCTGCTAAACAACTCATTTCCCCGACTGTACATTTCTGCTAAACAACTCATTTCCCCGACTGTACATTTCTGCCTAGCACAATTTTCCCCGACTGTTTATTTCTGCTAAAGAACTCATTTCCCCGACTGTACATTTCTGCTTAGCACAATTTTCCCCGACTGTACATTTCTGCTAAACAACTCATTTCCCCAGTTGCTTTCGTTAAAAGTTATTCGTCCGTTACCCAATCATTCGTTTTCCCGACAAAAGAACAAGCAGTCATCGTAGATGCGATAGACGACATGCAAATCATAGACTATGCCTACGCCTTCGGTAAAATTATCGATCCCGCAAAAATTAGATTCCTCAGTAGGATATCTAATAACCGTGTATGCCTTCAACTAAGGAAGTCGCCGAAGAGTTAACAGACGTCCATCAGTGTATCGTACTAAACAATATGAAAGTACCCATTCGTCCTCTGATAACGAGGAATAAACGCATCATACTGTCCAACGTATGCCCTATAATACCGCACAATGTAATCGAAGCAAAATTAACAGAGATGAAGATAGAATTTTCACCGGTATCTTTTATCCGGGCCGGTATCACCGAGCCCGGATTTAATCATATACTCAGTTTTCGTCGGCAGACTTACGTTCCACCGGAAGTCATTAATACTTTGCCTGAACGTATTCAGGTGGACTTTGACGGTACATCCTACTGGATTTACGTGTCCTCAGACTCGATGACGTGCTTTTTATGCAAAAAAGAAGGCCACGTCGCTAATAAGTGTCCAGGCAATACACAGTCGAATGAGAATTCGAATCCCGCTAACAACGCTAGTGATATTTTGAACGTCCCTGATTTCCGTCCGCCCGTAACTTTCAAAAGACCGCACCCGCCTACTACGACCGAATCGTCGCTAAGCGCGCCCGCTCCTACAGAAATATTATTGTCAGATAACGAGGCCATGAGTGAGTCCGATTCGAGCGAAGTTTCCATCGATGACACTGACCCGGCTAAGAAAGTTGTTAAAAAACAAAAAAGGACGATCGACATACAACCCTCGGAGATTACAGAAATTGAAAAGATTTTGGAAAGCGGCGATTACCCCATGTCGATTAAAGAATTTATGAGTTTCTTAGATGAATCGTACGGTAAAGAAAATATTCTACAGATAAGCTTAAAGTACACGGATGATATTGGACAGTTAGTTAAAATTTTAAAAGAAGTTATAAAAGAAATTTCGGCAAGAAAAGTTAAAAATCGGATTACTCGTATGATTAAAAAACTTAGCACATATTAACATCATGAATCTTAAAATTGTACAATGGAACAGCCGTAGTATTTTACCGAAGAAAGCTGAATTGGAGACGTTTCTGAGCAGGGAAAGTGTTCATATATGTATTTGTTCCGAAACGTGGCTTTCTGGCGATAGAAATTTCAATGTATCGGGCTACTGCTGTTTCAGACAGGATCGACATGACGGGTTCGGTGGTTTGATTATTTTAGTGCATGTCTCGCTTCCAGCTAGAGTAAAAGAATTAAATTTAACATCGAATAAACTCGATATGTTGTGTGTAGAATTGATTAATCAAAGTTCAATTCAATACGTATTAGGTGTGTATTCACCGAGTAATGTTAGGATAAGGAAGAGAGATTTTGACGAATTGTTCTCTCTCTTTAGCCGTAAAACCCTAATAGCAGGTGACTTCAATGCTCACCATGCTTCCTGGTCCTACACTACTGACGGCAGAGGTCGTATGATTGCAGAATCTTGCTCGGACCATAACTTTTCCTTCCTAAATGATGGGAGTCCAACCCGTATTTCAAAAGTACACGACAGAATAGTTTGTTCTTCTCCGGACATTTCCTTCACCAGCTCCGATTTGGTGCTAGCGTGTTCTTGGGCCGTCACTAACGAAAATTTTGGTAGCGACCATCTACTTATTATGATCAAAATTAAAAACCATTCGCTATGTGAACATTTTTCAAAACGAAACGTTAAACGAGCAGATTGGGAAGGGTACGAATCGGACATTGAATCGAAATGTAGCACGTTTATTTTTAGTGATAGTGTTCAGGAAAATTACGATAACCTTTTCGGTATCATTAGTAGCGCAGCAGATGCTTTCATACCTTCGACACGAATTAGCGCAGGTCCTCTTTCTAAATTCAAACCGAAGCCGTGGTGGAATCAAAATCTGTCGAGAGCGATAGCGGAAAGGAGGCTCGCTCTTAAAACACTACGCAAAAACCGTACGACAGAAAATTATTTAGCTTTCAAAGAGAAGGTGGTCGTAGCCCGCAAACTAATACGGCAGGCCAAACTAGATTCGTGGCAGAAATTCTGTGAAAGTATCGATTATAAAACGAATTGCACCGATATGTGGCGTAAACTTCGATGGATCAAGGGATATCCGAGTAGAACGAACACGTTAACGGAGGAGGAGGCGCACCAGTTCGTGAGGAATCTAACTCCCGACGGCGCGGCTCCCCCACCGCGTAATCAGTTCTTTAATAATTCCCGGGATCAAACGTGTTATCTTATCACAATGGCCGAGCTGGTTTCTGTAATCAAACGAAAAGATACTTCTGCCGGTTTAGACGCTGTGTTGTATTCTATGATATATCGCCTCCCAGGTAACGCTAAACTCATCATCAAACTCTAAAACTATCAAACTCTAAAACTATCAAATAATCATTCGATCTACACCTCCTCGACGATTCCTCATCAATGGCGAAACATTAAAGTCATCGCTATACCTAAACGCACCGGTGCTGATTTAAAATATCGTCCGATATCGCTGATTAATTGTCTTTGCAAAATCTTTAATAAAATTATCCAAAAGACTGGAACAGTTTTTCGAAGGAAATAATTTTTTTCCCGATTATATGATAGGCTTTCGTCGAGGACGATCCTGTTCGGACGGCCTCGCGCGGTTCGCCATGGATGTGGAACTCAGCTTTAATAAAAAAGAATTCCTTTTGTGTGCATTTACGGACATCGCGGATGCCTACAACTGTGTATCGGTCGAGGCGCTCATCGAGCGTCTCGTCGAATTCGGTGTCGATGTCCATATTTGCAATTTTGTACGAGAATTTCTCAGTTGTAGGTTTATTGTCTATAAATTGACAAACGGTGAGGTGATCGTGAGAATTTGTCGCGACGGCTTGGCACAGGGGGACCCCATCTCCCCGATTTTATTTAATATTGGATCACTTAAAATTAAAGTTTTGGCTTCCCCAAAATTAAGAATTGGGCAGTATGCGGACGATTTTGTTTTATATTGCAGCAGTAAAGAAATCACCGAATGTGCTTCACTAATGCAGGAGACTCTAAATAGTTTTGAAAAACTCTTAAACGAAATCGGTTTACAGTTGTCACTCAGTAAAACTAAAATATGCATCTTCACCCGAAAATATCGCGTTCCCTCTGTCGAAATTAAATTGTACAATGTTACCTTAGAGATTGTTAAGTTTGTAAAATTTTTAGGTATTTGGTTCGACCATAGATTGAATTGGAAAAAACACATTAACGAGACGCACCAAAAATGTCTAAAATACAATAATATTTTAAGTTGTGTCAGTGGCTTCAAATGGGGAGTTCATCCCATTCACCTAAGAAAATTGTATATAAGTCTTATCAGGAGTCGACTAGAATATGGAAGTGTCGTATTCGCCAACGCCAATCAGAACGTTCTTAGCAAACTGGATCTTATTCAGAACCAGTCTCTGAGGCAATGCGGTGGTTTGATCAAGACTACGCCTGTTCACGTATTAGAAAACGAACTTTGCATACCTCCTTTAAAAATTCGAAGACAATTTTTATCTGACAAATTTTTTATTAAAACTTTTTCGCGCCGCGACGATTATTTGATAAAACTTGTGGTCGATTTTATAAGTGAGATTGATTCCGGAACTCACTATTGGAATAGGAACGGTCTTCCTGTGATCGTCGAAAGTTACAAGAATCTTAATCACTTATCAATCTCGAGATACGACATTTGGCCTCCGTACGAACTCGATATACATAGTTACGATATTCCATTTCAGGACGTATGTTTTACCGAAGTTCCGCTCGTACATAGGGCTAAAAAGTTAATGTCCCCGATAGAACTTAAAGCGGCTAGTGTTCAGCTACTGTCCACTAAATACTGTAACTACGTACATATTTACACGGACGGTTCGAAATCTTCTGACTTCGCAGGTTGTGCATTTTACGACTCTAAATCTAAGACCAAAGGTCAATTTTTAATTGACAATAATATTATTCCAATCATGAGTGTAGAAATAATAGGCATACTTAAAGCATTACAATACATAGAAACTACTACCTATCGACGTGTCGTCATCGTTACTGATTCTAAGAGTGGACTTTTGCATTTGATGTCTTGTAGTAAAGGTAGCACGGGTAGGCCCGAAGCTTTCCTCGTTATTAAATGTATTTACAATCTAATACGTAATGGGGTTAATGTTCGCCTGCAGTGGGTCTCATGTAGGTATTTCCGGAAACGAGATTGTCGACGCTTTGGCGAGTGCGGCACGATCCGTCGGTTCGTCTACTGTTGTGACACCTTATCGCTATGATTATTTAGGAACTATTAAGAAGAAATGTTTTGATATGTGGAACCAATATTTCCAACAAAAATCTGTAAATTCGGGTATTTGGTATAGGACCTTAGTAGACAAACCACCGAAACGTCCTTGGTTCGCAGACGCCAATCTCAATAAAAGAGATTTAACTCTCTCCTTCCGCCTCCGTTCAAACCACATTCCATTGAATAATTTTATTTACCTTATGGGGAAAACGGACAATCCCAACTGTACCGCTTGTGACCGATACGAGGACCTCTACGAGGGCTGCTATTTATGTATCCGAAATTAAAAAAAGAAACAAACACATATCATTTAATATGGTTTTATTGCTTTTCAAAATATTCGCCGCGATGATCGACACACTTTTGCATACGCTGGAACCAATTTTCATAGCACTTTTTCCATTCTGATTGAGGTATCTCCAAAACATGCATTTTGAACGCATCAACAGCCTCTTCGCGGCTCGAAAAACGTTGACCACGTAATTTGTTCTTCGCGTATGGAAATAAAAAGAAATCGTTAGGTGCCAAATCAGGGCTGTACGGCGGATGACCAGTCAATTCGATCTTTTGACCCTCCAAAAACTGAGTTGTTTCAGCTGAGGTGTGACAGCTAGCATTGTCGTGATGTAATATGATTCTGCGTTGTCGGTTGTCCTTTCTTATTTCTTCAAAGACTTCTGGTAAACAAATGGTCGTATACCATTCAGAATTAACCGTTTTACGATTCTCTAATGGCACTGTAGCCACATGTCCATTAATTCCAAAAAAAAACAGGCGACCATTTTCTTCAAAGTACTTTTTGCACGAGTAACTTTTGTTGGTTTCGGCTCATCTTGGAACACCCACACCGTTGACTATTGTTTAGTTTCGGGGATGACCCCGATGCATATGAATGCATATGAATGCATAGATCCAAGATTCATCACCTGTGTAGATATTATAAACGGCTTTTGACGTACCACGGTTGTATTTTTTTATCATTTTTTTGCACCAATCGACACGAGCCCGTTTTTGATCGATTGTAAAGTTGTGCGGAATCCAACGCGAACATATTTTTTTTACAGCCAAATGTTCGTGTAATATCTTATGTATGCTCGTCATACTTATGCCTAAGGACGCCTCTATCTCGCGATATGTAACATGACGATCACGCATTATTAGTTCCCGCACAGCATCTATATTTTGTGGGACAACAGCTGTTTTTGGGCGACCTTCTTTATTTTCATCCGTGAGCATAGACCGCCCACGATTAAACTCACTGTACCAGTGATAAACAGTGGTTTTTGATGGTGCTTCATCTCCAAAAGTTGCGGTGAGTTGAATAAAGCACTGTTGTTGATTTAGCCCACGCCGAAAATCGTAGTAAATCATTGCACGAAAATGTTCACGCGTTAAATCCATGGCAAATGAAGACACGCAATTTTCAAAATGACGCCACAATGGAAAAATAATTGACAGTCACATGAAACAAAATGTATTCTTCAACCAAAGAGTTCTATTTTCAAATGTTGTAATTACTTTTTAAATATTGTTCTTGTAAGTGGCCAGTTCCGGATACATAAATAGCAGCCCTCGTATCACATGCTCATGGAATGTAGGAGGAACGAAGATATCAGGCTTGAACTTATACAACATGCTAAATGTAACAACTTGTTCTTTTTTGTTCAGAACATTGTCATCTAATTTTAAGGCTGAATACAGTGATCTATTTTTAAGTTATGTAATCCACTCATTGTATTTAAGAGATTTAGATCTAAGTTTTCTGTAATTAATAATGTTTTAAGGCCGACTTAATCTTACGATGTAAGGCCTTTAAATAAAGAAGAAAAAAAAACTCATTTCCTTGACTGTACATTTCTGCTTAGCACAATTTTCCCTGACTGTACATTTCTGCTAAACAACTCATTTCCCCGACTGTACATTTCTGCTTAGCACAATTTTCCCCGACTGTAAATTTCTGCTAAACAACTCATTTCCCCGACTGTACATTTCTGCTAAACAACTAATTTCCTCGACTGTACATTTCTGCCTAGCACAATTTTCCCCGACTGTACATTTCTGCTAAGCACAATTTTCCCCGACTGTACATTTCTGCTAAACAACTCATTTCCCCGACTGTACATTTCTGCTTAGCACAATTTTCTCCGACTGTACATTTCTGCTACACAATACATTTCCCCGACTGTACATTTCTGCTTAGCACAATTTTCCCCGACTGTACATTTCTGCTAAACAACTCATTTCCCCGACTGTACATTTCTGCTAAACAACTAATTTCCCCGACTGTACATTTCTGCTTAGCACAATTTTCCCCGACTGTACATTTCTGCTAAACAACTCAAATGGAACGCCTCAGAGCGAGGTAACGCCGCATTTTGCGTCATGTTTTTTCGTGCGCGCAGCCCATATCGAATTATAAAACGTTGTCACGTCAAAAAGGTATGCAGGCGTCTACATACCTTCTTCCCCCTATCGTGCTGGATCCTCTCAGTGTCCTGCAGCATCTCGCGGCGCCACAGCTCGAAGAAGTAGTCCGGGTCGGTATAGAACTTCCTCGCGTCTCGGCCATCATCGCGGAACTCGTTGAGTCGCTCGAGCGGCGTGGGTTGGTCGCAGCGAGCGTACACGTGAACATTTGCTGCCGAAGAAGCTACATACCTTCTTCCCCCTATCGTGCTGGATCCTCTCAGTGTCCTGTAGCATCTCGCGGCGCCACAGCTCGAAGTAGTCCGGGTCGGTATAGAACTTCCTCGCGTCTCGGCCATCATCGCGGAACTCGTTGAGTCGCTCGAGCGGCGGTGGACGGTCGCAGCGAGAACAGCTGCTGCTAAAACTACATACCTTCTTCCCCCTATCGTGCTGGATCCTCTCAGTGTCCTGTAGCATCTCGCGGCGCCACAGCTCGAAGAAGTAGTCTGGGTCGGTATAGAACTTCCTCGCGTCTCGGCCATCATCCCGGAACTCGTTTAGTCGCTCGAGCGGCGGTGGACGGTCGCAGCGGGCGTACGTAGCGAGCATCGCCGACGGCATCGTGGTGCGCGAGAACAGCTGCTGTTGGAACGACCGCGCCGAACGGAAGGCCTTCCGCATTTGGATGTCTTGCAGGGACACTGGAATGTAAAATGGACGAATAAGTAAGAGTATTTATGAAGGTACACTCAACTTAAAGATATTAAGTACCATCAACATCTATTTAAGTTAATGGTCAATGTAGTAACATGTTACGATTCTCGGTTTTGGTTGTTAATATAAAGAGAAGAGATAACATTTTAACGAGCAATTAACACTCACAGTTGTTTGTGAAATTGGGTCTTAATCTGATAGATCAGTATTTCCCAAAGTGTGGGTCGCGACCCACTGGTGGGTCGCGGGTAGATTTTGGGTGGGCCCTGAAACTATAGGACGATTGTCGTACTTGTTCGATTGTCATTTTACTCGTTCGTTCGTCGTCGCGTCGTGGGGTGCGTGCGGGACGGGGACGGGGTAAGTAATGAGGGTGACGATGATGATATGGTGGTGAACTACGATAAGAAGTAACGGGTTAATGCTGCGGCAACAACATACCGCTGCTTTTTGTCTTCGTGACACAAGGTGGGCCGCGAACTTTAAACTTTCTTGTAGATGGGTCGCGGTCCCGACAAGTTTGGGAAACACTGTGATAGATTGATGAGCCTGCCCAACCTTCATATTAAATCATTAAATTGATTTCATAAAATGCCGTCAGACTTGTCTCTGAATTCCATTCTAGTGTTTCAAGCCTGTGTTCAAAGATGTTTAAAGATATGCCTTTAAAGCTATCAATAGCAATTTGTGACTAATTACAACCAAAACTTATGTCAATAAGTTACGCTTATCCTGTCTGTCACAGCTTCAACTGGACAGGCTGGTTACCCTGTCTGACCTGTCAGACAGTTTTGGCATCCCACCTAATCGCTCCTCAACCTTCGATTCCTCCGAACCTATGAGTGGAATGTGTGTACATCTTCGCACATATACCCAGCTAGTAGTGCGCTAGACAGAGACGGGTGACAGTCGCACTCACCCTCCTCGACGCCGGAGTCGAGCTGCGTGACCTTGATGGCGAGCCTGTCGATGCGTGCCTGCAGCACGTTGGTGCGCTCCGCCAGCCCCGTCGCCTCGCGCGTCAGCTCGCCGAACATGTCCTCCGCATGCTTGGACAGGGATGAGAGTTGTCTGAAATGAGAAAATGAATGTTAGGTTACTAACAGGCAATGACACAAAATGTTGAGTAATTACTAATGAGAATAGAGACATGTCTTTTCAACATTATGGTAACAAGTGTTTTATTTCTGTTTTTTCACCTGACAGTAAAAGTTACAGCCTATCCTAATTATGCGCTTATATCTGTGACTATAATAATTACATTATTATTTGGCTTCTTCTGCCTGCAACATTACACCACATAACTTATGACAAGCTCTCTTTGGTCTTAAAAGTCACTTTACAGACAAACTGCTACCTTGTCAGTTAATTACTGCATGCCTAGGGATAGATGAGCTTGGCAACACCATCATACCTGATGGTGTTGCCAAGCGAGCGTGCCATTGGTAACAATGCATAACTTATCAGCTAGCATAAGTTATGTATTGTCATTTGTCACCAATGGCACGCTTTTGATCGTAAGTCATTTGACAGACATATTTCAACCCTAGTCTTGTTGTATCTTGTTAAAGAAGACATAGAGAAGATCTTCGTTGACGCATACCTTACCAGCTGCCTTTGGTCACCTTCATTTGACTTTAACTATTGTCCAGTTACCTCCTCTTAAAGAAGACATAGAGGAGATCTAGTCGCATACCTGACGGTGTTGGCGAGCGTGCCATTGGTGACCGCCTCGAGCTCGGACGGCACGGCGAGGCGCTCGGGCACGGTCCCCCGGGACACGTGCACCGGCTCCACGCAGCGCTTCGGCAGCGGCATCGCTGCTACCCGCCGGCCCGCCGCGCTACCGCACCATACCTGGAACAACGTGAAATTTGAAATAATATCGATAGCGCGATTCAGAACTGTGCGCAATAATTGAAATTCTATTTGCCACGTGCCGCGATGTAGCCGACAGCCTGGGCCTGCCGTGTCCAACCGCTATCATAATAAAGCACAATTCCGAATTGCGCGAAAGTGCGATACGAGTTACGACTTGGTGTTATACAGGGTGAACATTTGCACGGTTTTGTTATCTTAGCAGAATGAATACACTCAATTTAAGCAACTTTTTCTATGGCAACAATTTTTTTACTTTAACTTCACCTGTTTCATAATGTGTCATGTGCCATGGAGCTGAGACGCAACAGACATCAAGAAACATATCGGTGATTGCTAAGAAAACGTTTTATTGTTATTAAGTATTCTCTTAAGCGGGATTTTTGTTTGTCGGTCGGCCAGTATGCATAATTCTCACTCTCTATTTTCACTCTTCACCACTCCTTCGAGTCGGTTTCCTGAATAGCCTCCGCTCCTGCACTAAACTGCAAATTTTCTGCAGCCACCCTTACATGGTATATCAATATTACGTTCTAAAGTGGGTCTTTAATAAGCGTTATTTGTCCTTATTTGAACGATTAAATATGATATTACGATACGAGTAACTCCAACTAACTTTCAACCTTAACTCTGAGTATTAGAATCGTTATTCGAGCGATAACGACATGGTCTATATTCTAAGAAAACGAAATCGCGAGTCTACAGTTACGTGTTTTGCTCGTGGTCAGACGCATCTTTGGAATGTTATGGATATCACTAACATTGACCCCGATTCGTACATTGTCAGTTTGTGGTTCCGTAATCCGTTGTCAATTTAAAAACCCATAATTTAGTTATCGGTTTCTTTTAAAATAAAGTATAGTTTTAGAATTTCGTCACTTACAACAAATACAATATTATACATTTATAATTAACTAGCGACCCGCCCCGGCGTCGCAAGGGTATAAAATATATAGCCACTAAAAATATTTAAAATCGATATAGCCTATGATCCTTCACGTGGTTTACTTCTTATCTGTGCCAAATAACATAAAAATTGCTCCAGTAGTTCGCGAGATAAGCCCTGTCAAATAATTTCCTCCGATTTTTTCCACATTCTCCTATTAGTCTTAGCATGATAAAATATAGCCTATAGCCTTCCTCAATAAATGGGCTATCTAACACTGAAAGAATTTTTCAAATCGGACAAGTAGTTCCTGAGATTAGCGCGTTTAAGTTAGCATTTTCCTCTATTACTTCGCTCCTATTAGTCATAGCGTGATAAAATATAGCCTATAGCCTTCCTCGATAAATGGGCTATCGAACACTGAAAGAATCATCAATATCTGTTGCGTAGTTTTTAAGATTGAAGGGAACAAAGGGACATGAGGGAAAAAAGGCGACTTTGTTTTATAATAAGTATAGATATAGATACAAACAATTAGTATGTAAATAAAAATGCAAAAGATATTTTAGTTTCGAGACAGGCCACTGAATAGTTTTTCCAGTAAAAAGTACTGATACCAAGCATTATAGCGGGAACTTATGTAAATTTTTGTTTGTTACAAATTAATAACCACAAAAATTAAAAGGAAAACCCGAACCAAAACTACGGAACCGATTACTACCTTTCGGGTTTTATTTTATTTTTATTTTCTTTATTAGGAACAATAAACAGTTACATGTTAGAACTTAGTTACTACAATTACTTATATAAAAGTGGTAAACACATAACCCACACCATTGTTCACAGATTAAAACGGAAAGTACAGCGTATAAAATGGATAAGAATATAATATGACAGTAACACTACATACAAAACAGCAATAGCATACTAGTAAAGAATTGAAATAAATTAGAGTTAATAAAAAGAAATAAAACAAAGGACATATTTTACAATGTAAAGTTAAAAAGAGTATAAAAGAGGATTAAAATTTACATTATAAAAAAAAATTAAAACCACAATGCAAAATAAAACAAAGTTTTCAATAAATAAATAAGTTAGAGTTCATATTCAGACGCTAATTTGATCAATGTTTTAATGGCTTGTTTTTTAAATTTTTTGCCATCTGATAGGGCAAAAACATCAATATTATTAAAGTACTTGTTGTACGTATCAACAAGACGACGTAGGGGGATGCGGAGACCAGGGTTATGCCAATAAGAACACCATTACACCACATTTTAAGGGCCCTCTCTCCCTAAATTAGCAGGTCGATTGTCTGTCAGTGCGAATATCGACGTAAATGACATTATTATAACATTCATAACAGCGCGCCTTATACGGTGGCGGTTACGACGCTCGGCGCGTCCATGATAGGGCGGAATAAATAGAAGAAAAAACCTTTTTAAGGCTTAATATAATACATATTACAAAAAAGTAAAAAAAACAAATTATTAACTTATGTATTGCAAAGCGGTAGATATTTTTTATATATTCTTTTGATAAATAATGAAGGAGTAAAGTGGTTTCATTCAACGATTTGGAGGTGATTTGGTTTTTTATTTCTTTATTATGTGATACCGATAGAAAAAATATGGCAAAACCAAATTACGTATCATATCATGTAGATTACTAATTTTTTTTTTTTTCAGTTATAATTTCTTTGTTAATGCCGATGAAAAGTTGTTTCATCTGCACGCTTTTTTTCGAAAGAGCAGCCCTAATGTCACTTTATCCTAGCCGGAGTGATGCCACTAATTTAAGGAGTGCTAAAATTAATTGATGTGCCAAATGCCGCCACTACTGCCATAAAATGTTAGTTGCTATCCCATCGATCGTGGCAAAACGAGACACAATAGCTTTTTCATTGTTATCGCGGCCGGATGTGGCCGCTTGGGGCTTCATGAATTAATTATTACTTCGATATCAGTTTATAAGGATTGCCACAATAGACACCTTTGATGACGTCCATAGCTGCCTGCCTCGACCCTAGAGCCTTCCATTGCTAACCTAGATCTTTCTAAAATCGACACCCTAGCTTAGATGACTGTGAAGTGTTAACTACTGTGGGGGATTTTGTAGCGCAAAAGCAACCTCTAGTTTAAAATTTCTTGTAGAGAAACTTTGGTACCCAGCAGGCTCAGCATACCAACTGCATTAGAAGCGGGAAAGAATGGACACACTGACAGATTTAAGCGACAAAATGGCGGATTAGCTTTGTCAATCTGTCACTTTGTCTATTCTTCCGTAGAAAGAAACCGTTTCTATGGTGACCATGCTGAGCCTGCTATTATGCCCGCTGTACACTCTCGCCGAGAGCTCTCGGGCGAGAGTCTCGTGCGAGAGCCCCTTGCCCGAGTGCGATCATGTACATTCTCGCTTAGTTCAATCGCAGTTATGAACTCAGAGAAGATGGACGAAAACGACCAGTCACCATTCACCATGCATCGAAAGATATAATTGTAATCCAAAGATTTTTAATCATATTTAATTTTATTTCTCACAGATAATGACTAATAATGACGTTTATTATTCTTATTTTTCTGTTCTACACTGTCCAACGGCGGGACTAGTACTGAAAGACGCGAGAGTGTACAGTAGTGCGCTCGTTTTCCTCGCGAGACCCTTTGTCTCGGGCGCAAAATACCGACAACGGACCGAGAGGGTCCGAGACAGGCGAGACGAGGCGAGCGCACCCATTTACACTCTCGCACCCGGGCCGCCTCGCTGTGTCTCGGCGAGAGTGTACAGCCGGCTTGAAGTACACCGGATACTTTTAGGCCGTGTTTCCACTGACGTGGACGCGGAGCGGAGCTTAGCGGTGCCGAATTGACCAATCACCATGCTCGAAATCTTCGCTCCGCTTCGCTATCATTCCGCTGGAATAGCACGATTGGTCAATTCGGGCACCGCTAAGCTCCGCTCCGCTTCAGTGGAAACGCACCCTTAGTCCCCGATAACGTACGGTTCCCGCGTTACAACACAAATTGGGCACAAGTCACAACGGAATTGCGGTAAATCTAGTAAATAAACCCGCTAGGTCGTTACCCGATGATCAAATTACCGTCACGCCGGAACCGATACAACGATTTGCATGAGACAACTATAATGATAATCTAATTACCATCGCGTTTAATTTTATGCTAATTTCAAAACGGAATGTTGTTATTTTCACGTTTTAAACGATGGCAAATGATGGACCTACACACGCAAATTACGAACGTGTAGAGTCTAGACCAGGGGTTACCAAACTTATTTTGTCTGCTGCCCACTTTGAGAACAAATTATGTTATAGCGCCCTCATTGTTTCAATTTAAAATGCATTCAGATAAAATAAATCACCCCCCAAGCCTCTACACAACGCCTTAATTTTTTTCTGGGTCCCACACCGCCCTCCTTCAGACCTTCAGCGCCCACAAGGGGCCGTTATCGCCCACTTTGGGATAGACTGGCCTAGACAATATATTCGTCTACTTGATGACTCCCGAAATTAGTTTATCGCCTTCGATCAAATTTATCGCAAAGGAATCGTATAACTACTTTTCGAAACAAAATCTATCTTAATTCTTAATATTAATTATAATATTTTCATCTCTTAAAGTATATCCGTTCTTACAGACAGACGGACAGACAAACAGACACTTTCGTATTTAAAATATTAGTAACGATGATTGCTTATGATTTTGATCTACTTCTACGTCGATAGTTTCCGAGACAGCTTCGCAATCATGGTGACAGTTCATCCATCATGGCGTAACTTCAAAGAGGTTTTAAAGCGCACAAAAACCGTTTCCAAATAGTAAGAATTCACCGTAACTAATTAATAATGGCGGAAAATACGTTTAAAAGGGCGCAAGCCAAGTAAAAGCTGCACAGTATGCCTACTAGAGAACTAGATCAAGTGAAACATAAAAACTACCTGCGTTTTATGTGCGTTCCGGAAGTTTCCACCTTTATTTCGCTTTTATTCCGGTAAAGTAGCTGCGAGATTTCCCCGAGTTTGTTCCAACACATCCTTTAATTTTGTGGAGAAGTCTGGGTTAGGTTTTACTTAGGGCCTGTCTCACCACTTTCTGATAAAGTGCTCAATAGGCTATTCACAACTTTTTTGGCAGATTCTCCATACTTCATCTGTCAAGTTAAATGGTGGATAGCCTATTCGGCACTTATCAGGGAGTCGTGAAACAGACCCTTAGACTATCTTTTCTATACTAGATGACGCCCGCAACTCCGTTGCGCCAAAATGAGTTTATCGCGCAGGAACCTAACATTTTCCCGGATAAAAGTATCCAGACCTTTCCCGGAACTCATGCTATCGCCATAGAAATTTTCAGCAAAATCGGTTCAGTGGTTCGGGCGTGAAGACATAACAGACATACACTATTCACTATTGCAATAGTGTCTTAAAGAGTGTCGTGTCTCAATTGTGAACGCTCTTACTCCAGCAGGGCAACGACAGTAGACAATAGACATGGGAAAGAATTGACATACTGACAGATTATATCGACAAAATGGCGGATTTCCATTGTCTAACTGTCACTTTGTCTTGTCTAACTGTGACTTTGTCTATTATTCCGTAGAAAGAAACCGTTTCTATGGTGACCATGATACGCCAGCAGCTGTGTTGGCGCAGCTCCTACTTGCTTTCGGAACAACTTCAATGTAATCTGAGCCTGTTGGTGACCGTATGACGATAGCTAGTAGTTAAACGACGGTTTACGTAGCAAGTTGCGTATAAAAATCTACACTTCCTCCATGATCTCACGGGGCCCGCAGGGTTTTGTATCTTGCGAAGGCAATGCAGCCAGCTGCAAACTCCAGAGTTTGACAGCACATATTGTAGTTTGTGCTGCTGTCTGTAGATTCTGTACAATTTACGCCTGTCGCAAGATAAGTCACGCAGCCGCAAAGAAATTAGTTATCTATCGGTTCTACTCTACCAAAGGGTTTTCCTGATTGTACTACTGATATAAGAATTGCCGTGGGATCGGTAGATACGGTTTTTCAAATGAAGGGTCCACTGCAATAATAAACGTCCAAAAAAATTAAAATCTTAACGAGTAATGTCATTCGGTAACTTGAAATAATATCTTTAAAATGTATTTAAGTACAAAATTAACAATATCGCTTGTAGTTCCGTGATATGTTTTATATGTTTTTAGGGTTCCGTACCCAAAGGGTAAAAACGGGACCCTATACGGGACCGTAACGGGTCTCCAGGCTGTATCTCAAGAACCGCTATAGCTAGAGTTCTGAAATTTTCACAGATTATGTATTTTCTGTGCCGCTATAACAACAAATACTAAAATAAAAATAAAATTAATATTTAAGGGGGGCTCCCATACAACAAACCTGATTTTTTTGGCCTTTTTTGCTCGTAATCAATAATGATAAGAGGCCTACCTCTTTCCTTACTTCGTGAAAGTTCCAAGTGCCTACACTTGGAACTTTCACGAAGGCCTTAAATTTAATTGTACTTTAATAATTAATAATAATATTTAAATAAAATAAAAAATTAAGGGAGCTCCCATACAAAAAACACAATTTTTGGCCTATTTTTGCTCTATAACGGTACGGAACCCTTCGTGCGCGAGCCCGACTCGCACTTGGCCGATTTTTGATATTTCGGCTACACGGCTAAAACGCTCAACGTCACGGGCGTTTACTTCAAAATAATCTTTAATTCCAAGTTTCGTTAAACACCCAATTATCTCAAAACGAACATTTTAGGACATTCATCATTATTGCAGACTGCAGTGGACCCTTCATATGTGGTCGCGATCTGTCGGCTGGGCTTGATATAACGCAACCAAATTACGCAGGTCCGTAATCTACCTATTAATTAACTTCTCTGATAAAACCAAATAAAATTTCTTTCTTTCTTTGGTGTGATGTGTGGCATAAATCTAGTTGCGTGCCTCGCTAATGAGGTTGCAAATTGCTAGGAAGCCGCGACGGTGTGTGACCAAGACGGAAAATCAAATAGAACTTCCTACACCACTGGTCTACCTCTTCGTTAATTGATTACAATACAGCTTGCAACCTGTGGTTGAATAAACCGGACACACGGCTGCCTTTAGCTCCGTTAACGTCCAGTAGTTGGATTTTACCACGACCAAACGTATCTTTCCTTTTTCCAGATTTTTAACTAGATGACGCAAAATTCGTTTAACGCGCGGGAACCGTACATTTTTCCGGGATAAAAAATATCCTTTCCTGGAACTCAAAGTATCTCCGTTTCCAGCAAAATCAATGCTGCGGTTTGGGCGTAAAGAGGTAATAGACAGACATACTTTCGCAGTGCCGTAAATAGGGCGGTGCCACCGGTGCCCAGGCACAGGACGTAGACTCTGGGGGGCGCAAGAATGGCCAGACCAGGGAGGCGGGAGGCCTGTGGCCCTGGAAGCATTGCTCTGGGTACCTATAATATTTAAAAAAAACCGGCCAAGTGCGTGTCGGGCCACGCGCAATATAGGGTTCCGTAGTACCGCTAGTTTTTTTTAAATTGTGTATGGTCAATGAATGTATATTTATAACGTCCTTTACACTACTAACAACATCATCTCAGTTACTTTCAAAGGAATTTGAACGAAAAGTTCCTTTATACTACGCCGAATACATTTTTTTAGTTGATCATATTCGATCAACTAAAAAACTAGACGCTACGCGCGGCTTCGCCCGCGTAAATTAGATATTTCACAGAAAAATCAGTCCACAAAAAAAGCCTATGATCCTTCACGTGGTCTACTTCTTATCTGATCCAAATAACAAAAAAATGCTCTAGTAGTTCGTGAGATAAGCCCTTTCAAATAATTTCCCTAGTTTTTTCCACATTTTCCTCTATTTCTTCGTTCCTATTAGTCTTAGCGTGATAAAATATGGCCTATAGCCTTTCTCGATAACTAGACTATCTAACACTGAAAGATTTTTTCAAATCGGACCAGTAGTTCCTGAGATTAGCGCGTTCAAAATATAAGCTTTTTCAAATAATTTCCCCCGTTTTTTCCACATTTTCACCATTTCTTCGCTCCCATTAGTCTTAGCGTCATAAAATATAGCATATAGCCTTTCTAGATAACTGGACTATCTAACACTGAAAGAATTTTTCAAATCGGACCAGTAGTTCCTGAGATTAGCGCGTTGAAATAAGCCCTTTCAAATAATTTCCCCCATTTTTTCCACATTTTCTCTATTTCTAAGCTCCTATTAGTCTTAGCGTCATAAAATATAGCCTATAGCCTTCCTCGATAACTGGGCTATCTAACATTGAAGTAATTTTTCAAATCGGACCAGTAGTTCCTGAGATTAGCGCGTTCAAATAAGCCCTTTCAAATAACTTCCCCCGTTTTTTCCACATTTTCCACTATTTCTTCGCTCCTGTTAGTCTTAGCGTGATAAAATATAGCCTATAGCCTTCCTCGATAAATGGACTATCTAACACTGAAATAATTTTTCTAATCGGACCAGTAGTTCCTGAGATTAGCGCGTTCAAACAAACAAACAAACAAACTCTTCCCAATTGAGTATTTCAACAAAAAAATTTTTTTGATAAATGGAAAGATCATATATAAGTTTTATAACAAACAAATTTTGTTTTTTTTTGTTTTTCGCAATAATTCAAAAGTTATTTCAAAATAAAAATAGTAAATACCGAAGACACGCCGACACTCCGGCACGAGCGCGTGTGACGTCATTATGTTAATCTTCACCAGTCACCACAGAACTTTAGCTACGTACAGGGCATAATATTATAGTTAGCGCAAACAATTTTGACCTTAATTATTAACGAGATAAGGGTAATATTGCCGTATACTATTGAAATGTATTTAACATTTTAACGTCACATCTCAATCATGGCGCGTTTATAAGTCACGTGACTTTATTTAAATTTCATGAATTTTTAAATAATAGAAAAAACATTTTTTTAAGGTTTTTGCATTAAATATCAATATTATTAATAATAAGGTTTTAAAATACATTAAAAAAATCAATAATTTTTTTTTAAATACTCAATTATAATATTAGTATCGATATCGATAGATAACTTAAGAAGTCTTCTAAGCCGTGATAGTTTTCCTTTTAAATTCAGCAGATTTCCTACTCCCGTAAATTTTTTCACATTTCCAGAAGCAACCGTTTAGCCGGTAGGGAGACACTGGACTAACGATTATTTTCACTTTAAAACTTAATATTTCAGAAACGGATCCCTAAATCGGAAAATGATCTAACTCGTAATATTTTTAAAAAACCTATCCAACGACAGACACCCCACACCATTGGGTGGACGCAAAAAAAAAAAATTCATCCCCACTTGATGTGTAGGAAAGGTACCATAAAAAATATTTTTTTAAGACTTCATGTAGGTATCATTTTTTGCAGGTCCTAGTCTCTGAGCAAAACCGCGGACAGACAGACAGACCGACAGACAGACAGACAGACACACAGACAGACAGACGGACAGACCGAAACTATAAGGGTTCCTTGTTGACTACGAAACCCTAAAAAAACAAGGGCGCAGTTATAGAAGCTCGCACAGGGCGCAAAAAAGGCTATTTACGGCACTGTACTTTCGTATTATCATAATATTGGTATGGATTGTTTACAAATAATTTACACATTCGATTAAATGTCGAGTTTACAAGTTAGTGGCTTAAGCTCGATTTACACGGGTGACTAACGGGGCGATTTTAGTCACCCGGCAAGTCACCAGTCGAATCGCCACCCCATTTACACGGGTGACTAACGGGGCGATTTTAGTCACCCGGCAAGTCACCAGTCGAATCGCCACCCCATTTACACGGGTGACTAACGGGGCGATTTTAGTCACCCGGCAAGTCACCAGTCGAATCGCCTGTCCAAGTCAAATCGCCACCCCATTTACACGGGTGACTAACGGGGCGATTTTAGTCACCCGGCAAGTCACCAGTCGAGTCGCCTGTCCAAGTCGAATCGCCACCCCATTTACACGGGTGACTAACGGGGCGATTTTAGTCACCCGGCAAGTCACCAGTCGAGTCGCCTGTCCAAGTCGAATCGCCACCCTATTTACACGGGTGACTAACGGGGCGATTTTAGTCACCCGGCAAGTCACCAGTCGAGTCGCCTGTCCAAGTCGAATCGCCACCCCATTTACACGGGTGACTAACGGGGCGATTTTAGTCACCCGGCAAGTCACCAGTCGAGTCGCCTGTCCAAGTCGAATCGCCACCCCATTTACACGGGTGACTAACGGGGCGATTTTAGTCACCCGGCAAGTCACCAGTCGAGTCGCCTGTCCAAGTCGAATCGCCACCCCATTTACACGGGTGACTAACGGGGCGATTTTAGTCACCCGGCAAGTCACCAGTCGAGTCGCCTGTCCAAGTCGAATCGCCACCCCATTTACACGGGTGACTAACGGGGCGATTTTAGTCACCCGGCAAGTCACCAGTCGAGTCGCCTGTCCAAGTCGAATCGCCACCCCATTTACACGGGTGACTAACGGGGCGATTTTAGTCACCCGGCAAGTCACCAGTCGAGTCGCCTGTCCAAGTCGAATCGCCACCCCATTTACACGGGTGACTAACGGGGCGATTTTAGTCACCCGGCAAGTCACCAGTCGAGTCGCCTGTCCAAGTCGAATCGCCACCCCATTTACACGGGTGACTAACGGGGCGATTTTAGTCACCCGGCAAGTCACCAGTCGAGTCGCCTGTCCAAGTCGAATCGCCACCCCATTTACACGGGTGACTAACGGGGCGATTTTAGTCACCCGGCAAGTCACCAAGCGAATCGCCTGTCGAAGTCGAAATCTCTAGTAAAAGTCTAGTATATTGGCGAGTCAGTGCACTCGGCCAAGCACTCGGTATGTTTATCATCGACACCTACCGAGTAGAATAGCGAGACAGTACACTCGGCCAAGCACTCGGTATGTTTATCATCGTCACCTACCGAGTAGAGTGGCGAGACAGTACACTCGGCCAAGCACTCGGTATGTTTATCATCGACACCTACCGAGTAGAGTGGCGAGACAGTACACTCGGCCAAGCACTCGGTATGTTTATCATCGACACCTACCGAGTAGAGTGGCGAGACAGTACACTCGGCCAAGCACTCGGTATGTTTATCATCGACACCTACCGAGTAGAGTGGCGAGACAGTACACTCGGCCAAGCACTCGGTATGATTATTATCGACACCTACCGAGTAGAATAGCGAGACAGTACACTCGGCCAAGCACTCGGTATGTTTATTATCGACACCTACCGAGTAGAATAGCGAGACAGTACACTCGGCCAAGCACTCGGTATGTTTATCATCGACACCTACCAAGTAGAGTGGCGAGACAGTACACTCGGCCAAGCACTCGTGCGACAAATTCTGCGTGAAAATGTCGCGTCTGCGCTCGCCACAGTAGTATTCGCAGCAAGCGATTGCTTGCGACTGAGCGTTTACACGGTCGATTTTAGTCACCAGCCGCATGCGATTTTAGTCCCCAGACTTTGGGGCTTGCGACTTTAGCCGCATGCGGCGTAGTCGACTTGCCATTTACACGGTCGATTTTCGAACGGGTGACTAAAATCGTGCGGCTTTAGTCACCCATGTAAATCGGCCATTACGCACAGCTCAGTTTCAGCTTAATATCATACGCAAGCACATCTTATAATAACCATGACATAAGTTATGTACTTCGCACATAATGTAGCTGAGCAATACTAATATTACATCATTCTTGTCCTATAGCTTAGGACAAAATAGTCTACAAAGGTGGTGCCAAAACGTCATATCAGATTTATGTATGAAATGTGTTTCGATTTGCGTTTTTTTTTCTCCCTCGTTGTTTTTGGAATAGGTTGAAAGAACACTGTAACCAGAAGTTTCTGGTTACAGTAGTATTCTTTCAGCCACGAAAATTTTTCTATTATTGAACGTTACTTTGTAGACAATTAGTACCTATTGTTTTAATTTTTAGTTCTGATGCATACTCATTCTATGCATACTCATTCAAAGAGTATTCAAAATGCATAAATATTTAGTGAATAGTAAGAGGACAGAAAGGGTAGAAGTCAAGGTCCTGCATTTAGTTTTAACATTCACTTGATGCAGAGCCAAATAAGTTGTAGGTAAGTATTCTATTATATTTTAAATTTTTATTAGCCTCCGAAGATAACAGTGTGCTCCAAGTTTGACATGTCTGTCTGTCTGTAAGTCTGTCCGTGGCATCATACCATCCAAACGGTGGACCGATTTTGGTTTTTTTTATTCGAAAGCTGATATAATTGAGTCTTCTTAGCCATAATAATTCATCATGCTTGCAAGTTTTTCACAAAAACTTAACATTTACAGTCTACATCTCCTTCAGATACTAATCTGTTGATAGACGAAAACCGCATGAAAATCGGCTTAGTACATTTGCCCTTATCGCGAACATGTTAATTGTTAACAAATACACGTAAGTATCCTAACTAGCCCAAACCGGCATTTTATTATTAAAAAGAGTAAATGGAAGACACTAATTATTAATTAATAACCGCGTTCAGCTAATAAATCTTTGCCCAAGTTTAGGTAGAAAATCTAACCATTTTAGATCGAGTAATCGGTAAATACGCCAATAAGTACAGTTTATGTGGGTGGGATAAATTTGTCACATCCGTCGAGATAATCGTTTCGACCGGCATGTCGTATTTGTTCTAATAACGTAACAAACAAGAAACAACGATATATGTATGTTTACTGTTTATAATATGTTTGTTACTTGTTTGAGCTGTTATTTAAATATTCGAGATGTTATTATGATCAGTTGAAAAAATTATTGAGCAATTATTTAATTTAATAGCGGTTGATTAATTATTGCGACAGTAAAACATGGACAGTAATAAAATATCAATTGGACGGTTATTTTCTCATACAATGTCAATTCTAAAAATAATCGATCAGTTCAATTACTGAACGAGCGGTAAAAATGATGGAATGGTCAGTAAAAATGATGAAATGGTCAGTAAAAAAGATGGAATGAGCGCTTCGATAACCTAAGTATGTTTCGAATTACGAATAAAAGTCCCTATTATTACTATAAAAACCTGCTCTTATTATACAATAAGTTAATTTTAGCTGCTAATAAGCAAATTATATGGTTGTTATTATTTGTTTTTATAATATTATGTCATTTTGATAAAGAACCGTACTATGTTTCGAATTACGAATAAAAGTTCCTATTATTATTATACAATTTAGTTTTAAATTCATTCAGTGTTGCAGCGCCTAAATCTTTTAATGTTCATTTAGTTTCTTTTGTTTCTTAAAATTTTGCAATGTGATTTTTACAGGCGTTTTAATTATTTTTATTTTTGCTGATTGGTAGGCGGTAGTCGATATATTTTTGTCTCGTCCATTCTTTTTTTGAATTGTAATGCTGTTCAATTGTTACAAAACTAATATACAAAAGTTCATCTAAATTGCATTTTATTCAGTATCCTCAAAATAGGATCAAAGTTAACTAAATCCAGTTTCAATACGAAACATTCAGTGAAAGTAAAAGTAATTTAATTTTTCATTACCAAGTACCGTCTGTCCGTCTGTCCGTCCGTCCGTCCGTCCGTCCGTCCGTCCGTCCGTCTGTCTGTCTCCAGGCTGTATCTCAAGATTATGTCTTAGACCACAACACAGAGTCTAAGTGTCTAAGCACACTAGGCTGAATTACGCCGGCGTAATTTACGTGGCCGAAATTACGTTCAGCCGCTTACGTCTGATGCGACACACTATAAATTACGCGAAGAACCGAAATTTCGCGGTGTAATTTCCGTTGCCGAACGCGCGCGTAAGTATTTAAAATTCTCAGATGTAATGTGTGCGTTAACGCTTTGGAGATAAGGTTGGATTTGCTATGTTCGGTTTTGATAATTCTGTCCCGTATAGTGTGTTTCTATACAAAACATTACTGCCGAATCGCTGCCGAACTTTACGCTCGACTCGGCTCAACGGAAATTCGGCTCACGACGGAATTTCAGCCTTAGGGCCGTCTTAGGGCCGGGACACAAAAACACGACACAACGTCGTACCGACGTCGTGTCGTGGGAATCTACGACGCGCGTCGTACAAAACCACGACACGACATCGTACGACGTCGCGTCGTAGAAACTCATCGTTGAATTTCTACGTGAGTTTCTACGACGCGACGTCGTACGATGTCGTGTTAGGGCCGGGACACAAAAACACGACACGACGTCGTACGACGTCGTGTCGTGGGAATCTACGACGCGCGTCGTAAAAAACCACGACACGATATTGTACGACGTCGCGTCGTAGAAACTCATCGTTGAATTTCTACGTGAGTTTCTACGACGTCGTACGATGTTTTGTTAGGGCCGGGACACAAAAACACGACACGACGTCGTGTCGTGGGAATCTACGACGCGCGTCGCGACACGAATCTTTGAATTTCTACGTGAGTTTCTACGACGCGACGTCGTACGACGCCGCACGATGCCGTGTCGTAGCTTCTTACGACGCGCGTCGTAGATTCCCACGACAAGATGTCGTACGACGTCGTATCGTGTTTTTGTGTCCCGGCCCTTAGGCTGGTATAAATAGTCAGTACTTAAGATGCGACCCGGTCTCAAGACGCGGTTCGGTTCGGTGATTGGTCCTAATTTTGACAGCCAACCAATCACAGAGCCTGAACTGAGTCTTGAGACCGAGATGCATCTTGAGTACTGACCATTTATACCAGCCTTACTTTCGCTTTATAACGGTACGGAACCCTCCATGGGTGAGTTCGACTCGCACTTTGCCGATTTTATTTTATTTTACCACCTCATTGTTTAAGGCGTCGCCTTGATAATTTGGCTGTAGCAATATCAATTTTTCTCAGCAATGACTAAAGCTAAGAAATTAAAGTTCATTGTCAGTATTCATCATGTCTTTGTCTTTGAATTACCCATAGCATAACACGATTGGTCAACTTTTATAACACAGAATAATTAATCAAAAAGACCTCTGTAAAAAAAATGGATTCCTATTTTGCCAACAGAGGAGAGTGATGCTTCCAAAATCTATATTATTAGCTAAAAATCGTACCCCAGAACAGGTTACACCGATCCCCACTACCTCCTATATAAGCAGAAGCATAACCGGGCAAGGGCCTCTTTTCTGCCCGTTCGTCGACCGGTAAGGTAGTTGTTTTCGGTGTTACGCGTTCTGGAGGTTAGTCTCTTATTGTTATATTTGGTCTATTTTGTATCAGTGCTTTATTTTAAGTGTTCAAGTGATTATTATGATATTGTGATTTGTGTGTAATAATTAACGATTGTCTATTGTAACAAATTTTGATTAATTAGTAAATTGTTAATTTTAAGTCAATTAAAATTGTTTTTTTTTTATGTTTTATCACTTCTGATTCCTAAAATCAGAAGTGGGATAGAATTTCGTCCACATATTAGCCTTGCCAGCGTAGACAATCGTTGATTTTTACTATGCCACGCGTTTCACGTGAACGGACGGTTAAAACATCCCGAAATATTAGTCAACGGTCACGTCGAAGTAGGCTGCGCTCGACTTCAGGCGGTAGCAAAACTCGTTCCCCGTCGCGTCATCGTAGTAGTACGAATAGCCGAGCGCGCTCCCGTCCGTACCGTGATAGATCGCATTCACGTCGCCCGCGCCGCTCGCGTCGTAGGAATCGTTCGGCATCGCGAAGAGTTAGATCTTATTCTAGTGATAGTAACCGCTCACGTAAAAGTTCGAGATCTCGTTCAGATCATTCGCGTCGAAATTCAAGTAAATCTCAATTCTACCCTCGAGATAAGTCCGTAAAAAACACTTTAGGATTAATAATGTCTCGACTGAGTGCTATTGAGGAAAATACGATTAATGGTTCGCATGTTCCGTCGTCCGTTCGTGGTAATACACCTCCTTTGAATAAAAATGAAACTTCGATCACGCAAGCTTTTGTAAAAGCGTTAGATACGTACGTAAAACCTAAGTGTTCTAATTATTATGTGTCAAACTTTGATCCGGCTATAAATAACTTTGAAGTGTGGTGTAATGAGGTAGAACGGGCTATAAGGGCGAATCAATGGGATGATTATGAGTGTTTTTCTCGGGTGGCAAATTGCTTAAAAGGGGATGCAAGGACTTGGCTAAACGAATGGGCTACCAATGACCGTTCGTGGTCAAATTTCGTTAAAGAATTTAAGTCTTTGTGTCCACAAAAAGTTAATTACGCGCAAATACTTCATGAAGTGTTAAATTCATCGTCCGAAAAGTTTTTATCGTATGCAGAATACGCGCGTCGTTCATTGTTACGGTTACGTACGGTGAAAGGGCTAAGCGATGATCTTATCGTGCAAATAGTGATATACGGTATCAGTGACGTACAAGTTCGTGCAGCAGCTACGAATGCTGACCTAACAACGGAAAACTTAGTTTCATTTTTAGCTACGTACGTTAAACCTACCCGCAAGTCTGACGTAAATAATCATAACACGGATAAAGCTAAGATATCTCACAATTTCAACACAAATAGAAAACGTAGTTTTGTAAGTAATTCTAGCAGGTTTGAAAATAAGTGCTTTATTTGTGGTGAAGTTGGCCATTTTAAAGATAAGTGTCCAAAAAAGCGTAATGTTACCGAGAACACTGTAAAACCGACTTGTTCTTTTTGCAAAAAACGAGGGCACAAGGAAACTGAGTGTTTTGCTAAAGCTAGATCTGAGGCTCAAAACATTAATAACAAAAAGCGTACGGTCAATTTGTGTAATGAACGTTTGTCTATGAACAACAACCGTGATATAAGTACAGGCGTAATTCAGGGCATTCCGGTGGACATTTTGATAGACAGCGGTGCCCTCAATGTGTCCTTGATATCCTCTGCAGTAGTGCGCTATTTTTCTGGCCAGCGTAAGCCAATTAACTTCTCCTTGAAGGGAATAGGTGACAAGGAATTTTTAGCTCGAGAATACATCACTTTGACGGTTGAGCTTGATAATATCGCACTCGAAGTAGATTTTGTGATCGTGCCCGCCTCTTATATGAACACGCCGATTATAATAGGGACGGACGTTCTGAACCGTGATGGCGTAACGTTTATTCGTACAAGAGATAAGCAATATCTTACTCGCACACCTAATAGGATATTAGAAGTTAATGTAGTTGATGCTAACGATCCCGATACAATAAATACGCCTCTCGAAGGCGTGGAGCTTGCCAAGCTGATGACTGTCATAAATGAATTCTCTTCCTTTCTAATTTCCGGCACAGCCACTACGACTGTGAAGACAGGCAAAATGCACATCAGCCTGACAAGCGACATACCTGTCGCATACCACCCGTATCGCTTATCATACCCGGAAAAATTGAAGGTGCGCGAGATTTGTCAGGATTTGTTAGATAAGAACATTATTAGGGAGTCTAATTCCGAGTACGCAAGTCCGATCATTTTGGTCAAGAAGAAAGACGGTTCAGACCGAATGTGTGTGGATTTCAGGGCACTGAACCGCATCACTGTTAGGGATAGGTATCCCCTACCCTTGATTGACGACCACATTGATCGGCTTGGGGGCTCGAAATTCTTCTCATCCTTGGATATGGCTTCGGGATTCCACCAGATCCCGATCGAGGAGAGCTCTATCCACAAAACCGGTTTCGTAACTCCCGAAGCCCATTACGAATACCTAAAAATGCCTTATGGTTTGTGTAATTCTCCAACCGTTTATCAACGCATTATCAATAACACTTTGCGTAAATTCATAGATTCGGGAAATGTTCTCGTATATATTGATGATGTGCTTATTCTAAGCATGTCTATCGAGGAAGGCGTTTCTTTGTTACGTAACGTTTTAAAAACTTTAACGGAGGCCGGATTTTCTATTAACATGAAAAAATGTTCCTTCCTTACCACTAAAATAGAGTATCTAGGGCGCGTAATTAGTCACGGTCAGGTTAGGCCGAGCTCCGTTAAAGTTGAGGCTTTAGTTAATTCACCTGTACCCACTAACGTCAAACAAGTACGCCAATTTTTAGGACTCGCGGGATATTTCCGACGTTATATCGAAGGCTACGCGACAAAAACTGCTTGTATCTCGCGTCTTACAAAGAAAGATGTTAAATTTGAGTGGGGACCTGAACAAAATCGAGTTCGCCAAGAACTTATACAGCATCTAACCAGCGAGCCAATACTAGCAATTTTTGACCCGAGCCTTCCCACAGAACTACACACCGATGCCAGTAGTTCAGGGTACGGTGCAGTGCTCATGCAGGTCCATGTGAGTGGTAATAAACGGGTTGTAGCTTACTTTAGTAAAGTAACTCAAGGTGCAGAGCCCAAATACCTCCGAGCCAGAATTGGAAACGCTGGCGGTCGTCAAGGCCTTGCAACATTTTCGCCACTATCTTATTGGCATACATTTTAAAATAATAACTGACTGCAACGCCTTGAAGGCCACCGAGCGTAAAAAGGATCTGCTTCCAAGAGTTGCACGCTGGTGGATTTACATGCAGGATTTTAATTTCGAAATACATTATCGTAAAGGTGTAATGATGAGTCATGCAGACTACTTGAGCAGGAATCCACCAGCGTTGCAAGTCAACAACATAGACCGACCTCTAAATTGGGCTCAAATAGCTCAGTCAGCTGACTCTGAAACACTTGATCTCATACAAAAACTCAGAGACGGCAATTTAGACTCCAATCGATACGTGTGTAAAAACGATATCCTTTATTATCGATATTCACCTGTCAGTGAAGAATCTCGTTTGTTATGTTTTATCCCTAAGGGACATAGGTTGAGCTTATTGCGAGTCTTTCATGACGAGCACGAGCACATCGGGGCTGATAAAACTTACGACCTAATTTTAAAACATTTCTGGTTTCCGGGCTTAAAGCAATTTGTTCGAAAATATACTTCACACTGTTTGGTTTGTATTTCAAAGAAACGAGTCCCAAGAGCCCCTCGTCAGCCTATTACATCATGGGAAAAATCTGATGTTCCATTCGAGGTTATTCATGTAGATGTTTTAGGTCCAGTACCAGAGTCTAATGGCTATAAGTTTGTACTAGTTTTGGTTGACTCCTTTACAAAATTTTGTTTACTTTATCCCATGTACAAACAGGACACTAATGAATTAAAACGAGTATTTAATAGTTCCATTTCTTTGTTTGGAGTCCCTAAATTAATAGTTAGCGACCGTGGCCGTATGTTTGAGTCTTCAGCTTTCACAAGTTGGATATCCGATATGGGTAGTGATATTCACTACATAACGCCCGAAATGCATCATTCCAATGGGCAGGCCGAGCGTTATGTAAGAACCGTTCTTAACTTACTTCGTGTCGAAGTAAATTGTAAAACTTTAAATTGGTCTGATACTTTGTGTAAAATACAGTTAGTTTTAAATATTACTAAGCAAAAGACCACACAATATTCTGCTTTGTATTTATTGATCGGTACTAATGCGACCACTCCTGTGATTCGTGCACTGATCCGAGACGTTGCCGTCGAGAGCTCCAGTCCCAACCGTGAAGCAATGAGAGAACTTAGCAGGAGTGCAGCCAAAGCATCACTCGATAAGAATCAAGGTGCTCAGGATTCTAGGGTAAATCGTCAGAGACACCCGCCGAGAAAGTTCCAGGTCAACGATCAAGTTTTCGTGGTCAAGTACCACCAATCCACTGGGAAACTCGACCCTGGAATGAGGGGCCCGTACCGCATCATCAAGATCTTACCAAGTGACCGGTACGAGCTGAAGTTACTGAGTGGGGCGAGAGGCAAGACGACTCAAGCCGCAGCTCAATACATGATCCCATGGAAAGGCGAATGGTGTCCCGAGAGTTGTGCTGCATTTTTTGAAAGTGAGTCTGATTTGAAACGTCTAATGTGTAATTTTTTTGTTTTTAGTGCATTGGAAACGCGTTTCGACTTTCGGCTACTTCTCACAGTAGACTGAGTCGGGTCTCGACAGATTTGCAGCCGCAGCGCTAGTGGGTGCACACTACAGTTCCGGTAAACGTGTTCCCTGAACGCGTGTCAGACACAGACCTAGCAGCCGCAGCGCTGGTGGGCGCAGTCCCAGTATACGTGTTCCCTGAACGCGTATCAGGCGTAGACCTGGCAGCCGCAGCGCTGGTGGGCGTAGCCCAGTAAACATGTTCTCTGAACATATATCAGGCGCAGACCTGGCAGCCGCAGTGCTGGTTTACTTTCACGTTTTGTACAAGTTAAAGTGTTTATGATTGGGACACTTCGCATGAGATGTATGCACGTTTGTTGAAAGAGAAGTGTCTTAGCTAATGTTGTGTTAGTTTGATGAACGAGGGCCTTGTAAGAGTGATGAATGGAAGACTAGGCACTGTCGTGCATGTTATGGTTAACTAACATTCGTATGTTTAACATTACAGATGACTGTGACGATGACCCCGAGGATTCCGGTGCATCGACGAGTGCTCTCGCTGACCCTGCTACCCTCCCGAGAGTTGAAGAGTCACATACGGGCGAGCAAGGCGAACAAGATACTCCCATGAGTTCAAGTCCAAGCAGCTCCCCAGAAGATATTGCTGGTGCAGCCGAGGACGGTGCACGATCAGGATAGGCCGTATTAGCTAAAAATCGTACCCCAGAACAGGTTACACCGATCCCCACTACCTCCTATATAAGCAGAAGCATAACCGGGCAAGGGCCTCTTTTCTGCCCGTTCGTCGACCGGTAAGGTAGTTGTTTTCGGTGTTACGCGTTCTGGAGGTTAGTCTCTTATTGTTATATTTGGTCTATTTTGTATCAGTGCTTTATTTTAAGTGTTCAAGTGATTATTATGATATTGTGATTTGTGTGTAATAATTAACGATTGTCTATTGTAACAAATTTTGATTAATTAGTAAATTGTTAATTTTAAGTCAATTAAAATTGTTTTTTTTTTATGTTTTATCACTTCTGATTCCTAAAAATATATATAATAAAACTCAAAGGTGACTGACTGACATGTTGATCTATCAACGCACAGCCCAAACCAATGGACGGATCGGGCTGAAACTTGGCATGCAGGTAGATATTATGACGTAGGCATCCGCTAAGAAAGGATTTTGATCAATTCTACCCCCAAGGGGTTAAAATAGGGGATGAAAGTTTGTATATAATAATACTTCTTAACGCGAGCGAAGCCGCGGGCAAAAGCTCGTTTGTACATAAATTGGTTCAAACATACACTCTAATTTGCCCATAGCTTATATGAAATATATTAATTATGGTTTTTAAATAACGCGACAAAAACCATTTTGTCGCTTACGCTCTTTCCATTTTTTGCAAGCAATCTAAAGTGCCCCCGAGACGGTCAAACGGTTTGATTCAAACATTACGTGTTTGATGAAACCGTTTGATGTCGGTTTGAACGGTTGTCAAACGCCATTGCGCATTTGGTTCAGTGCGCCGCCATAATTAGACGTGTGTGATGCAGACAAGATTGCTCTCAAACTTTTTGAAGTTCAAGTCCAGTACTAAACTAAGCCGAGTTTGTTCAAACGCATCGGAAGTCGGAACACGATCAAACGGCGCGTCAAACACAACAAAAATATGAAATTTCATGAAACGAGCTTCAAACACGTAAATGTTTGAAAAACCGTTCAAGCTAGCTTTGTAAACGATCAAAATAGTTTGAGTCGAACCAAAATTTACGTGTTTGAATCAAACCGTTTGACCGTCTCGGGGGCCCTTAAAACATATCCAACACGGTTTTTTACTTTAGCGCGGAGAACTGCTTAGAATGAGATTTCTTACTGACAAATTCCGATTTGTTACTGCCCAGACGTAACCGCTCATTCATTAATTTTTACTGCTCATTTAATTATTTTACTGTTCAATAATGTTTTCAATTATCCATTTCATTATTTTTTACTACTCATTTTTGTTTAATTTACTGCTTAGTTTTAACTGCTAAAGTAGTTATTGAACGTGCCATTTATAATTTTTAACTTACCAAAACTGCTATTTACAACTGCCCCTTTAAATCAGTGCCTTAATTAACTGCTTATTGCCGACTAATGTACGGAACACATAGTAATGTGTTCCGTACATTAGTAAATCGATTAGTAAATCCATAGTCCATACTGATAAATGCGAAAGTATGTCTGTCTGTCTGTTACTTCTTGACGCCCAAACCGCTGAACAGATTTTGCTGAAATTTGGTATGGAGATACTTTATGTATTGGGAAAGTACATAGGACACTTTTTATCCCAGCAAAATGTACGGTTCCCCCACGATAAACGAATTTTGGCGCAACGGAGTTGCGGGCATCATCTAGTAATAAATAAATCCCATACTCATAAATGCTAATGCTATAATGCATTAAGTGTGTCCGTCTGTCTGCCTCTTCACGCCCAAACCGCTGAACCGATTTTGTTGAAATTCGGTGTGGAGATACTTTGAGCCCCGGAAAAGGACATAGAATAGTTTTTATCCCGGAAAAATATACGGTTCGTGTGCGATAAATAAATTTAGGCGCAACGAAGTTGCGGGCGTCATCAAGTACCTACATATTGTCAAATATTATATTACTAGCTGTCCCGGTGAACTTCGTGTCACTTTAAAACCTTCCCTGGATTTCTTCGAATATTTTAAGACTAAAATCAGCCCAATCCGTTTAGCCGTTTTCGAGTTTTAGCGCGACTAACACATTTGTAAATCCATTTTTATATATAAGAGATAATGGTTCAAAATACTGAACGGACAGCGTTAAAAGTAATCACGCAAAATGTTGCCAATTTGTCAGACAATACCTAAAAGTATTTGGTGTGTGACCAAAACGAATTTTGGCTAAGTTGTTGTCGATCTCTTATCAGGTTATCACTATTAAACTTTTGGACAAAGTTCATTTAGTTTACGTTATTATACATTTGCTTTCAACGTTTTTTACATCATAAAAAAACCACTCATAATTTACCATTCATTATAAGATGCCAAAGTAAATTTCTATAAATATGGATCATGTTATTATTAAATATTTTTTAATTAATTAAAAATAATATAAGTCATTAGTAATTCTATAAGTTTCATTTTTATTTCACTATTTATGACTGTATGAATTGGCAATTATTTTCATGTTTTCATTGCATGACTTCGAATATGTTAGAAAATATGTAACAAATTTCACTTTGGTCGTCCTATGATATAATAGCTCTCTGCACTCTGATTTTGCTATTAATCCTTCGATCGTGGATTCTTGGAAATCTGTTGTTATTCTATTGTTGTTGCGGTTACCAGTGTCCTTATGGGGCTTGATGGGTTAAATGTTTTAATCCACATTACTGTTGTATTGTTTTGCTTCAACATTGGAGCATCCTCAACATGTGACTGAGGAGGTGACTTTGTGGTATTTATAATAGAAAAAGAAAAAAAGAAAAATAATAGAAAATTGAGAACAAGCTTTAAATTTAATTTAAACTCAATTTTCTATTTCAAATAAGTACCTCTGGCAATGTTTTTGTTAAATGCTGGACACAGTTTATCAGTTATGTTTCCTATAACAATTTTCCTGTTCTTAATACCATACAAACTATATTATCTGGGTTCATTAATAAGTAGGTAAATATCGGTTGTTGCCTACAAATAATAAAAACTAAGGAAACGTAACTCCTACACCATTTTGAATTTGGTTCCTTTTTGCACACTAAAATATGACAATAGCTATGAAACACTAATGGCTGGTTTACACGTATTAAGTAGATAAGTAGTTAACTAAATTTTAACTTAATTTTAAGTTATTTATTGCATGTAAACACAAAATTTAGTAGCAAGTAGTTAGTTAAAATTTAGTTAGTACTAAACAAGGAAATTAGAATTTTGACTATTTTCTGTAAGGTTGGCAGGCGGGGCTTGTCACTTGACACATTTCCGGCAGGCACTTCAAATTAAGTTAAAATTTAGTTACTACTTATCTACTTAATACGTGTAAACCAGCCCTAACCGCCGTACTCAGAGACATTCAATTATGATTAACCTTCAATTTAATGAAGAGTTTGACAGATAATGTATGGGGCTTATGTCAAAATGTTGAATTAATTACATTAATTAAGCTACGAATAGTAAAAACGAAGGAAACGTAACTCCCATTCTATTCCCGTTTTAAATTTGGTTCCTTCCGAACTGTTATGAGCGTTATTTGAGCGTTATATTTATTTTTGATAAATTATAATATTTATTTTTGAGCGTTATCATGCTGACGTTAGTCAGCATGATAACGCTCAAAGCCACCTAAATATTGCAAATGTATTGAAAATGTGTACCTAGGTACACATTTTTGACAAGTATTGTAGAACATGTTTTTTAACAGAGTTACTTTTCCTTAGTTTTGTATTATTTGTAGTATTTAAGTAATTAATATTCCACTCTGAGTGCAGCAGTAATACTAAAATTTACGGATTAAAGCCATTGACAATTATTGTCATTTCTATACATGTGTACCAAATATGCATGGGTCTCAATTTGTAGACTTGCGGAACAAATTTTTGACAGAGTTACTCTTCTTTAGTTTTTATTATTCGTAGGTTGTTGCTAAATGTGTTTTTAAGTTTCTGAAAAAATGTTAAAAACTGCCCACTGAAATTGCTGCGTAAGTTCACACTTCACACATAGAACATTTGAAAATTGAGCTCTAGCTGAGGCAATTGTCTAGAACAGTGGTTCATAACCTTTTAGTCATGAGGGACCATTTTACCAAATGTTTGTCTAGCCAGGGACCACCCAGATGATTTACCTAAATTAAGGGTTGTTTGATAAAGAAAACAAGCACAACTTTATAATTAGCACTCATTTTTTGATTTGGCAAAAATCTTAAAGTAACAGTTAATTTAACCCATACGAGCACCGGTAATGGCGACACCAATGGAATAGAATAGCATTTCTGAGTATCCCCGATCGAAGGATTAATGTGATTTTTTGATTGCATAGACATAGTCCATACTCTTTACTAACTTAATATTATAAGGATAGCTTCGCGGACCACCGGTTAAAAACCACTGGTCTAGAATCTCTAGATACATAAGTTTTTGGAGTTAGCACATAAAGTTTTCATTTAAATACTCAGTAAAGTACAACAATAGCTGCTTGTTTCTAATTTGTATTATCATAGAGGCATGTAATTAGATAGATAAGGCTTGTCCGTGTTTTAATAAGAGTGATAGAACTTCTACCATGTCAAATACTTTATGAAAAGTGACCACATTACAATAAGCACATTTGTGTGTGATGGGTATGAGTAACAATAAAAGTGTTGAAATAGTTAATTTGAATGTTGTACTCTAGGGGTTTAGATAAAATTTAAACTCTTTCAAGGGTTTTTAACGTTTATATACTTTGATGACGTCTTAAAAGCAGTTAAAATATAATCAGATTTTCTTTTTGTTAAACTTATAAAGTTCCAACTATTATGCCTCAAATGTCAAGTGTTTTACATCTGCAAAACGACATTTCGGTCACAATTAGTATTAATTGGAGATAATTTTCGTCGCCGTTAATGAGATATCTCGTTTGAGCGGCTACCAGAAACAGATTCGTGTCGTGACTAACTATATTTCTCAAATCTAAGCCACTACGCCCATAGTAAGTTACGTTTTACGGACACCCGCGGCGAATACAGCATAACGCATATTAAATTAGTTCATGTCAAACATTGGCATATACTTAACGATTGAGATAAATGCGAAATATTATTGATAGAGTCGGTGTACAATGAGTAATTCAGCTTACCTGTTCCACCCAAGGAAGTCAACAATTACTGGAATAAAATGTCGCACAGAGAAGTCATATATGACTTTCACCGGCAAATAAACTGAGTTTTATTTGTATCGACACTGATGTACGAAAAGTACTAATATTACTACAATTTTTTGGATACATTCACTTTCAGACGTCCACAACCGCACCGTATCACAAAACGAAAATGGCAGCAGTAAATTCATCACAAAAAAATGTCTGTAGCGAGGCTGCCAGATGGAAAAACTGCGCGATCGTATCGATAGCTCTAAAAAGTCGTATTCTGTAGCAGGGCTTCAAATAACGTTATTTTTTCATAACGTTACTGCTTCAAGGGCATAGATAACGTTATGAAAATTTACCCGATATTAAAAATAACGTTAAAAATTGATATTAATAACGGTTAATGTTATAACGTTATATAGGATTTATAACGGTAAATATATGTTCTTTGATAACGTTATATAGTCCGTCCCATTTTTAGTCCAAAACAATAACTATTATTTTTATTATTTCTTTATGTATTAAACTCCTAAAAGTAGGTAAGCACAAATCTCGCAAAAAAAGTGGGCTGCGAGTGAGATTTAGTGCACCGTGCACGATTGCATACCTGATACCAGAAAATAACGTTATATTTACCGTTATTATTATAACGATATTTGTTCGTTTATACATAACGAAAAAATATCGTTATTATAATAACGGTAAATATAACGTTATTTTACTAAATATCGTTATAAAAAATAACGTTATCTGGCTACCATTATGAAAATAACGTTACGTAACGATATTTTTTCTGTTATTCGATAACGTTATGAAGCCCTGTTCTGTAGTAGACTCAACATAAAAAGATCGTACGTATGAAACACTTTAATTATAAAATATTCAAAAAATTTTTAAAACAGAATTACTTATTTGATTTCAAACACGAAGTAAACTTAGCACTCAGCTACGAGATGCGAGTTGCGATCGGCAATAATAAGTTTATACTTTCAATCAAACATACATTAGAAAAGAAGAGTATAAGTACCGGAGTTGCATTACTCCGATAATGCAACTCCAAAAAGCAATCCCAAACTTAATTCGATAATATTAAAGGTTAAAATCATGTTAAAATCAAATAACAACTTGTCGCCCTGGGGTATGTGGAATAGTATAAACATGAACATAAACTTATAAATAAGTTATAATGCTAAAGACCACGGAGCTAATAAAGACCAACAAAGAGTGCGAGAGAGAAGAAAATCCTTTATGGAATTATAACAAGATGAAAAGAGAGAGGCAGTCTAATGTAAATTGTAACCACCTTTATTTGACAGGTCGTCACCAAGTCGTCACTCGTTTTTATACCCTTTCGGTATTTGCAATTTATTGTTTAAATCCTTTATTATTTTCAACAAATACTAGTACATATAACAATGGTAACTTGTTCTGTGAGTGATTGCAGTGTAAATCATAAGAATAATCCTGAAAAATGTACATTTCACAGGTAATTAATCATCATGTCCTAATTGTTACGATGTGTTTGTTTTTGCTATATTCTGTCTTTACTTCTCTATTTCAAATAAAATATTGTGAATCCTCCCTTTTACTTTCATATTTTGCGTAACTAAAGGTACTATTGTTCTTTGTTCTTATATTACACAAATTTTGAAGAAAAATTTTTCATCAAAATTTTTTACATATACGCTAGTGCTTGAATCAAATTTATCGATATGCTTATCGATATTTTACAATAACATAAAACTAAAATAAAAATGTAATGGGGGTGTAAGGGTATATATTTAATTTAGGAATAAATAATATACTATGTGTGTCGTTTACTTTCAACTTTATATTTACATTTCTATTAATGTAAGGGCTGATTTGTCAGATAGCTTTTACCTGAGTAATAAATAAGTAACTTTATAATGTGTATATTATTTACCCTTATAAGAACCTCATGTCATAACATATCCGACGATGAGAAATCACCCCAAACGAAAATGTGTATCTACTTTTCAATCGTCACCTTTTTTCTGCCAAATAAAATATATGATAAGTACCTAATTTGAATTACAAAATTCAAAGTTGCATATTATTTATTTCTCATAGATACGCAGGTAAAATAACTCGAACGGACAATTATAAGAACCCTGAGCCATGTAAGGCCAATCTAACGGGAAAACGCTTGTTATTCGTTTATTAACTAAATAAATTGAGAAAACAAATTATCAAGTAATGCTCTGTTTCATAAGGTATCATATTATAAATCTCTTTTTAACCTAGCTTCAATAGCCATTCAATAAACTTAAGTTTTGTTAAGGCTCTTCCAAATGGCCTTGCAAGGAACACAGCTCCAAACAAGGCCAATATTATACGTCAGTCGTTTAACTTGAAAATAGAGTCACAGTTATTTATTTGTTTGCTTTTACTAAAACAAAATTATAATTTCTTTCAATTAAGCAACACATTAAATGCTCAATATATTTATATCATCTAAAAAAACTATGACGAACATTGCTTGAACATCATCTTATAACTAAGAATATATAAATGGAAATTCTTTAAAAATAGTAGCAATGCGTGTCACATTGACACCTTATGTAGGCACTTCACATGGCTATTTGTATTTGCGTATTTGATGTATTCGCCAAACAATCACCATGTGTAGAGGGTATGTTTGACAAATATTGGCCTTATTTGCCTATTTGACAAATATGACCAATACCAAATACACGTATCCGGACCTTTGTCGGTTTTTGACGCACATCAAAGGAGTCAAATAGGCAAGTAAAGAAAATCAAGTAAAAGTTTGGTATTTGACGTCCATGTGTGGAGGGCCGTATTTGCCTATATTTGCTTGTTTGTGTATTCGTCAATAATTTTGCCAAATACAACAAATAGCCAATAGCAAATTCAAATAGCCATGTGAAGTGCCTCCATTATAACTAATTGCCAATGCGTTTTATAATACAAACAAATTTTTTTTAAATCTAAAATGGCCTTCTTATGGGCCCGTTCTTTATAAGGCCAAAATGTTCAATATGCGTGTATAAGTTTAATAATCCTAATAAGTAAATATGTTATAAAAAAACAACATTATTTTAATTGTTACGGTACGCATCTATAACTAAAAATAACTGTTTATATGTTAATGAAGTTTAGATGTTCCTTGTAAAGTTTATGTTCCCTAGCAAGGCCAACTATCAAATCTTTGGTTGGACCTTATAAGGAACCACCGGCCTTCCTAGGAACATTACCAATATTTTAACGTAAATCAAGGCATAAGTAGATTTTCTTTTATTAGTACCATACATATATCCCTATACGATAATGCCCTGTAATAAAATTTAAGATAGATATAGGCTATGTAACTAAAAACTAAAGTTTTTCAGGATGCGGAAATTGCAATTGTAGCCTCAACAACCAAAGTCTACAAACAGTGAGATCTCACTGCCACAATAGCGGCGCGATCGACTCACCGCCGCGTTTGTGGCCATAAGTTTGATGGATCTAAGTGTGTAGTAAAAGGAAACTGTCTTTACATGACGATAACTGCGACTTTTTGATAGTTGGCCTTCAAAGGAACATGGCCTTACATGGGTCAGGGTCGTTACTATCGATAGTAAAAGATACATCACTAGCACACGCACACATTGAGAGATCAAAAATCTTGTTTTTGCTATATTCTGTCTTTACTTCTCTATTTCAAATAAAATATTGTGAATCCTCCCTTTTACTTTCATATTTTGCGTAACTAAAGGTACTATTGTTCTTTGTTCTTATATTACACAAATTTTGAAGAAAATTTTTTCATCAAAATTTTTTACATATACGCTAGTGCTTGAATCAAATTTATCGATATGCTTATCGATATTTTACAATAACATAAAACTAAAATAAAAATGTAATGGGGGTGTAAGGGTATATATTTAATTTAGGAATAAATAATATACTATGTGTGTCGTTTACTTTCAACTTTATATTTGCATTTCTATTAATGTAAGGGCTGATTTGTCAGATAGCTTTTACCTGAGTAATAAATAAGTAACTTTATAATGTGTATATTATTTACCCTTATAAGAACCTCATGTCATAACATATCCGACGATGAGAAATCACCCCAAACGAAAATGTGTATCTACTTTTCAATCGTCACCTTTTTTCTGCCAAATAAAATATATGATAAGTACCTAATTTGAATTACAAAATTCAAAGTTGCATATTATTTATTTCTCATAGATACGCAGGTAAAATAACTCGAACGGACAATTATAAGAACCCTGAGCCATGTAAGGCCAATCTAACGGGAAAACGCTTGTTATTCGTTTATTAACTAAATAAATTGAGAAAACAAATTATCAAGTAATGCTCTGTTTCATAAGGTATCATATTATAAATCTCTTTTTAACCTAGCTTCAATAGCCATTCAATAAACTTAAGTTTTGTTAAGGCTCTTCCAAATGGCCTTGCAAGGAACACAGCTCCAAACAAGGCCAATATTATACGTCAGTCGTTTAACTTGAAAATAGAGTCACAGTTATTTATTTGTTTGCTTTTACTAAAACAAAATTATAATTTCTTTCAATTAAGCAACACATTAAATGCTCAATATATTTATATCATCTAAAAAAACTATGACGAACATTGCTTGAACATCATCTTATAACTAAGAATATATAAATGGAAATTCTTTAAAAATAGTAGCAATGCGTGTCACATTGACACCTTATGTAGGCACTTCACATGGCTATTTGTATTTGCGTATTTGATGTATTCGCCAAACAATCACCATGTGTAGAGGGTATGTTTGACAAATATTGGCCTTATTTGCCTATTTGACAAATATGACCAATACCAAATACACGTATCCGGACCTTTGTCGGTTTTTGACGCACATCAAAGGAGTCAAATAGGCAAGTAAAGAAAATCAAGTAAAAGTTTGGTATTTGACGTCCATGTGTGGAGGGCCGTATTTGCCTATATTTGCTTGTTTGTGTATTCGTCAATAATTTTGCCAAATACAACAAATAGCCAATAGCAAATTCAAATAGCCATGTGAAGTGCCTCCATTATAACTAATTGCCAATGCGTTTTATAATACAAACAAATTTTTTTTAAATCTAAAATGGCCTTCTTATGGGCCCGTTCTTTATAAGGCCAAAATGTTCAATATGCGTGTATAAGTTTAATAATCCTAATAAGTAAATATGTTATAAAAAAACAACATTATTTTAATTGTTACGGTACGCATCTATAACTAAAAATAACTGTTTATATGTTAATGAAGTTTAGATGTTCCTTGTAAAGTTTATGTTCCCTAGCAAGGCCAACTATCAAATCTTTGGTTGGACCTTATAAGGAACCACCGGCCTTCCTAGGAACATTACCAATATTTTAACGTAAATCAAGGCATAAGTAGATTTTCTTTTATTAGTACCATACATATATCCCTATACGATAATGCCCTGTAATAAAATTTAAGATAGATATAGGCTATGTAACTAAAAACTAAAGTTTTTCAGGATGCGGAAATTACAATTGTAGCCTCAACAACCAAAGTCTACAAACAGTGAGATCTCACTGCCACAATAGCGGCGCGATCGACTCACCGCCGCGTTTGTGGCCATAAGTTTGATGGATCTAAGTGTGTAGTAAAAGGAAACTGTCTTTACATGACGATAACTGCGACTTTTTGATAGTTGGCCTTCAAAGGAACATGGCCTTACATGGGTCAGGGTCGTTACTATCGATAGTAAAAGATACATCACTAGCACACGCACACATTGAGAGATCAAAAATCGTCACGCCTTTTCGGGTTGTCACAATGAGGTAAATACTATTGGAGGTAACCTTATATTTTGACAGTTGATAATGTTACTCTTTCTAACTAACGATGCAGTAAGTTGAGTGAAAGAGAAAGCTCATATCGGTGTATAAACGTCAAAAGTTTGTAATGTTATGTCCTACCTAATGGGACATAACAAAGGAGTCGGTCTGCAATATTTCATGTTTAAAAAGTGCTAATAAAAGTGTTTAATGAACGTTAAATGCAATATCTTGTTGGGTTTTGTGGTTCCGCTATATAATAAACCATAAAAACGGCCAAGGAATGCCTCAAACACATGGATTTAACATAACATGCGTAAGTTTTCAACAACGTTTTTTGGGCTTATCAATCGCTATTTTTCTAAGCTAAAAAGAAAATTTATAAGTTTAATAATCCCATAATCATTCTATATAAGGCATTAGTGATAAAAATGTCACATCAAGTAATATTTTGGCTACAAATATTGCATAACTTTTTACGTGTACTTTAGGGATGCACTTGCCACTTTACTTGAAGTATAGTTTATCGATAAAAATATTGTCATGGACTAAATGATTTTTTTTCAGGGTTTGAAAATGCTTCAAAATAGACGATGTACAGAAATATTTAGACGCAAGTTTCATGCAAGTTTTTAATCCTCATGAAGGCATCACAATATTGGGATTATCATTTCAAACGTAAATTTGAAATAATGATTATATTGAAATAAAAAAGTTCTAACGGAGAGTAAAATGATCAACAACTCTCACACCTCCCCCCTGTAAGTACTCAAATCGTTACTTGGATATATTTTTTGAAATTTTATCCTGGCATTACTCTTTTTTTAATAAAATGTAAAATTTTAATGAGGCTAAAGTCATAATCATTTAATAAAATAAATTTAATACCTTGATCGTCGGATACCAGACACAATAGATATTCAGTTGTTACGCGGCACTTGAGTTCCGCTTGGGGCTTGATGGGTTAAGTATGGAAAACTTACATAAAGCATATTGCCCCGTATACAATATTATATATTGTTACGGATACGGACACGTAGTGCCATCTAGCGTCAAACCAGCGAAACTGATCAGGAGAATACAGACAACATAAATCCCCTACTTAATACTAGATGGCGCTAAGTGTAGTTGTTTACCTGCGCGTACCTTCTAGAAAAGTCCAACCCTTGTTTACGTGAATTACGTGTTTACGTAAACAATAAAAAAATGAACGTTATTATTTTAATGAATGATAGTGAAGGCCGATGCCAATTCTTTGAAACCATAGACTATTCGAACGCAAAGCCGTTAGGACTCGTGTTCGTTACGTTTTTAAACTGCGCATGCGCGGCTTTTTTTTGTGTCAGTGTAAGTGTCATATTCTAAAATACCTTGTCATGTTCTAAAATACCTGTCAGATTTCTCTCTGATCTGACAGAAATTGATGGTATTTTAGAACATGACAATGTATTTTAGAATATGACACTCACACTGACACACAAAAAAGCCGCGCATGCGCAGTTTAAAAACGTAACGAACACGACCGTTAATTAAAAAAAATTAAAGCAAGCTTTGATACCTATATAATTTTATGCTAAAAATAATCTAAAATCATTGGAAAAGTGTTAACGTATAAATATAATTATATATTATATACAAAGATATTACTTATTAGAATTTAGAATCCATGTGTTCGACTTTTTGGGAATTGTACAAAATGTATCAAATTATGGCTATGTTCCTAAATGTACTGCGACCACTGCACAGTGCTATCACTGTAGAAAAAATCGTTCCGTAATAGAGTTGCAGTACACTGCCGCAGTACCCTAGTAAAATATATGACGTCATCAATCGTCGCCATATTGTACTGTGAGCACTGGCGTTTTCGAGGTAAGGCACTCGCAGTACTTTGATCACGTGATCAGTCAACTGTCAAAAGTCAACTGTCAAGTGTCAAAACCACTCGAGTGTCTAACGTTTTAAGTCGTCTACAGTTTAATCCCAAAGTAATAAATTTCTGCAATTAATTTGGATTAATAATAATAAAACACTGGAAGAATTGCGAAAATTAACCTTATTAGACTGTGTTGAAAATGTTCAATACAAACTGTCAAAAATGCGGCTGATAGTATACTGGATTGCGTTCCGTTTTAAATAGTAACCAGTATACCAACAGTATACTAACTATAAAGGAACGGCTTCGCAGTATACTAAAATGACGTCACACTCTGCAATGGTCGCAGTACATTTCGGAACATAGCCTGAGTTACTTACGACGTGAAATTTAAGTAGTAACTAATTTAAGAAGATTAAAACCTGTGTGCAAGGAATCGCGACGCATTATCGCAATAACGCATGCGTTTTTAATTTTTATCGACCGATATAGGGACCGTGCAGACACTATAGAGGGCGTCGTAATTCGACAGCAGCGACACGGTGCGAGTAAAAGATGAACTTATGAGTGACTTTGGCTTCGCATTCACTTTGACCCCAGCTAGTTTATAAGCGATTTTTTATGTTTTAGACTATAAAATGATTAAAATTATGAAAGATAGGTTTCTAACCGTAAACAAAGTTCGAAAGCGTGAATAAAAAAATATAAAGCTTATTTAGTTATCTAAGAAAATATCTGAAAAAGTAATTAGTAGCAGCCATTGGCATAGAAGATAAAAACTTGTTAAATATTGCAATAAAATAATGAAGATGCACAAATGACTTTAAATACTGCACAAATATTGCACTATTAACCCATCAGTCGTGGCAAAACGAGACACAATAGCCTTTTCATTGTTATCGCGGCCGGATGTGGCCGCTTGGGACTTCATGAATTAATCTTTTTGACGTGACAACGTCATATAATTCGATGGAGCCGGCTGCACGCACGAAAAAACATGACTCATGCGGCGTTATCTCGCTCTGAGGCGTTCCATTTAAGGCTTGAAGTGCAAGCAAGAGCGCGGAACGAGCGACAAAGAGGCACGTTGTCACGTTAAACTATCGTCAGTAAACCGACTTTACAGACAACCGTTTTTTTTATAAGTACTTGAACAATCATCCTTTTAAGAACCAACACTTTGGATGGTTCAAGTTCAACACTATCCTTAGTGTTGAATTCCATTTCCTGGCAGGACTTCTCCAAATTATCCTTACTTTTGATACAACTTGTTGCATTATTTTTTTAAAAGAGTTTTTTGATTTTCTTCTCCAGGAAAAATTGTAGGTATATTAAGTATATGCCGGGCCCGGGTGTACAGGATTCTCCTATTTTTCTTGGCCAATTAAATGAGCAGTGCGGTATGTATATTAATTTAGATGGAAGCCAGTCTGGATGTTTACTGAAAGAAGCAACGGTTATAGGTTAGGTTCATATTGTGTTTTAAAAAATGAATTTACGGTTATAATATACAAAATTCAGTGTTTTTATGAGTCTACTCATAACATTCATAGAACTTTTTAAATACTTACGTATGTTTTTACCGATTTTCATCCATTTCTTTCGTTTTTCAATAAGCCATGGCATGTGAATACTTTTGGCAGGAAAATAGTAAAATTTTACATTGTTCGATTTGCCTTTATTTTTCTTGTATGTATTAGAACATCCCGGAATACAACAATGCATTTAAATTCTTGAAAATACTTAAATTTCTCAAGAAATCTTATAATTTTCCGTAGCTTGACAATAAAATGAATTTGAAAACTGACAACTGAAAGAGTTTTCCACTTCTACTTTTTATCGTCGGTGTGGTTTTTATTATTTTTCCCCAAATTGTGTTAATTGGGTTTTTGATGTTCATTATTGGTAAAATATTAGCCACTAAATATCTGTTATCTTGCACAAGTGCAGGTAAGATGTTGTCAAAACCAAAATGTATAATTCCTGTGACATTTGGTGTGAACAACGGTAAATAGGGCTATTTCTTCCGTGAGTTTTAACTAAAACATCGTTATTATAACTTTATTATCCTATTCATTGGTATATTATTGTGTCTTTTTCAAATTGAAATGTATCAAGTTTTACATGCTTTTGCCCAGCTATGTAGCAATTATTGATGGTATTCCCTGGTATTACCGATAGTTGTCTACCCATACGCCATCTAGTTACTAAAATGGAAGCTATTTAACAATCAAATTAAAAAAATAAGAAAACTTCCCATTAACGTGTGACCAGTGACCACTGACCAGTGACCACTGACCTGTCTGTGAGAGGCTTTCAGTTTTATGACATAATAAAAAAAATGGTGTCAAAATAAAATCTCTATGATTATATGTCACTGTCTGACGCATATGACAGATGACAGTAGTCAGCAATTTTTTTTTTTCTTCTTTTTTGGCAACTTGACACAAAGGATGTGTATGATGTGCCACAGACAAGGTAAAAAGGTAAGGAATATGGCGGGAAAACCATATTCCTCCTATTATAATTTTCATCATCGTTTTCATGTATCGTCAGGTCTAAAGTCTAGTCAAAGTCTAAGTAAAAGTCAATACAGTCACAGGAGTCAAGTCGGTCGATTCAGTAAAGTGGTAGACGCTTTACTGAAACTTTCGATGGAGTTTTGGAGGGAACACAAAATAGCACGTTTCTGGATATTACATCACTTTCCTACACTTGTGAATGAACACGAATATCTAATGGTTAATATTCTACCAATATTACACATTAAAAACCCAGTTAACACAATTTTAGGAAAATAATACAAAAACACAACAGCACTCTTTCACATGCCCGCCAAAACTCTCAATTGTCAGTTGTCACATTTTATGAATTGTTGCAATTTTTTTCATTCCTCAACTTACTTTTGACAACTGTGGGCATCGACGTTGCGGTATTTAATTCGAATTTAAAATTTTAAAACATGAGTGAAATAATTACAGTTAAAGCGCCAGTTAACATAGCTGTTATTAAATACTGGGGTAAACGCGACGAAAATTTGATCCTGCCTTTAAATGACTCGGTGAGTGGCACTTTAGACACTGGTGTTATGTGTGCCATGACTTCGGTATGCGCTCGGCCAGATATAACGGAAAACGAAATCTGGTTGAACGGGAGTAGAACAACGTTCGATAATCCACGCCTGAAAAAATGTTTGGGGGCTATAAAGTCCCTAGCGGCTGCACAGAAGAGCGTGAGCGATGAATTTCTAACTTGGAACGTACGTATTTGTTCTGAAAACAACTTTCCAACGGCCGCTGGCTTAGCGTCTTCGGCAGCCGGGTACGCCTGCTTGGTGTGTGCCCTGGCTAAACTGTATAAAGTTACGGGAGACGTCAGTTCCATCGCACGCCTGGGCTCGGGTAGCGCTTGCAGAAGTGTTTACGGCGGTTTCGTGCAATGGAAAGCCGGCGTAAGGAGCGACGGAAGCGACTCCGTCGCCGTTCAAGTGGTCGACTCCAAGCACTGGCCTGAAATGCGAGTTCTGATTCTGGTAGTCGCCGACACCAAAAAGCATGTAAGCTCGAAAGAAGGTATGAAGATCAGCACGGAGACGTCGGAGTTGATGCAGCATAGAATCAAACATAGTGTTCCCCGGCGGACTGTGGAAATATGTGATGCTATCAGGGAGAGAGACTTTGAAACATTCGCAGAAATAACTATGAAAGACAGCAACCAGATGCATGCGGTCGTCCAAGACTCTTATCCACCTACTGTATACATGACTGATGTTTCTCACAGAATCACGAGGATGATTCACACGTACAATGACATGAAAGGGTCACCAAAAGTGGCGTACACATTTGATGCAGGGCCAAATGCCTGTCTGTATTTATTGGAGGAGAATGTTCCGGAAGTACTATGTTTGGTCAAACAGATGTTTCCTTCTAGCAGCAACAACTTTGTCACGGGGCTTCCGCTGCCGCCGAAGATGCCCTCTAAAGTAGATTTTCCCATGGAACCTTTTGGGACAGATTTATTGAAAAATGTAATTTATACAAAGATAGGAGATGGGCCGCAGGTTGTAAAGGATGACCACCTTCTGGATCAACAGGGAAGACCAAAGAGATATCTTTAGTTTTTTTAGAAGGAATAAGTTTGTGATGGGGCAGGGGATTCACTTTTGTATTACGGATGCATGAAATTTAAAAAAATGTATTCTTATAAGTTATAATATTATATTCTTATATTAATCCCTCAATCACGGAACGAGAACGAGACACAATAGATTTCTATTGTTATCTCTTGGGGCTTGAAGCAATAATGCTTCAACTCTTTTTTTTTTTTTTTTTTTACATGGGGAAATGCATTACGCATCCCCGGCGGATTGGGGACATCGGCCGGGGTATGTGGGAATGCTTCAACTCCTACTTCAACTCCCAAGCGGTCGAATTCGACCGCGTAAACAATAGATTTTCAAGAATCCATGATCAAGGGATTAAGGAAATAGTATTACCGTTGAGGCAAATTTTTATTAGTTTTACAATATATTTTAATGATTTTTTGTTTTTAATGAATGTTTAACATTTTTAAAATGGTGCTTTATAATATTTATTTCTATCTAAGAAGTTAATAAAAAAGGTTAAGGCTTAGGATATGATGTAAATCTTAAATTATTATTCATGAATACTTATTATGTATAATTATACTTGTTATGGTATAAATTACTGGCATTATAAGGTGTAGGGGTATATAAGACTGTTATATATCTGTTTTATAAGTGCAATTAATTTACAGCTGTGTAACATCATTTACAGAAATATGTATTATGTAAGCTAGAATTGAAATACCTACTTTAAATTATACAATGTTACCAAAATCTAGAATCTCTTTTTTAATATTTATCAAAATGGTGTAATTAGAATTATTTTACATATTTTTTGTTGTAGTTGGTTTACGGAATTTGAACTCAACCTAGGCTTACTCCTTAAATTCAATTATAATACATATTTATTATTATTAAATTAATTTTAATTAAAGGTAATATCCTTTACAATATTAAATTAAATTAAAGGTAATTTCCTTTTTCTCCTCTATTAAGTATATGAAGTGAATTCTTATGTTGAACCAGTATTATAGTACTCTGTGGTTGAACTAAAGATTTTTTTACTTAACCCTGGTATGTAAATAATATGCAACTTATATGCAAGAAAACATTTTAATAGCAATAATTATGCATCATTAAATAAAAATTATAAGGTGAGCTTAAATATGAATTATATTATACTGTGCACGACAGACAATAAATCGTGCATATAGAAAAAGTGTATGGGCAATAATAGTGCGTGAATATAGTGAAAATAGTGCCTTGTAAATTAATGGGTCTTAAACCTATGCGGTAGTGCCGAATTCCGTAACGGAAAATGTATGGGAGATAGTGTACATCTCGAGTGGGCTATCCTTGTCCCAGACAAGGAATACCCGCTCGAAAGGGACAGCCAGAGACGACCGTTATATCAGGGGGCGGTGAGGTACTATAAATATAGAGAAAATAGATTTTTTGCAATATTTCAGTTACGGAGGTCGGCACGAACATGTTTTTTTATGTAAAATTGTAGCGTAAGAAATTGTATAAATAAAACCAATGTATATTTTGTGAAATAATGTAAATTTAATGATATTTAAATAAAAACTTAATCTGAGGGGGTGAGGCATGGAATGTTCTGGAAGCTGGGTACCAGGACTCATATAAATATGGGTCGGCCGCCATACTGCGGCACTCGCTCTACAACGTTACCCAGCTTCGGAACAACTTGTGTGCTTGACCTCTGAAACAAAAGTGAAAGTGTGGTTTAATTCAACTGCATCACCTACAACCTTACATCTTTATCACTGACCTAGGCGATCTAGGGGAATTGGCGCAAGCTGGTCCCCCACATTGCATGGTCCTTCGCAAAGCCGGATTCTACGTCTACAAGGAAAATAGAAGCCAGTGCGGTCAGTGAAGATGTCCAAATCAAGAGCATCGAGCGTCGCTGATGGGGCCGAACGAGCGAGTCAGACCGGAGTCCAGACGAGGAGCGGAGCATCGACACGCCCCGCGCCTCCACCGGTCATAGCAGAAATGGAAAATTATATGGAAACCGCCGAGGCGTCCGAAACAGAACAAACCTCGACGGAACAAACCTCTACAGCCGCCAGCGAGGAAACAGCAGTAGAAGGGGACTCACAACAGAAGAAGCGTGTGACCCAGGGAAAGAGAAGCAGGAAAATTTTGGAAGCTGAGGAAAAGCTGGCGGAACTGAAACTGGCAGAGGCACGTGCGTCGCTCGCGCTCGCAGAGGCTAAGCTGGCCAGGGAAAAGGCCATGCTGGCCTGCGAAGACGAGGAGGGAAACGAGGTAACAGAAAAGGAAACGGACATGGTGGAAGAATGGCTGCACGGGCAAACTAGTAACCAGGCGGCCGAGGAAAAGGGAAAACTGTGTGAAAGTGAAGAAAAGAAAAATGAAAATTCGGAAAATGAACCGGAACACAGGAAAACTGAAGAAAAACAGAAAAGCAGCGACATCACTTCGCTGGCGGCGGCGCTTACACAGGCCGTCCGCATGTCAAGAGACGCCCCCAGGTTCCTGCAGGAGCTTCCCCCGTTCGCCGGACATTCGACGGGGTGGCTAGGCTACAGGGCGGCGTACTACGAAACAGAAGAAATGTTCTCGCACACCGAAAATACTATGAGGCTGAGAAGAAGCCTCAAAGGAGCAGCCCTCGAAGCGGTCGAGAGTCTACTCATCAGCCAACCGGAGCCGCGAGCAGTCATCCAGGCGCTGGAGAGGAGATTCGGCCGTCCGGACACGCTGGCGATGGGCGAAATACAGAAGATCAAGGCGCTGGGCAGGCTGAGCGACAGCCCGCGCGAACTCTGCATATTTGCTAACAAGATAGCAAATGTGGTGGCTACGCTGGAGACACTCAAAAAGGTACACTATATGTTTAATCCTGAATTAGTGAAAAGTATTGTAGAAAAGTTGCCGCCCATTTTGCGCAACAAGTGGTACGATTTTGCCGCTAGAAGTAAAGAGGATACGTCGGACTTAAAGAAGATGACCCTGTTCCTCAATGAAGAAGCCGACAAATGCAGTGCATACGCGCTGCCCGAGGAGACCGAGCCTCACCCGGAGAGGCCCCAGAGAAAAAGACTGGAACGAGCTTTCGCCACAGAGGTAAGTGGCAAGAAAAGGTGTCCCATGTGCCAGAACGAGCACTACCTGACCGAGTGCAAGCAGTTCATCGGGGCCCCTGTGAACGAGCGCTGGAACGTGACAAAGAAGAACCGCATCTGCTTCCAATGCTTGCGGAGCAATCACCGCCGAGGGGGCTGCGGGTCAAAAAGGTGCAGCATCAACGGGTGTGGCATGGCACACCATCGCCTGCTACACCACTCCAGGCCACCGGCAGACCAGCAACAGCCGACGGCACCTCCAAAGACCATGGAACCGGAGGAAATAACAGCCGTAGAGATAGTGAGCAGCACCAACTGCCTCCAGGAAAGACAGGCCTTCCTGAAGGTTGCGCCGGTCACGGTCTTCGGGAAGAACAGCACCAGGATAGACACCTACGCACTCATGGACGACGGCAGCACGGTGACACTCATCGACGAAGACCTGGCGGAACTCCTCCACCTGGACGGGCCTCGCCACGACATGTGGGTGCAGGGCCTCAGTGATACAAAGAAGTACGAAAACAGCAAAAAGGTAAGCTTCAAGATAAGGGGGCGCCACTGCAACGAGGAGTACGGCGTGGGCAGTGCAAGAACAGTGAAAAAGCTGCTGTTCACGCCGCAGAAAATACGCAAGGAAGACCTGCACGACTGCGCGCACCTGAGGGGCCTGGAAGACCACCTTATGTATGAAAATGCGCGCCCGAGAATACTACTGGGTCAAGACAACTGGGAGTTGCTGCTGGCCCTCGAGACGAAGACGGGGAGAAGAAACCAGCCGGTCGCATCCCATACGCGACTCGGTTGGGTGCTGCATGGCTACAGGTCCTCGCACACGCAAACTGTAGCTTTCTGTGGCCACACAGTAGCCACAAAGAAGGAAAAGACAGAAGACAACATGGAAAACATGATGAAGAGGTTTTTCGACCTGGAATCACTCGGGATCGAAGCCAGGAAACAGCAGAACGACCCGGAGAAGCGTGCACTGGAGATACTCGAGAAAACCAGTCGAAGACTTCCCGAAGGGCGCTTCGAAACCGCGCTGCTCTGGAAGGACGAGAAGGAAGTCATTCCCAACAACTATCACGACGCCTGGAAGCGTCTCAGGTCCCTGGAAAAGAAGCTGGACCGAGACCCGGGCCTGAAAGAAAAATACGAAGAAAGAATAAGCAACCTGCTGGACTCTGGATACGCGGTGCCAGCGCAGGAGCCGCCTACGGCAGGGAGGACATGGTACCTACCTCACTTCGCCGTGTGCAACCCAGCGAAACAAAAAATAAGGTACACGAAGAAATGCATCACGGCGGGGTGGAAGCCACCGTGAACGAGATCCGGCAGAGGTTCTGGGTGACCCGCATACGCCCCACAGTCAAGGGTGTGGTCCGGGCCTGCCTGGCCTGCCGCATACGCCGTGCCAAGCCGACGCGTCCGGCCACGGGCGACCTGCCCGTCGCCCGGCTGACGCACCACGCGCGGCCGTTCACCTTCACGGGGCTTGACTATTTCGGCCCTGTGGAGGTCACCGTGGGCAGACACCGAGAGAAGAGATGGGTGGCCCTCTTCACCTGTCTCACCATGAGGGCCGTCCACCTGGAGGTGGTGACGTCTCTCAGCGCCGACTCCGCCATCGCAGCCCTGCGGAGGTTCGTCGCACGACGAGGACAACCGACTGAACTATGGTCGGACAACGCGACCTGCTTCAAGGCCGCCGAAAAGGAGCTACAAGAAGAATGGGAGAAGTACAAGAACGAGGTCAACGCCCGCCGCATCACCTGGCGGTACATTCCCCCGTCTGCCCCCTTCATGGGCGGGGCGTGGGAGCGCCTGGTGCGGAGCGTGAAGGAGTCCCTGCGAGTCACACTGCACGAGAGGCGCCCGAGCGACGAGACCCTCTACACGCTACTCGTAGAGGCGGAGAACATCATCAACTCGAGACCACTTACATATGTCTCGGTTGACCCCGAGGAGCCAGAGGCCTTGACCCCCAACCACATATTGCTGGGGTCGGGCTGCCATGTACCTGCACCGGGAAAATTCGAGGAGGAGAAGACATCGGCGCGGCAGCTATGGAAGCGCGCGCAGCACCTGGCGGACGTGTTCTGGCGACGGTGGGTGAAGGAGTACATCCCGCTCCTCCATCACCGGCGGGAGCCACACACCCGAGGCTCCGATCCCGCGGTGGGTGACGTCGTTATCATATGCGACTCAAACCTGCCGCGCAACATCTGGCCGCGAGGGAAGATCAAGAGGACATATCCAGGCAAGGACGGCGTGGTGCGGGTCGTGGACGTGGAGACCGCGAACGGCCACGTTCTCCGGCGGCCCACAAAGAAGATCGTCGTGCTACCGGGAGTGTCGCCTGCGCGACCGGCGGGAGAAATGTGCACGACAGACAATAAATCGTGCATATAGAAAAAGTGTATGGGCAATAATAGTGCGTGAATATAGTGAAAATAGTGCCTTGTAAATTAATGGGTCTTAAACCTATGCGGTAGTGCCGAATTCCGTAACGGAAAATGTATGGGAGATAGTGTACATCTCGAGTGGGCTATCCTTGTCCCAGACAAGGAATACCCGCTCGAAAGGGACAGCCAGAGACGACCGTTATATCAGGGGGCGGTGAGGTACTATAAATATAGAGAAAATAGATTTTTTGCAATATTTCAGTTACGGAGGTCGGCACGAACATGTTTTTTTATGTAAAATTGTAGCGTAAGAAATTGTATAAATAAAACCAATGTATATTTTGTGAAATAATGTAAATTTAATGATATTTAAATAAAAACTTAATCTGAGGGGGTGAGGCATGGAATGTTCTGGAAGCTGGGTACCAGGACTCATATAAATATGGGTCGGCCGCCATACTGCGGCACTCGCTCTACAACGTTACCCAGCTTCGGAACAACTTGTGTGCTTGACCTCTGAAACAAAAGTGAAAGTGTGGTTTAATTCAACTGCATCACCTACAACCTTACATCTTTATCACTGACCTAGGCGATCTAGGGGAATTGGCGCAAGCTGGTCCCCCACATTGCATGGTCCTTCGCAAAGCCGGATTCTACGTCTACAAGGAAAATAGAAGCCAGTGCGGTCAGTGAAGATGTCCAAATCAAGAGCATCGAGCGTCGCTGATGGGGCCGAACGAGCGAGTCAGACCGGAGTCCAGACGAGGAGCGGAGCATCGACACGCCCCGCGCCTCCACCGGTCATAGCAGAAATGGAAAATTATATGGAAACCGCCGAGGCGTCCGAAACAGAACAAACCTCGACGGAACAAACCTCTACAGCCGCCAGCGAGGAAACAGCAGTAGAAGGGGACTCACAACAGAAGAAGCGTGTGACCCAGGGAAAGAGAAGCAGGAAAATTTTGGAAGCTGAGGAAAAGCTGGCGGAACTGAAACTGGCAGAGGCACGTGCGTCGCTCGCGCTCGCAGAGGCTAAGCTGGCCAGGGAAAAGGCCATGCTGGCCTGCGAAGACGAGGAGGGAAACGAGGTAACAGAAAAGGAAACGGACATGGTGGAAGAATGGCTGCACGGGCAAACTAGTAACCAGGCGGCCGAGGAAAAGGGAAAACTGTGTGAAAGTGAAGAAAAGAAAAATGAAAATTCGGAAAATGAACCGGAACACAGGAAAACTGAAGAAAAACAGAAAAGCAGCGACATCACTTCGCTGGCGGCGGCGCTTACACAGGCCGTCCGCATGTCAAGAGACGCCCCCAGGTTCCTGCAGGAGCTTCCCCCGTTCGCCGGACATTCGACGGGGTGGCTAGGCTACAGGGCGGCGTACTACGAAACAGAAGAAATGTTCTCGCACACCGAAAATACTATGAGGCTGAGAAGAAGCCTCAAAGGAGCAGCCCTCGAAGCGGTCGAGAGTCTACTCATCAGCCAACCGGAGCCGCGAGCAGTCATCCAGGCGCTGGAGAGGAGATTCGGCCGTCCGGACACGCTGGCGATGGGCGAAATACAGAAGATCAAGGCGCTGGGCAGGCTGAGCGACAGCCCGCGCGAACTCTGCATATTTGCTAACAAGATAGCAAATGTGGTGGCTACGCTGGAGACACTCAAAAAGGTACACTATATGTTTAATCCTGAATTAGTGAAAAGTATTGTAGAAAAGTTGCCGCCCATTTTGCGCAACAAGTGGTACGATTTTGCCGCTAGAAGTAAAGAGGATACGTCGGACTTAAAGAAGATGACCCTGTTCCTCAATGAAGAAGCCGACAAATGCAGTGCATACGCGCTGCCCGAGGAGACCGAGCCTCACCCGGAGAGGCCCCAGAGAAAAAGACTGGAACGAGCTTTCGCCACAGAGGTAAGTGGCAAGAAAAGGTGTCCCATGTGCCAGAACGAGCACTACCTGACCGAGTGCAAGCAGTTCATCGGGGCCCCTGTGAACGAGCGCTGGAACGTGACAAAGAAGAACCGCATCTGCTTCCAATGCTTGCGGAGCAATCACCGCCGAGGGGGCTGCGGGTCAAAAAGGTGCAGCATCAACGGGTGTGGCATGGCACACCATCGCCTGCTACACCACTCCAGGCCACCGGCAGACCAGCAACAGCCGACGGCACCTCCAAAGACCATGGAACCGGAGGAAATAACAGCCGTAGAGATAGTGAGCAGCACCAACTGCCTCCAGGAAAGACAGGCCTTCCTGAAGGTTGCGCCGGTCACGGTCTTCGGGAAGAACAGCACCAGGATAGACACCTACGCACTCATGGACGACGGCAGCACGGTGACACTCATCGACGAAGACCTGGCGGAACTCCTCCACCTGGACGGGCCTCGCCACGACATGTGGGTGCAGGGCCTCAGTGATACAAAGAAGTACGAAAACAGCAAAAAGGTAAGCTTCAAGATAAGGGGGCGCCACTGCAACGAGGAGTACGGCGTGGGCAGTGCAAGAACAGTGAAAAAGCTGCTGTTCACGCCGCAGAAAATACGCAAGGAAGACCTGCACGACTGCGCGCACCTGAGGGGCCTGGAAGACCACCTTATGTATGAAAATGCGCGCCCGAGAATACTACTGGGTCAAGACAACTGGGAGTTGCTGCTGGCCCTCGAGACGAAGACGGGGAGAAGAAACCAGCCGGTCGCATCCCATACGCGACTCGGTTGGGTGCTGCATGGCTACAGGTCCTCGCACACGCAAACTGTAGCTTTCTGTGGCCACACAGTAGCCACAAAGAAGGAAAAGACAGAAGACAACATGGAAAACATGATGAAGAGGTTTTTCGACCTGGAATCACTCGGGATCGAAGCCAGGAAACAGCAGAACGACCCGGAGAAGCGTGCACTGGAGATACTCGAGAAAACCAGTCGAAGACTTCCCGAAGGGCGCTTCGAAACCGCGCTGCTCTGGAAGGACGAGAAGGAAGTCATTCCCAACAACTATCACGACGCCTGGAAGCGTCTCAGGTCCCTGGAAAAGAAGCTGGACCGAGACCCGGGCCTGAAAGAAAAATACGAAGAAAGAATAAGCAACCTGCTGGACTCTGGATACGCGGTGCCAGCGCAGGAGCCGCCTACGGCAGGGAGGACATGGTACCTACCTCACTTCGCCGTGTGCAACCCAGCGAAACAAAAAATAAGGTACACGAAGAAATGCATCACGGCGGGGTGGAAGCCACCGTGAACGAGATCCGGCAGAGGTTCTGGGTGACCCGCATACGCCCCACAGTCAAGGGTGTGGTCCGGGCCTGCCTGGCCTGCCGCATACGCCGTGCCAAGCCGACGCGTCCGGCCACGGGCGACCTGCCCGTCGCCCGGCTGACGCACCACGCGCGGCCGTTCACCTTCACGGGGCTTGACTATTTCGGCCCTGTGGAGGTCACCGTGGGCAGACACCGAGAGAAGAGATGGGTGGCCCTCTTCACCTGTCTCACCATGAGGGCCGTCCACCTGGAGGTGGTGACGTCTCTCAGCGCCGACTCCGCCATCGCAGCCCTGCGGAGGTTCGTCGCACGACGAGGACAACCGACTGAACTATGGTCGGACAACGCGACCTGCTTCAAGGCCGCCGAAAAGGAGCTACAAGAAGAATGGGAGAAGTACAAGAACGAGGTCAACGCCCGCCGCATCACCTGGCGGTACATTCCCCCGTCTGCCCCCTTCATGGGCGGGGCGTGGGAGCGCCTGGTGCGGAGCGTGAAGGAGTCCCTGCGAGTCACACTGCACGAGAGGCGCCCGAGCGACGAGACCCTCTACACGCTACTCGTAGAGGCGGAGAACATCATCAACTCGAGACCACTTACATATGTCTCGGTTGACCCCGAGGAGCCAGAGGCCTTGACCCCCAACCTCGGGGTCTTGCTGCCATTGCTGGGGTCGGGCTGCCATGTACCTGCACCGGGAAAATTCGAGGAGGAGAAGACATCGGCGCGGCAGCTATGGAAGCGCGCGCAGCACCTGGCGGACGTGTTCTGGCGACGGTGGGTGAAGGAGTACATCCCGCTCCTCCATCACCGGCGGGAGCCACACACCCGAGGCTCCGATCCCGCGGTGGGTGACGTCGTTATCATATGCGACTCAAACCTGCCGCGCAACATCTGGCCGCGAGGGAAGATCAAGAGGACATATCCAGGCAAGGACGGCGTGGTGCGGGTCGTGGACGTGGAGACCGCGAACGGCCACGTTCTCCGGCGGCCCACAAAGAAGATCGTCGTGCTACCGGGAGTGTCGCCTGCGCGACCGGCGGGAGAAATGTGCACGACAGACAATAAATCGTGCATATAGAAAAAGTGTATGGGCAATAATAGTGCGTGAATATAGTGAAAATAGTGCCTTGTAAATTAATGGGTCTTAAACCTATGCGGTAGTGCCGAATTCCGTAACGGAAAATGTATGGGAGATAGTGTACATCTCGAGTGGGCTATCCTTGTCCCAGACAAGGAATACCCGCTCGAAAGGGACAGCCAGAGACGACCGTTATATCAGGGGGCGGTGAGGTACTATAAATATAGAGAAAATAGATTTTTTGCAATATTTCAGTTACGGAGGTCGGCACGAACATGTTTTTTTATGTAAAATTGTAGCGTAAGAAATTGTATAAATAAAACCAATGTATATTTTGTGAAATAATGTAAATTTAATGATATTTAAATAAAAACTTAATCTGAGGGGGTGAGGCATGGAATGTTCTGGAAGCTGGGTACCAGGACTCATATAAATATGGGTCGGCCGCCATACTGCGGCACTCGCTCTACAACGTTACCCAGCTTCGGAACAACTTGTGTGCTTGACCTCTGAAACAAAAGTGAAAGTGTGGTTTAATTCAACTGCATCACCTACAACCTTACATCTTTATCACTGACCTAGGCGATCTAGGGGAATTGGCGCAAGCTGGTCCCCCACATTGCATGGTCCTTCGCAAAGCCGGATTCTACGTCTACAAGGAAAATAGAAGCCAGTGCGGTCAGTGAAGATGTCCAAATCAAGAGCATCGAGCGTCGCTGATGGGGCCGAACGAGCGAGTCAGACCGGAGTCCAGACGAGGAGCGGAGCATCGACACGCCCCGCGCCTCCACCGGTCATAGCAGAAATGGAAAATTATATGGAAACCGCCGAGGCGTCCGAAACAGAACAAACCTCGACGGAACAAACCTCTACAGCCGCCAGCGAGGAAACAGCAGTAGAAGGGGACTCACAACAGAAGAAGCGTGTGACCCAGGGAAAGAGAAGCAGGAAAATTTTGGAAGCTGAGGAAAAGCTGGCGGAACTGAAACTGGCAGAGGCACGTGCGTCGCTCGCGCTCGCAGAGGCTAAGCTGGCCAGGGAAAAGGCCATGCTGGCCTGCGAAGACGAGGAGGGAAACGAGGTAACAGAAAAGGAAACGGACATGGTGGAAGAATGGCTGCACGGGCAAACTAGTAACCAGGCGGCCGAGGAAAAGGGAAAACTGTGTGAAAGTGAAGAAAAGAAAAATGAAAATTCGGAAAATGAACCGGAACACAGGAAAACTGAAGAAAAACAGAAAAGCAGCGACATCACTTCGCTGGCGGCGGCGCTTACACAGGCCGTCCGCATGTCAAGAGACGCCCCCAGGTTCCTGCAGGAGCTTCCCCCGTTCGCCGGACATTCGACGGGGTGGCTAGGCTACAGGGCGGCGTACTACGAAACAGAAGAAATGTTCTCGCACACCGAAAATACTATGAGGCTGAGAAGAAGCCTCAAAGGAGCAGCCCTCGAAGCGGTCGAGAGTCTACTCATCAGCCAACCGGAGCCGCGAGCAGTCATCCAGGCGCTGGAGAGGAGATTCGGCCGTCCGGACACGCTGGCGATGGGCGAAATACAGAAGATCAAGGCGCTGGGCAGGCTGAGCGACAGCCCGCGCGAACTCTGCATATTTGCTAACAAGATAGCAAATGTGGTGGCTACGCTGGAGACACTCAAAAAGGTACACTATATGTTTAATCCTGAATTAGTGAAAAGTATTGTAGAAAAGTTGCCGCCCATTTTGCGCAACAAGTGGTACGATTTTGCCGCTAGAAGTAAAGAGGATACGTCGGACTTAAAGAAGATGACCCTGTTCCTCAATGAAGAAGCCGACAAATGCAGTGCATACGCGCTGCCCGAGGAGACCGAGCCTCACCCGGAGAGGCCCCAGAGAAAAAGACTGGAACGAGCTTTCGCCACAGAGGTAAGTGGCAAGAAAAGGTGTCCCATGTGCCAGAACGAGCACTACCTGACCGAGTGCAAGCAGTTCATCGGGGCCCCTGTGAACGAGCGCTGGAACGTGACAAAGAAGAACCGCATCTGCTTCCAATGCTTGCGGAGCAATCACCGCCGAGGGGGCTGCGGGTCAAAAAGGTGCAGCATCAACGGGTGTGGCATGGCACACCATCGCCTGCTACACCACTCCAGGCCACCGGCAGACCAGCAACAGCCGACGGCACCTCCAAAGACCATGGAACCGGAGGAAATAACAGCCGTAGAGATAGTGAGCAGCACCAACTGCCTCCAGGAAAGACAGGCCTTCCTGAAGGTTGCGCCGGTCACGGTCTTCGGGAAGAACAGCACCAGGATAGACACCTACGCACTCATGGACGACGGCAGCACGGTGACACTCATCGACGAAGACCTGGCGGAACTCCTCCACCTGGACGGGCCTCGCCACGACATGTGGGTGCAGGGCCTCAGTGATACAAAGAAGTACGAAAACAGCAAAAAGGTAAGCTTCAAGATAAGGGGGCGCCACTGCAACGAGGAGTACGGCGTGGGCAGTGCAAGAACAGTGAAAAAGCTGCTGTTCACGCCGCAGAAAATACGCAAGGAAGACCTGCACGACTGCGCGCACCTGAGGGGCCTGGAAGACCACCTTATGTATGAAAATGCGCGCCCGAGAATACTACTGGGTCAAGACAACTGGGAGTTGCTGCTGGCCCTCGAGACGAAGACGGGGAGAAGAAACCAGCCGGTCGCATCCCATACGCGACTCGGTTGGGTGCTGCATGGCTACAGGTCCTCGCACACGCAAACTGTAGCTTTCTGTGGCCACACAGTAGCCACAAAGAAGGAAAAGACAGAAGACAACATGGAAAACATGATGAAGAGGTTTTTCGACCTGGAATCACTCGGGATCGAAGCCAGGAAACAGCAGAACGACCCGGAGAAGCGTGCACTGGAGATACTCGAGAAAACCAGTCGAAGACTTCCCGAAGGGCGCTTCGAAACCGCGCTGCTCTGGAAGGACGAGAAGGAAGTCATTCCCAACAACTATCACGACGCCTGGAAGCGTCTCAGGTCCCTGGAAAAGAAGCTGGACCGAGACCCGGGCCTGAAAGAAAAATACGAAGAAAGAATAAGCAACCTGCTGGACTCTGGATACGCGGTGCCAGCGCAGGAGCCGCCTACGGCAGGGAGGACATGGTACCTACCTCACTTCGCCGTGTGCAACCCAGCGAAACAAAAAATAAGGTACACGAAGAAATGCATCACGGCGGGGTGGAAGCCACCGTGAACGAGATCCGGCAGAGGTTCTGGGTGACCCGCATACGCCCCACAGTCAAGGGTGTGGTCCGGGCCTGCCTGGCCTGCCGCATACGCCGTGCCAAGCCGACGCGTCCGGCCACGGGCGACCTGCCCGTCGCCCGGCTGACGCACCACGCGCGGCCGTTCACCTTCACGGGGCTTGACTATTTCGGCCCTGTGGAGGTCACCGTGGGCAGACACCGAGAGAAGAGATGGGTGGCCCTCTTCACCTGTCTCACCATGAGGGCCGTCCACCTGGAGGTGGTGACGTCTCTCAGCGCCGACTCCGCCATCGCAGCCCTGCGGAGGTTCGTCGCACGACGAGGACAACCGACTGAACTATGGTCGGACAACGCGACCTGCTTCAAGGCCGCCGAAAAGGAGCTACAAGAAGAATGGGAGAAGTACAAGAACGAGGTCAACGCCCGCCGCATCACCTGGCGGTACATTCCCCCGTCTGCCCCCTTCATGGGCGGGGCGTGGGAGCGCCTGGTGCGGAGCGTGAAGGAGTCCCTGCGAGTCACACTGCACGAGAGGCGCCCGAGCGACGAGACCCTCTACACGCTACTCGTAGAGGCGGAGAACATCATCAACTCGAGACCACTTACATATGTCTCGGTTGACCCCGAGGAGCCAGAGGCCTTGACCCCCAACCACATATTGCTGGGGTCGGGCTGCCATGTACCTGCACCGGGAAAATTCGAGGAGGAGAAGACATCGGCGCGGCAGCTATGGAAGCGCGCGCAGCACCTGGCGGACGTGTTCTGGCGACGGTGGGTGAAGGAGTACATCCCGCTCCTCCATCACCGGCGGGAGCCACACACCCGAGGCTCCGATCCCGCGGTGGGTGACGTCGTTATCATATGCGACTCAAACCTGCCGCGCAACATCTGGCCGCGAGGGAAGATCAAGAGGACATATCCAGGCAAGGACGGCGTGGTGCGGGTCGTGGACGTGGAGACCGCGAACGGCCACGTTCTCCGGCGGCCCACAAAGAAGATCGTCGTGCTACCGGGAGTGTCGCCTGCGCGACCGGCGGGAGAAATGTGCACGACAGACAATAAATCGTGCATATAGAAAAAGTGTATGGGCAATAATAGTGCGTGAATATAGTGAAAATAGTGCCTTGTAAATTAATGGGTCTTAAACCTATGCGGTAGTGCCGAATTCCGTAACGGAAAATGTATGGGAGATAGTGTACATCTCGAGTGGGCTATCCTTGTCCCAGACAAGGAATACCCGCTCGAAAGGGACAGCCAGAGACGACCGTTATATCAGGGGGCGGTGAGGTACTATAAATATAGAGAAAATAGATTTTTTGCAATATTTCAGTTACGGAGGTCGGCACGAACATGTTTTTTTATGTAAAATTGTAGCGTAAGAAATTGTATAAATAAAACCAATGTATATTTTGTGAAATAATGTAAATTTAATGATATTTAAATAAAAACTTAATCTGAGGGGGTGAGGCATGGAATGTTCTGGAAGCTGGGTACCAGGACTCATATAAATATGGGTCGGCCGCCATACTGCGGCACTCGCTCTACAACGTTACCCAGCTTCGGAACAACTTGTGTGCTTGACCTCTGAAACAAAAGTGAAAGTGTGGTTTAATTCAACTGCATCACCTACAACCTTACATCTTTATCACTGACCTAGGCGATCTAGGGGAATTGGCGCAAGCTGGTCCCCCACATTGCATGGTCCTTCGCAAAGCCGGATTCTACGTCTACAAGGAAAATAGAAGCCAGTGCGGTCAGTGAAGATGTCCAAATCAAGAGCATCGAGCGTCGCTGATGGGGCCGAACGAGCGAGTCAGACCGGAGTCCAGACGAGGAGCGGAGCATCGACACGCCCCGCGCCTCCACCGGTCATAGCAGAAATGGAAAATTATATGGAAACCGCCGAGGCGTCCGAAACAGAACAAACCTCGACGGAACAAACCTCTACAGCCGCCAGCGAGGAAACAGCAGTAGAAGGGGACTCACAACAGAAGAAGCGTGTGACCCAGGGAAAGAGAAGCAGGAAAATTTTGGAAGCTGAGGAAAAGCTGGCGGAACTGAAACTGGCAGAGGCACGTGCGTCGCTCGCGCTCGCAGAGGCTAAGCTGGCCAGGGAAAAGGCCATGCTGGCCTGCGAAGACGAGGAGGGAAACGAGGTAACAGAAAAGGAAACGGACATGGTGGAAGAATGGCTGCACGGGCAAACTAGTAACCAGGCGGCCGAGGAAAAGGGAAAACTGTGTGAAAGTGAAGAAAAGAAAAATGAAAATTCGGAAAATGAACCGGAACACAGGAAAACTGAAGAAAAACAGAAAAGCAGCGACATCACTTCGCTGGCGGCGGCGCTTACACAGGCCGTCCGCATGTCAAGAGACGCCCCCAGGTTCCTGCAGGAGCTTCCCCCGTTCGCCGGACATTCGACGGGGTGGCTAGGCTACAGGGCGGCGTACTACGAAACAGAAGAAATGTTCTCGCACACCGAAAATACTATGAGGCTGAGAAGAAGCCTCAAAGGAGCAGCCCTCGAAGCGGTCGAGAGTCTACTCATCAGCCAACCGGAGCCGCGAGCAGTCATCCAGGCGCTGGAGAGGAGATTCGGCCGTCCGGACACGCTGGCGATGGGCGAAATACAGAAGATCAAGGCGCTGGGCAGGCTGAGCGACAGCCCGCGCGAACTCTGCATATTTGCTAACAAGATAGCAAATGTGGTGGCTACGCTGGAGACACTCAAAAAGGTACACTATATGTTTAATCCTGAATTAGTGAAAAGTATTGTAGAAAAGTTGCCGCCCATTTTGCGCAACAAGTGGTACGATTTTGCCGCTAGAAGTAAAGAGGATACGTCGGACTTAAAGAAGATGACCCTGTTCCTCAATGAAGAAGCCGACAAATGCAGTGCATACGCGCTGCCCGAGGAGACCGAGCCTCACCCGGAGAGGCCCCAGAGAAAAAGACTGGAACGAGCTTTCGCCACAGAGGTAAGTGGCAAGAAAAGGTGTCCCATGTGCCAGAACGAGCACTACCTGACCGAGTGCAAGCAGTTCATCGGGGCCCCTGTGAACGAGCGCTGGAACGTGACAAAGAAGAACCGCATCTGCTTCCAATGCTTGCGGAGCAATCACCGCCGAGGGGGCTGCGGGTCAAAAAGGTGCAGCATCAACGGGTGTGGCATGGCACACCATCGCCTGCTACACCACTCCAGGCCACCGGCAGACCAGCAACAGCCGACGGCACCTCCAAAGACCATGGAACCGGAGGAAATAACAGCCGTAGAGATAGTGAGCAGCACCAACTGCCTCCAGGAAAGACAGGCCTTCCTGAAGGTTGCGCCGGTCACGGTCTTCGGGAAGAACAGCACCAGGATAGACACCTACGCACTCATGGACGACGGCAGCACGGTGACACTCATCGACGAAGACCTGGCGGAACTCCTCCACCTGGACGGGCCTCGCCACGACATGTGGGTGCAGGGCCTCAGTGATACAAAGAAGTACGAAAACAGCAAAAAGGTAAGCTTCAAGATAAGGGGGCGCCACTGCAACGAGGAGTACGGCGTGGGCAGTGCAAGAACAGTGAAAAAGCTGCTGTTCACGCCGCAGAAAATACGCAAGGAAGACCTGCACGACTGCGCGCACCTGAGGGGCCTGGAAGACCACCTTATGTATGAAAATGCGCGCCCGAGAATACTACTGGGTCAAGACAACTGGGAGTTGCTGCTGGCCCTCGAGACGAAGACGGGGAGAAGAAACCAGCCGGTCGCATCCCATACGCGACTCGGTTGGGTGCTGCATGGCTACAGGTCCTCGCACACGCAAACTGTAGCTTTCTGTGGCCACACAGTAGCCACAAAGAAGGAAAAGACAGAAGACAACATGGAAAACATGATGAAGAGGTTTTTCGACCTGGAATCACTCGGGATCGAAGCCAGGAAACAGCAGAACGACCCGGAGAAGCGTGCACTGGAGATACTCGAGAAAACCAGTCGAAGACTTCCCGAAGGGCGCTTCGAAACCGCGCTGCTCTGGAAGGACGAGAAGGAAGTCATTCCCAACAACTATCACGACGCCTGGAAGCGTCTCAGGTCCCTGGAAAAGAAGCTGGACCGAGACCCGGGCCTGAAAGAAAAATACGAAGAAAGAATAAGCAACCTGCTGGACTCTGGATACGCGGTGCCAGCGCAGGAGCCGCCTACGGCAGGGAGGACATGGTACCTACCTCACTTCGCCGTGTGCAACCCAGCGAAACAAAAAATAAGGTACACGAAGAAATGCATCACGGCGGGGTGGAAGCCACCGTGAACGAGATCCGGCAGAGGTTCTGGGTGACCCGCATACGCCCCACAGTCAAGGGTGTGGTCCGGGCCTGCCTGGCCTGCCGCATACGCCGTGCCAAGCCGACGCGTCCGGCCACGGGCGACCTGCCCGTCGCCCGGCTGACGCACCACGCGCGGCCGTTCACCTTCACGGGGCTTGACTATTTCGGCCCTGTGGAGGTCACCGTGGGCAGACACCGAGAGAAGAGATGGGTGGCCCTCTTCACCTGTCTCACCATGAGGGCCGTCCACCTGGAGGTGGTGACGTCTCTCAGCGCCGACTCCGCCATCGCAGCCCTGCGGAGGTTCGTCGCACGACGAGGACAACCGACTGAACTATGGTCGGACAACGCGACCTGCTTCAAGGCCGCCGAAAAGGAGCTACAAGAAGAATGGGAGAAGTACAAGAACGAGGTCAACGCCCGCCGCATCACCTGGCGGTACATTCCCCCGTCTGCCCCCTTCATGGGCGGGGCGTGGGAGCGCCTGGTGCGGAGCGTGAAGGAGTCCCTGCGAGTCACACTGCACGAGAGGCGCCCGAGCGACGAGACCCTCTACACGCTACTCGTAGAGGCGGAGAACATCATCAACTCGAGACCACTTACATATGTCTCGGTTGACCCCGAGGAGCCAGAGGCCTTGACCCCCAACCACATATTGCTGGGGTCGGGCTGCCATGTACCTGCACCGGGAAAATTCGAGGAGGAGAAGACATCGGCGCGGCAGCTATGGAAGCGCGCGCAGCACCTGGCGGACGTGTTCTGGCGACGGTGGGTGAAGGAGTACATCCCGCTCCTCCATCACCGGCGGGAGCCACACACCCGAGGCTCCGATCCCGCGGTGGGTGACGTCGTTATCATATGCGACTCAAACCTGCCGCGCAACATCTGGCCGCGAGGGAAGATCAAGAGGACATATCCAGGCAAGGACGGCGTGGTGCGGGTCGTGGACGTGGAGACCGCGAACGGCCACGTTCTCCGGCGGCCCACAAAGAAGATCGTCGTGCTACCGGGAGTGTCGCCTGCGCGACCGGCGGGAGAAATGTGCACGACAGACAATAAATCGTGCATATAGAAAAAGTGTATGGGCAATAATAGTGCGTGAATATAGTGAAAATAGTGCCTTGTAAATTAATGGGTCTTAAACCTATGCGGTAGTGCCGAATTCCGTAACGGAAAATGTATGGGAGATAGTGTACATCTCGAGTGGGCTATCCTTGTCCCAGACAAGGAATACCCGCTCGAAAGGGACAGCCAGAGACGACCGTTATATCAGGGGGCGGTGAGGTACTATAAATATAGAGAAAATAGATTTTTTGCAATATTTCAGTTACGGAGGTCGGCACGAACATGTTTTTTTATGTAAAATTGTAGCGTAAGAAATTGTATAAATAAAACCAATGTATATTTTGTGAAATAATGTAAATTTAATGATATTTAAATAAAAACTTAATCTGAGGGGGTGAGGCATGGAATGTTCTGGAAGCTGGGTACCAGGACTCATATAAATATGGGTCGGCCGCCATACTGCGGCACTCGCTCTACAACGTTACCCAGCTTCGGAACAACTTGTGTGCTTGACCTCTGAAACAAAAGTGAAAGTGTGGTTTAATTCAACTGCATCACCTACAACCTTACATCTTTATCACTGACCTAGGCGATCTAGGGGAATTGGCGCAAGCTGGTCCCCCACATTGCATGGTCCTTCGCAAAGCCGGATTCTACGTCTACAAGGAAAATAGAAGCCAGTGCGGTCAGTGAAGATGTCCAAATCAAGAGCATCGAGCGTCGCTGATGGGGCCGAACGAGCGAGTCAGACCGGAGTCCAGACGAGGAGCGGAGCATCGACACGCCCCGCGCCTCCACCGGTCATAGCAGAAATGGAAAATTATATGGAAACCGCCGAGGCGTCCGAAACAGAACAAACCTCGACGGAACAAACCTCTACAGCCGCCAGCGAGGAAACAGCAGTAGAAGGGGACTCACAACAGAAGAAGCGTGTGACCCAGGGAAAGAGAAGCAGGAAAATTTTGGAAGCTGAGGAAAAGCTGGCGGAACTGAAACTGGCAGAGGCACGTGCGTCGCTCGCGCTCGCAGAGGCTAAGCTGGCCAGGGAAAAGGCCATGCTGGCCTGCGAAGACGAGGAGGGAAACGAGGTAACAGAAAAGGAAACGGACATGGTGGAAGAATGGCTGCACGGGCAAACTAGTAACCAGGCGGCCGAGGAAAAGGGAAAACTGTGTGAAAGTGAAGAAAAGAAAAATGAAAATTCGGAAAATGAACCGGAACACAGGAAAACTGAAGAAAAACAGAAAAGCAGCGACATCACTTCGCTGGCGGCGGCGCTTACACAGGCCGTCCGCATGTCAAGAGACGCCCCCAGGTTCCTGCAGGAGCTTCCCCCGTTCGCCGGACATTCGACGGGGTGGCTAGGCTACAGGGCGGCGTACTACGAAACAGAAGAAATGTTCTCGCACACCGAAAATACTATGAGGCTGAGAAGAAGCCTCAAAGGAGCAGCCCTCGAAGCGGTCGAGAGTCTACTCATCAGCCAACCGGAGCCGCGAGCAGTCATCCAGGCGCTGGAGAGGAGATTCGGCCGTCCGGACACGCTGGCGATGGGCGAAATACAGAAGATCAAGGCGCTGGGCAGGCTGAGCGACAGCCCGCGCGAACTCTGCATATTTGCTAACAAGATAGCAAATGTGGTGGCTACGCTGGAGACACTCAAAAAGGTACACTATATGTTTAATCCTGAATTAGTGAAAAGTATTGTAGAAAAGTTGCCGCCCATTTTGCGCAACAAGTGGTACGATTTTGCCGCTAGAAGTAAAGAGGATACGTCGGACTTAAAGAAGATGACCCTGTTCCTCAATGAAGAAGCCGACAAATGCAGTGCATACGCGCTGCCCGAGGAGACCGAGCCTCACCCGGAGAGGCCCCAGAGAAAAAGACTGGAACGAGCTTTCGCCACAGAGGTAAGTGGCAAGAAAAGGTGTCCCATGTGCCAGAACGAGCACTACCTGACCGAGTGCAAGCAGTTCATCGGGGCCCCTGTGAACGAGCGCTGGAACGTGACAAAGAAGAACCGCATCTGCTTCCAATGCTTGCGGAGCAATCACCGCCGAGGGGGCTGCGGGTCAAAAAGGTGCAGCATCAACGGGTGTGGCATGGCACACCATCGCCTGCTACACCACTCCAGGCCACCGGCAGACCAGCAACAGCCGACGGCACCTCCAAAGACCATGGAACCGGAGGAAATAACAGCCGTAGAGATAGTGAGCAGCACCAACTGCCTCCAGGAAAGACAGGCCTTCCTGAAGGTTGCGCCGGTCACGGTCTTCGGGAAGAACAGCACCAGGATAGACACCTACGCACTCATGGACGACGGCAGCACGGTGACACTCATCGACGAAGACCTGGCGGAACTCCTCCACCTGGACGGGCCTCGCCACGACATGTGGGTGCAGGGCCTCAGTGATACAAAGAAGTACGAAAACAGCAAAAAGGTAAGCTTCAAGATAAGGGGGCGCCACTGCAACGAGGAGTACGGCGTGGGCAGTGCAAGAACAGTGAAAAAGCTGCTGTTCACGCCGCAGAAAATACGCAAGGAAGACCTGCACGACTGCGCGCACCTGAGGGGCCTGGAAGACCACCTTATGTATGAAAATGCGCGCCCGAGAATACTACTGGGTCAAGACAACTGGGAGTTGCTGCTGGCCCTCGAGACGAAGACGGGGAGAAGAAACCAGCCGGTCGCATCCCATACGCGACTCGGTTGGGTGCTGCATGGCTACAGGTCCTCGCACACGCAAACTGTAGCTTTCTGTGGCCACACAGTAGCCACAAAGAAGGAAAAGACAGAAGACAACATGGAAAACATGATGAAGAGGTTTTTCGACCTGGAATCACTCGGGATCGAAGCCAGGAAACAGCAGAACGACCCGGAGAAGCGTGCACTGGAGATACTCGAGAAAACCAGTCGAAGACTTCCCGAAGGGCGCTTCGAAACCGCGCTGCTCTGGAAGGACGAGAAGGAAGTCATTCCCAACAACTATCACGACGCCTGGAAGCGTCTCAGGTCCCTGGAAAAGAAGCTGGACCGAGACCCGGGCCTGAAAGAAAAATACGAAGAAAGAATAAGCAACCTGCTGGACTCTGGATACGCGGTGCCAGCGCAGGAGCCGCCTACGGCAGGGAGGACATGGTACCTACCTCACTTCGCCGTGTGCAACCCAGCGAAACAAAAAATAAGGTACACGAAGAAATGCATCACGGCGGGGTGGAAGCCACCGTGAACGAGATCCGGCAGAGGTTCTGGGTGACCCGCATACGCCCCACAGTCAAGGGTGTGGTCCGGGCCTGCCTGGCCTGCCGCATACGCCGTGCCAAGCCGACGCGTCCGGCCACGGGCGACCTGCCCGTCGCCCGGCTGACGCACCACGCGCGGCCGTTCACCTTCACGGGGCTTGACTATTTCGGCCCTGTGGAGGTCACCGTGGGCAGACACCGAGAGAAGAGATGGGTGGCCCTCTTCACCTGTCTCACCATGAGGGCCGTCCACCTGGAGGTGGTGACGTCTCTCAGCGCCGACTCCGCCATCGCAGCCCTGCGGAGGTTCGTCGCACGACGAGGACAACCGACTGAACTATGGTCGGACAACGCGACCTGCTTCAAGGCCGCCGAAAAGGAGCTACAAGAAGAATGGGAGAAGTACAAGAACGAGGTCAACGCCCGCCGCATCACCTGGCGGTACATTCCCCCGTCTGCCCCCTTCATGGGCGGGGCGTGGGAGCGCCTGGTGCGGAGCGTGAAGGAGTCCCTGCGAGTCACACTGCACGAGAGGCGCCCGAGCGACGAGACCCTCTACACGCTACTCGTAGAGGCGGAGAACATCATCAACTCGAGACCACTTACATATGTCTCGGTTGACCCCGAGGAGCCAGAGGCCTTGACCCCCAACCACATATTGCTGGGGTCGGGCTGCCATGTACCTGCACCGGGAAAATTCGAGGAGGAGAAGACATCGGCGCGGCAGCTATGGAAGCGCGCGCAGCACCTGGCGGACGTGTTCTGGCGACGGTGGGTGAAGGAGTACATCCCGCTCCTCCATCACCGGCGGGAGCCACACACCCGAGGCTCCGATCCCGCGGTGGGTGACGTCGTTATCATATGCGACTCAAACCTGCCGCGCAACATCTGGCCGCGAGGGAAGATCAAGAGGACATATCCAGGCAAGGACGGCGTGGTGCGGGTCGTGGACGTGGAGACCGCGAACGGCCACGTTCTCCGGCGGCCCACAAAGAAGATCGTCGTGCTACCGGGAGTGTCGCCTGCGCGACCGGCGGGAGAAATGTGCACGACAGACAATAAATCGTGCATATAGAAAAAGTGTATGGGCAATAATAGTGCGTGAATATAGTGAAAATAGTGCCTTGTAAATTAATGGGTCTTAAACCTATGCGGTAGTGCCGAATTCCGTAACGGAAAATGTATGGGAGATAGTGTACATCTCGAGTGGGCTATCCTTGTCCCAGACAAGGAATACCCGCTCGAAAGGGACAGCCAGAGACGACCGTTATATCAGGGGGCGGTGAGGTACTATAAATATAGAGAAAATAGATTTTTTGCAATATTTCAGTTACGGAGGTCGGCACGAACATGTTTTTTTATGTAAAATTGTAGCGTAAGAAATTGTATAAATAAAACCAATGTATATTTTGTGAAATAATGTAAATTTAATGATATTTAAATAAAAACTTAATCTGAGGGGGTGAGGCATGGAATGTTCTGGAAGCTGGGTACCAGGACTCATATAAATATGGGTCGGCCGCCATACTGCGGCACTCGCTCTACAACGTTACCCAGCTTCGGAACAACTTGTGTGCTTGACCTCTGAAACAAAAGTGAAAGTGTGGTTTAATTCAACTGCATCACCTACAACCTTACATCTTTATCACTGACCTAGGCGATCTAGGGGAATTGGCGCAAGCTGGTCCCCCACAATACCTTATGATGTAAAATCTTTCCATTTGCAATTATTAATTTATTGTAATCAAATCGTTAAATGTAATTACTAAATAATTAAAATAATATCTTGGTAATGTTAGGTTCAACTGACCCTGGAGCAGAGTCAAAGCACTGTGATGAGTCATTCATGGACGATCCCGGCCTCTGCGGCTCAATGGTCGCGTGGTAGCTCAGGCCTGGGGGTCGTGGGTTCGAATCCATAGAGCAAAATAATACATCGGATATTCGAATCCCACCGATTTTCGCTGCGCTGCCACTTTCACAGCAAACTCTACACAGGTGACCTATAATAATACACACCCTAAAATATTATTAGTTTTGTTACACCTTGACCCTTGTATAATATTATGTACTCATGGGACACGGGCGTACCCAGGTAGGGGTAGCTTCTCCCCCCCAGTTAATTTTCATAATTTTTAGTTTCAATTATACCTACGAGACCGATCATCTGCTCGAAACAGGTACCTATGCTGCCCTAGCTAAAATCCTGGGTAGGTACACCCATGTATGTACCTATTGTAAGTACATACATATGTATAAATATGAGTATGATCTGGTTTAATACCTCTGTGAGTATGATGAATATTACAGAGGTGAAAGTTTGTATGTATTAAATTTTGACGTGAAGTAAGCTGAGAATTGACATCCTGGATAAACCTAAATTCCTATGGGAAAGTCAAGAAAAATTTATTTGCGTTTACTTCCACTAAAAACCGCGAGGCATAGCTACTCAAATGAATTTTCGTTGTCTAGACTCTAGTACCTACTGAACAGTTGGGTACTTAGCACGGGGCCAGACTGACGTGGTGTGAAGCGTCCATGGGTATATTAAATAAACTAAAAAATTCGTTGCGCAAAATTTAGTTTATTGCGCGGGAACCGTATATTTTTCCAGGATAAAAAGTATTCTTTATCTTTGCTGGGACTCCAGTTTCTCCAAACCAAATTTCAGCAAAATCGGTTCAGGCGTTTGCACTTTGGACATACTAAAGTTTATAGAAAAACATTTTTCCCTGATTTATTCAAAGTTTTATATATTTGAGTGTAAAAAAATAGAAAATGCAAAAGCCTCTGCCGCCTTTTGATGGAGATCATGCTTGAATAAATGAATAATAATATGGTTTATTGTGCTCATACAAGGTTCTATTCCAACTCAAGTTACATGAACTCCGCATGGGCACAAAGGCGGGTTTATCGCTGTAAGTCTGTGCGTCAGAGGTTGAAAGAAATCTTACAAGCAACTTCTGGCGCACGGAAAAGAATGCTTCATAAGTACACAATACACAAATTATTATGATACAATCCTATGCAGATCGGGGACCTACGTAGTTTGGTTGCGTTACGTCAAACCCAGCCGACAGATCACAATTAACATTGAATTGACATATTCGACCAAATAACGTTGGTCTATCAACTGCATAGGAATCAATTTCCTCAATAGTACATAATATATTAGTAGGTACGGTAATGTAATAATTACTATTATTCAAGTTATTACTTTTCATTTTGCTAAGTTATGTATGTACTTACAAAATAACGATTTCATCTAAATAACTCTTTTGACCTTTACATGATGCGATTTTATCAGTCTATTTATACTTTATGCTTTTGAAATTCAAATTCAAGATAAAAGGTGAGGGCAGTAACAATAGAATTGCCTTACAATACTATAATTTATTTACAGACTTATATATACAAAACATATTACAATTAAGTAATCATGAAGATCTTAAATATATTTCTGGTTGTCAAGATTATTATCGGGCTGACACTGAGACCTGCCAAACTCGGATGATGTTGTCGGAGTAACCAGCGAACAGTGTCTGTCCGTCAGTAGACCAGGCCAGGGACAGACAGTTTGGTGGCTCAGGGTTGGCGTTGGCAGAGTGCTTGTCAATAACTTCAGCTTTGAGCTCCTCGACCATTTCCTTGCTCTCCAAGTCCTGTAAAAATAGTTTTGTTAATATATGAGAAAAAATAACAAGTTTGTAGAATAATCAGCCAAGTGCGAGTCTTGAGATACAGCTGGAGACAGACAGACACACAGACAACAGTCCATTTTTGGAAATGACAAATGGTCATGACCTGTATTCTTTGAAGTGTGTACTCCAGTCTCCAACTAAACAAGTTTTAAATGCTTTCTTACCCAAATTCTGATGTTGGGTCCGAATGCAGCACAGAGCCAGTATCTGTTGGGCGAGAAGCAGAGGGCGGTGATGATGTCGTTGTGGTCGAGGGTGTGGAGGTGCTTGCCATCGTTCAGGTCCCACAGCATGGCCTTCATGTCCTTGCCGCCGGACGCACACAGCGAGCCGTCGGGGGAGACCGTCACCGTGTTGAGGTAGCCAGAGTGACCCAGGTGGTTGGTCTTTAGCTTGCAGTTGGTCAAGTGCCATACCTGAAAAGTAATAATAAAATTAAATATAAGACACCGAATTTATTCCTTTGTTTTGTAGTAATATTTCATGACTTTTCGTTTGTACATTCCAACAATTACAGCTTAGTTATTATGCCTAATCTTTCCAAGTCTTCAATGTAAAAAACCTATTCAATGCATGAATATAATTTAGTTACCTTGACAGCACGGTCCCAGCCGGCAGAGACGATGATGGGATTGGCTTGGTTGGGTGAGAAGCGCACGCAGGACACCCATTCAGAGTGGCCATCGTCCTGGATGGTGTACTTGCACTCCGCCAGTGTGTTCCACAGCTTGATAGTCTTGTCCCGAGAGCCCGACACGATCTGACGGTTGTCCACGGAGAAAGCCACAGACAGCACATCCTATATAAGATTTTAATCGTCTAATACATACAGCTCATTATAATCTTTTGACATTCAAAAGGGTTCAACTACTCGATACAATGGTTATGACTTATGATATTTGGGGCCTGTTATACAACCACCTTATAGGATATTCAGATGTTTTACTACTATTTCTATGCTTAGCAAACATATAACTTGAATAAGACATTTTTCGTTTATTAGGTGATTATTTTACAGCATGCCCCTCGAAAAATAATAAAGTGCATTAATCATAAAGTGAACAGGCAGTCTAGCTCTACAGACTTACAAAGTGTAAGGAAGTAGTCCATCCATCTAGACTTCTGCCTCGCATAGGCACAAATAAACAATCTTCTGCCGCGCATCGGCACTATCTTCTGCCTTACATAAGGCACATCTTCTGCCGCGTATCGGCACTATAACAAGAACACAAGTTGAAGAACAAAGTTCCGTCACACCTTAGTATGGTCTTCGAAACGCCTAGTGGTCTTTCCCGCGGAAAGATCCCAGAGTCGCAGGGTCTTGTCCCACGAGCCGGACAGGGCGTAGTTGCCGTCGCTGGACAGCACCACGTCCGAGATGAAGTGGGAGTGACCGTACAGACGCTTTTGTGGGACGCCGTAGCCAGAATCGTCCCTAGTGAGCTTCCATACGATGAGGGTTTTGTCTGAAAATGATTATTTTCATCAATAAATTGTCAATAATGCGACCTTATTTAGTGGTGGTTTGGACATGTCAGACCCATATCCGCTTGCCGCTCAGGTTTCACGTGGCAAAGAAAAAATCATCATATAAAATATATCGATCATAAAGTATTACCAAAATATAGGTGAAATCACGTTATCTGTATTGTAAAGGTTGAATGTATGGAAATTTTCGTTTAATCTTATACGATTTGAACCAGATTACATCGGATTAAAATAATGAAAAAATTACCTCTGGAAGATGACAGTATCATGTCCGGGTATTTTGGATTGGTTGCGATTTGGGTGACCCAGCCATTGTGTCCTCTGAGGAGACCCCTTAATTGAAGAGTTTCACTCATTTTTGTTTGTAAAATTAAGTAAATTTAATTTTACAAAAACGTGTCACCTCACAGGTTGCCACTTTTCAAAAGAACTTTTTTAAATTGTTCTTGACAGTTGACAGCTGTCGCCTGTCTGTCTTTTCTTTCTTTCTTTTTCTTCTTTTTTGGCAACTTGACACAAAGGATGTGTATGTTGTGCCACAAACAAGATAAAAAGGTAAGGAATATGGCGGGAAAACCATATTCCTCCTATTATAATTTTCATCATCGTTTTCATGTATCTCAGGTCTAAAGTCTAGTCAAAGTCTAAGTAAAAGTCAATACAGTCACAGGAGTCAAGTCGGTCGATTCAGTAAAGTGGTAGACGCTTTACTGAAACTTTCGATGGAGTTTTGGAGGGAACACAAAATAGCACGTTTCTGGATATTACATCACTTTCCTACACTTGTGAATGAACACGAATATCTAATGGTTAATATTCTACCAATATTACACATTAAAAACCCAGCTAACACAATTTTAGGAAAATAATACAAAAACACAACAGCACTCTTTCACATGCCCGCCAAAACCTCCTATTTAATGATTAATATTCTACCAATATTACACATTAAAAACCCAGCTAACACAATTTTAGGAAAATAATACAAAAACACAACAGCACTCTTTCACATGCCCGCCAAAACTCCAACCTGTCTGTTGACACGTGTCACTGACATACTTTTTTTTTCTTAATATGGCGCTAGGTTTTTTAACCATGGCCAGTGTCAAGTAAAATATGGCGGGAAAAAAAATCGTATATTTTTTTTTTCAATATGTGTTTCTGCAATCTGTTTCATCGAACATTCAGCAAAAGTTTAAAATATATGGATTTTAATCTTGTAGGGTCGGCTAGCCCAGTGGCTGCTCCTTCTAATTGTGGCTTTCCCTATAAGTCTCTAGGGGTTTTTCTCTTGAGCCTTTGAAATTTTGTATCAATGTTCATTAACTGTGTTGCAAGTATGTTTGGATGCTTATTTAGCCTTTGCTTGTAAGATTCAATTATTATATATCGACGACGAAGTGTAATGACCTCCTAACTAACATTTTTGTGGTTTTCATGATTCTTATGTATGTGTGTTTAAAGTGCTATTTCGAATGCACTAGCAAGAACACCAAACTGGATTTCGTAATTTTTGGCAAGTTATTAAAAAATGAAAATAGCTCCTAAGTTCCTTTGCGTAAATTTTGTTGTCAATTTCTCCTATCTACGTTGCATGCGTGCTCACAGCTCCGTTTCTTACGGCGTTCTGAGGGAAGCGAAAAAAGCAATGGACGCAAAGTAGGTGTGAAAGAGAGGGTGGATAGCGGGTAGCGCGTGGGCCGTGGGCGGGTGTTATCGCCGTGGGCCGTGGGCGGGTGTTATCGCCATTTTTTGTTTACTTGTTGAAATTTCGTGCAACTAGCAAGTTAAAACGTTATTTTTTTTATTTTTTCATGGTTTTAGTGGAAGATTGATGGTGTCTTCGATTAGATAAGGTAAGTAAATGTTTAAAAGTTTACAGTACATACATAATTCTTATAAAATTTTGACATTATAATTCACAAACGAACTTGTAAAGGTTTTTTTAGAAAATCATGTCCTTTTTGTCACAAATACTTATGACAATCATTTTAGCTGCTTCATTTATTCATAATACCAAAGGTGACTTGAAAAGTGTTCTGTATTTATTTATACTTCATCTTTAAGCATCATTAGAAATGTAGATAGGAGTTATTGTTTTAAAAAAACAATCCAACAAGGTGTTCTCTTACTGTAGATAGGAGTTATTTCTTTAGCGATAAATCCTGAATCGACAACAAGATATTAAAATATCATTAGAGTAAATGTTAAACGATGAATTTTTGATTCCATTTTTATAAATTAATTTTTGTTTCAGAAAAATGCCGAAGGATGACCATATTTTTAAGGGGTTGAGAGCAAAGAAAATATTGGCTCTAAATAATATTACTAATTCGAGACATCCGAATACAACCACACAGGAGTATTATGAAATTTTTGGTCGAAATTGTCAAGCTGACAATAGTGTAAGTCGTCCACCCTATACTTACCAGCCCGGGCGGAACAGCTGCCACAACGACAATGTGAGTTGTCCACCCGACGCTTACCAGCCTGACCACGATGCCTGTCCCAACGACGGTGTGATTTGTACACCCAATGCTTACCAGTCTGAGTGCAACTCCTGTCCCGACGATGGTGTGATATGTCCACCCGATACTTACCAGCCTGAGCGTGATGCCTATCTTGACGATGGTGTGATTTGCTCACCCAATACTTCGCAGCCCGAGCATGACGCCTGTCCTGATGACGGTGTGATTTGTACACCCAATGCTTACCAGTCTGAGTGGAACTCCTGTCCCGACGATGGTGTGATATGTCCACCCGATACTTACCAGCCTGAGCGTGATGCCTATCTTGACGATGGTGTGATTTGCTCACCCAATACTTCGCAGCCCGAGCATGACGCCTGTCCTGATGACGGTGTGATTTGTACATCCAATGCTTACCAGTCTGAGTGCAACTCCTGTCCCGACGATGGTGTGATATGTCCACCCGATACTTACCAGCCTGAGCGTGATGCCTATCTTGACGATGGTGTGATTTGCTTACCCAATACTTCGCAGCCCGAGCATGACACCTGTCCTGATGACGGTGTAAGTTGTTTACCCGATACTTGCCAACCTGAGTGCGGTGCCTGCCTCGAAAATGTGAGTCGTCCATCCAATACCAGCCAGTTACGACAAAAAATTAAAGCTTTATCACTATCCGACTTGACACAAGATACCATCGACAACTTTCAAAACCTAAAAAAATATCATTCTGCCCCTCATTTAGGAGTTTTTATAGCTCGCTCTGAAAGTCCGTCAATTTTAATAGAATTCCACAGAATGACGTCAGCTGAAAACGATGGTCCACATCACACTATTGATTCTGATGACAACGAAGATGAAACTAGTTCTGAACTTGAAGATGCAGAATACTTTGGAAGTATGAACGAGGGCAGGAAACGTCGTCATGTTGCGGAACCCAGTCCTTGGAAGAGAAATAAAGCAAAAAGAAGTCGTATGCTTGGTGAAGAATACCTTGGATACTCAAAGCCTCAAGGTAGGAAAATGCAACATGATACTATACGCCCCTCGAGACAGCTTGGACAAAGCTGTTATTCCGAATATTGCAAGAAAAGCAAAGTAAGAGGTTGTCAAAAGCTTACAGAAGAGAGTCGGCAAAAGATTCATAGGAACTTTTGGAAGACATTAAACTGGGATCAGCGAAAGACTTATGTATTAGGATTAGTTACACGCTCAAAAACGGTGAGAAAGACTAAGTCAGCTGGTGAAAACTCTAGGCGCACAGGAACTCTGATTTATACATTGCCTATAGATAAAAATAATTCTGAAAAAGTTCAAGTGTGCAGAGAAATGTTCCTGAACACCCTCTCACTAGGTTCTTATACGGTACAATCATGGGTTAAACAGGGTGATTTTGGAATGACTCCAACCCAAGAAGAAGTGTACAAAAATAAAAATACTTCTAGAAGACCAAGAGCTGAAGTAGAGAGAAAAATTCTCATTTTAGAAACTTTCCTGAATTGTCTGCCGAAATTACCATCGCATTATGGACGAAAAGATTCAAATAAGCTGTATATAGAACCAATGTATCACTCTCTTTCTGAATTATACAAAGCCTATAAGATTTACTGCACAGAACAAGAAGAACCTCAAGTGTGCCGTTTTACGTTCGAAAAAAAATTTCACGAATATAATCTTTCACTCTACACTCTAAAGAAAGACATGTGCGACATTTGCTCGAGTTACATTGCTGGTAATTTGGATGAAACAATTTATCAAACACATATAAATTTAAAAAATAGGGCTAGAAAAGAAAAAGAAGACGACAAAAAAAGGGCTGCTGCGGGAGAATTTATATTGCTTACCATGGACTTGGAGTCAGTGAAGGTTTGTCCTTTCTTAACTGCCAGTGCCTTATATTTTAAGACAAAATTAGTGTGTCACAATTTTACTATATTTAATTTAATAACAAAGCACTGCACATGCTATTGGTTCGATGAAACTAGTGCTGATTTAACATCGAGCACTTTCACTACGGCTATAATTGATTATTTAGAGAGGCACTGCATTCCAAAAAAATTGCCTATAGTTATATATTCCGATAGGTGCACGTACCAAAATAGAAACAATGTGCTCTCTAATGCTCTATTAAACTTTAGCAAGAAGCACAATGTTGTAATTACACAAAAGTTTTTAGAACCGGGTCACACTCAGATGGAGTGTGACTCAGTTCACAGTGCAATTGAGCGCAAATTAAAAAATCGGGAGATTCACTTGCCAAGCGATTATGTCGCTATAACCAAAGAAGCCCGCAGTTTTATGCCATACGAAACAGTTTTGGTTGATTACAGTTTTGTTAAGGACTATGCTGATTCCGAGAATTTGGTCTATAAGAGTATTCGGCCAGGCCGCAAAACAGGTGATCCACTTGTAGTAGACATCAGGGTTATCCGTTATAATACAATGACTATAGAAGTAAAACTGAACTTTGATGCAGAATGGATGTCTTTACCACAGCGTCCAAAGGTGTTATCAAACGAAGTCATTACATATCGCCAACTTCATGCGAACAAATTACCTATAAACACAACTAAATATAACCACCTACAACAATTAAAACAGGTTTTACCTCCTGACTGTCATGGTTTTTACGATTCCTTACATTTTGTTGATTAAAATTTAGTGATATGATGATTACTGTTTGAGAAACTCTGGTTTTTCTTTATTTTATGTACCAATAAAAACAATTTTCTTTCTAAACTTTTGTTTCTTTTAATATGCAAAACATCCAAACTTACTTAAAACTATCCATTTATTCAAAACATTACCTCCTAACTACATTTAAATAAGTAAATTGTTGGATTTAATTACATTCACTTATCTCATAAACTTAAGAATCTTATGACAATAAATTCGCAATATAAAAATTATTCATTTATCAAAGCAAAAATTAAACACACATTTTTTGCCTTTCCTCTAAAAAACGAATATTTTTACATAGGAGGTCATTACACTTCATCGTCGATATTTTGTCTCTTCCTGGACAGTTCTTATTTTGAGGTCATGATGAAGTTGTTTATTTGTTATAAACCAAGGAGCCTTTGTAATGATTCTTAGTATTTTTGATTGAAATCGTTGAAGTATTTCTAGATTTGAATTTGAGGTTGTTCCAAAGAGCTGTAATCCATATGTCCAGACTGGTTTAAGTATACATTTAAAAATTAGTAGCTTGTTCTCTAATGATAGCTGTGATCTGTTGCCAAGCAGCGAGTACATTTTTGTTAGTTGGATACCAAGAGCTTTTCTTTTCATTGTATTTCATTGTTTTTTCCAGGTCAGGCGTCGATCCAGCCACAGTCCTAGATACTTAGCTTCGTTCACTTGTGGTATCTGGACACCATTTAGAATTATGGGTGGACAGTTTTCACGTCTCAAAGCGAAGGTTACCTGAGCCGATTTGGATTCGTTAGCTTTTATTCGCCATTTTTTTAACCATTCTGTAATCTTATCCAGCGATTGTTGCAGTATACGACTTGCTTGAGTCGGATCATCGTCGATAGCCAATGCAGCCGTGTCGTCTGCAAAGGTGCCGATCAATACGCCATCTGATAGAAGTAAGTCTGAAGTAAATATTAGGTATAGACTCGGACCGAGCACACTTCCCTGGGGTACTCCTGCGTAAACTTTAAAAAGTTTGGTTGATGATTCTCCTTGCTTGACGTAGAAATATCTGTCAGCTAGATATGATTTTATGAAGAGGTAATAGTTTAGTGGAAGTAGTTTTTTTAATTTATAGAGCAGACCTTCATGCCAGACTCTGTCGAATGCTTGGGAAATATCAAGAAATGCAGCGCAGCAGTATTTTTTATTTTTGAAGGCTTTGTGTATCTCTTCTACTAATCTATGTATCTGTTCTATTGTGCCGTGTTTTTTCCTAAACCCAAATTGGTGATCAGGTATAATTTTATTTTCTGTGAGAACTGTGTTCAGCCTCTTCAGGAAGAGTATTTCCATTACCTTTGACATTAAAGGTAGTAAGCTTATTGGCCTGTATGAGGACAACTCTTCTGGAGGTTTGCCTGGTTTAAGGATCATTTTGATCTGAGCTACCTTCCATTGCTCCGGGAAAATTGCTCGCTTCAAGATGCAATTGAATACGTGTGTCATAAAACAGATTGCTTTTTCAGGTAGCTCTCGGAGTATTTTGGCAGTTATCAAATCGTATCCAGGGGCTTTGTTTAGGTTTAATTTAGAAATGGTTTCTATGACCTCAGATTTACTAAATTTTGTAATTGGTAAGTCAAGTTGGTAAGGTTCAGCTAGAAAATTGCTTATTTCTTGGTGATTGTTCTTCGATTCGCAGTCATTTGGTGTGAAGACATTAGCAAGATAGTATGCGAAAGCTTCGCCCTTCTCTGAGTCACTCTTAGCCCAGGTGCCATCATTTTTCCTTATGGGTGGATTGGAAGCGGTAGGCATTTTGAGTCGTTTCGTAGCTTTCCAGAGTGAGTAGTCACTGTTGGAAGTCGCATCTAGGTTACGTAGCTGGTTTTCAATGTGAGCATTTTTTTCAGAACGCAGCAATAATTTGAGTTTTGCAGTTAAATAGTTTAGGCGAGTTTTGTCACCAGGATATCTGGTAGCTTGCCATTGCTTGCGTGCTTCTCTTTTTTCAGCTACTAGTTCTCGGACCGGTTTAGAGCAACTCGGTTCCGTTTGCTTTTTATCAGGCGGGGTGCTTTCCCAGGCTGCGTTTTGAATACAAGTGTTAAAATGCTCTACGGCTTTCGTAATGTCTTCTTGCGTTTTCAGTGGTAGGTTTAGGTCAATAGAGGATTCCACCAAACATCGAAACTTGTCCCAATTTGTTCTGCGGTTGTGAAGCTTTGGCGCCGGTTGGATAGTCTTTACTTCTTGGGTCACCTCTAGTAATACTACACTGTGATCAGATGAGAGGTCTTGAAGTGATGTACAGAGGAAATGCTTTCGAGGAATTCCTTTAATTACACAAAAATCGACCAAGTCTGGAATCTTTTTAGGGTCACTCGGCCAATAAGTTGGTTCTCCATGTGAAACCGTATCAAGGTGTAAGTGATTTAAGGCTGCTTCTAGTTGTCTTCCTTTAGGAGTAGTTAAACGTGAACCTCATCTTGTGTTTTTAGAATTGTAATCGCCACCTGCTATAAATCTTGGACCAAGGGTTTTAAAGAATTTAACGTAATCTTCTTTTTTTATGTTGTGTTAAGGAGGAGAGTAAATTGAAGTGACATTCAGATGTCCTCTCCAGTCTTCAATGCAGATGCTAGTGCCTTGGATCTCAGGTGATATAAATGGTTCGAGCTCGTGGTGTTGTATATTATTTTTTATTAGAATAGTAGATCCACCGTGTGCCGTGCCGTCTGGATGCATCGTGTGGTAGAATTTGTAGTTTGGGATTTTAAAATATTTTTTTTTTAGTAAAATGTGTTTCCGAAACAAGCAGAATATCTATGTTATGAGTTTTACAGAAAGCCTCCACTTCTAGGAGGTGGTGTAGCAGCCCATTAGCATTCCAAAGTGCTATTTTATATGAATAGAATTTGTAATTGTAGTCATTATTTCCATAAGGGTGTTAGTTACGGAAGCTAATTGTTGAACAAGTTGTGTCATTGTGTTTATCATTTCTTTTACATTATCATTTTGATTATTTTGTTCTGTTGTGAAATTGCCATAAACTTGTTTAGCTTGTGTATCAGAGGTCTTGTTTTGAGTAAGAGCGTCTTTGTATGTTATTTGGTTTTGTTGTTTGGTGTTATCTTTCTTTTCGTATTTGTTTTCACTACTTTTTGTCTGGCGTTGTCTAGCTGATTGTGTAGGGTATTTTATTTTTTGTAATTCTCTGTATACTGAGCAACCTTTATAGTTTGCGGGATGGTTCCCATTACAGAGCACACATTTTAATTCGTCTGATCTACTTTTACGCTCGCATTTGTATGATTCATGGTCACCAGCACATTTTATGCATTTTGGTTGTCTATAGCAATATCTCTTTGTATGTCCATATTGTTGACAATTGCCGCACTGGGGGATTTCTCTTTTTGGTCTGACTGGTTCGACAATGACTTTACAGTGTAGAAGACTTTTGATTTCGTAAATAAGTTTATTGTTGTTATTTGGCTCTATTTCTACAAAGTGAAGGGATAAGGGTCTTTTAGTTGTTCTTTGTTTAACGTTCCAAATGTTGGTGACCTTATGTCCTAGGGTTTTTAATTCCTCCTTAATGTCGGTGGTATCAGTGCTTGGATGCAGATTTTTTAATGCTACTTTAAAAGAGCGCTCTTGCTTGGGCCTGTAGGTGTAAAATTCCGTGTTTTTCTCTTGTAGACTTTTGACTATTGTTGAATATAATTCTGTTGATTTTGGTTGTATTCTAACTTGATTATTGTTAAGAACTTTGAGTTCATAATTGTCTGGGGCTACTTCGTCAAGTAGTTTTATTAGTGGTTGGATGTTGTTGACTCGGTCCACATATATAGGCGGGGATTTAGCCGGTTTCTCATTAATTTTGATAATTTGGTCTTGATCATCATTCTCTAGTTCGGCAAATCTATTAGAGGTCGGTATTGGTTGGCTTAGCCAGTAAGTATTGAGTTTCTTCTGTTTGTTGGCTTTATTAGCTTCTGGGCTTTCTTGTTGCCTCTTTCTTTCTGGCGTTTTAGTCCAAGTTTGGTTCTCAACTGTATTTGTTTCTGGGTTAGTTATTAACAGGTTGTCCAGGTTGTTTAAAGACTGTGTCCTTGGTTTGTTGAAAAAGGACCTATGGAATATTTGTTGAGTCAGTACTTTGTTTGATGTTTTTTCCGGTTGTGATTGTGTATTTAAGGTTTCATTGTTGTTAATTATTGATTCTTCCATTTTTGTTCCCACGAGTAAGGACGATTTGTACAGGTCGCTAGGAAGGTGACGCCTATTCTCCCTAGAAGGCAAGTTCAACGACGTTTGCCAGGTCCGCCGAGGTTGAACGCTAACGACTAAGTCTCCCACTAGCCACGCAGTCTCTGGCGCGTATCTCACCGTAGACTTGGGGTGAATTTTTATAGAGGCTTTCTACCTCGTAGCCCGGGCGGTGAAGCCAAGGCTACCGGTCCTGCGAAACATGACCACAGGGTTACGGCTTGTGGTGGTCATTTCCTACCACCACAGTGCTGACACGTTTCCGTGCAGGCGCATCGGGCTAGTTAACCGCCGCCCGAGCCTCGGCGTTGTTGTCCGTTTAGCACCACCCAGGGGATACGTGTAGGGTGGGCCTAGGAAAGGTGGTAAATCCTACGGACGCGGACAACTCCATCCCCCATATAAAATTTACAAAATTTAAAGTAGTTTTCCAGATTATCGTCAAGTCGAAAGTCTAGTAAAAGTCTAAAAAAGTAGTCAGTAAAGTCAAGGAGTCAAGTCAGTTGTTTTAGGAAATTCACAAGCCAAAAATCACAGGCCATTAAAAAGCATTGATGTACGTGACTTAGATTTGGCTATTGCGTCTGTAGATTGGAATTTGATACAACAGTCACGTGATGTTAACGATATGGTGCGTGAGCTCAATTATAGTAGTATTTTATGGGTATTTGATGCACTGGCACCAGTCAGGACTACCTTTTTAAAACAAAAACAATACCCATCGATTACTTATAATATTAAGCTAATAATGCGACGACGAGATGAGGCATACAAGAGAGCACGGAAAAGTAAAAATCTCTCTCATTTTGAATATTATAAAAATCTTAAGCGAGAGGTCTGTCTGGCGTTAGCAAGGGAAAAATCAGCGTATTTTAAATCATATATCAACTGCAACATCAGACAGCCGCGTCTAATGTGGAAGCACCTTAAAGAAAACATCACTATAAGTAATAGTAAAAAAAAATGTAGCACTCCCGCCGCATCTCCAAGACCCCACTATTTTAAATAACCATTTTCTAGATGTTCCAGGCAATAATTTAATATGTTCGTCTACTTTAAACTTCTTTGAAACAAATAAATTTAACTCATCTACCTTCTCGTTTTCCACTGTTAGCACCGAACATGTTCAAAAGGTTCTTAACTCGATTAAATCTAATGCCATGAGTGCCGACAGCATAACTTTGGACATGCTGCAGATGATTTGTCAATATCCTATTTGTCTAGACAGTTTAACCAAAATAGTCAATAAATCTTTAGAATCTGGTGTTTTCCTCGAAGCCTGGCGTCTGGCATTAGTTAAACCTATTCCCAAAAAGGACAATGTTACTGAGTTAAAGGAATTAAGACCTATAAGTATTCTTCCATGTGCGTCAAAGGTCCTGGAGAGGGTGGTATGTAGTCAGGTGACACAGTACCTTGACGCAAATAACATTTTGCCTGAGGTCCAGTCGGGTTTTCGCAAAGGGCACAGCACCACTACCGCGCTTCTCGATGTAGTTGATAATATTCTTGCTGCGCGAGACACTGGCGAGGGTACTTTACTTGTACTGCTTGATTTTTCTCGGGCGTTTGATACAATAAATACTTCCTTACTGCTAGCTAAATTGAAGTTTTACGGATTTGACCAAAATGCCATAAACTGGTTTGCAAGTTATTTTAACAATCGTTCTCAACTTGTAGAGATAAGTAATGACTATGACGGAACAACATCACGATCAGACCCGAGCGACGTCGGTAGGGGAGTTCCACAGGGGTCGGTTATTGGGCCAAAGGCATTCGCGCTTAACTGTGCGGATATAGTCAGAGTCATTAAATTTTGTAAATTCCACATTTATGCGGATGATATACAAGTTTACATCTCATTCAAGCCGAGTCTAATACGTGATGCGGTTAAGATGCTTAACGAGGACCTGGCCCTGATTTCGGAATGGGCAGTAGCCAATGCACTTGTATTAAACCGGAGAAAACCAAGTATATGGTATTAGGCACAAAACTCCAAATCCATAAAATAAAAGAAGCGCAGCCGAAAATATTATATTATGTAGATGGACAATCAATCGACAACGTAAGCGAGACTCGAAATTTAGGTGTATTAATGGATGAAGGATTAAAGTTCGAAAAACATATAAATAAAACTGTTAGCAACTGTTTCTATAGACTAAAAGTTTTGTATAAAATTAGAAACTTTCTGCCCATTGATTTACGTATAACGCTATGTGAATCGCTTATTTTGTCAAAATTAAATGATTATTATTGGCCCCTGTATGTTGTCTAGAACCAAAAGATTATTACAAAAAGTCCAGAACTCTTGCGTCAGGTTCTGTCATAACGTCCCTCCTCGTTCTCACGTGACACCATATATTAACAATATGCGTTGGCTCAGAATGGATGGTAGGAGGCAGCTGCATTTCGCCACATTACTGTTCGGGGTTATAAAATTTAAAACACCTACTTATCTGTACAGCAAACTACAGTGGGCAGGAGACAAACAGCTAACCGTTACGACGCGAGATTCCTCGTATCTTCTCATTAATCTTCTGCACCACACCTCCGCGTTCAGGGGTAGCTTCCGGTACCTGGCCAGCAAGGTCTGGAATAATCTGCCGCCTCCAATCCGTGCTCTGCAAGCAACACAGGGATTTAAGCTCAAATACAAAGCTTTCTTGATACAGCAACAGCTCTCGACAAATATCTAATTTATTAATAAATACTTGTGAAAAATCTATACTAATATTATAAATGCGAAAGTATCTCTGTCTGTCTGTCTGTCTGTCTGTCTGTCTGTCTGTCTGTCTGTCTGTCCGTCCGTCCGTCCGTCCGTCCGTCCGTCCGTCCGTCCGTCCGTCCGTCCGTCCGTCCGTCCGTCCGTCCGTCCGTCCGTCCGTCCGTCCGTCCGTCCGTCCGTCCGTCCGTCCGTCCGTCCGTCCGTCCGTCCGTCCGTCCGTCCGTCCGTCCGTCCGTCCGTCCGTCCGTCCGTCCGTCCGTCTGTCTGTCTGTCTGTCTGCTTCGCTTTCACGCCAAAACTACTGAACCGATTGTAATGAAATTTTGTACACAGATAGTCTAAAGCCTGAGAAAGGACATAGGCTACTTTTTAACTGGACAAAGGGGTTGTAAGGGGGTGAAAATGCGTAAATTTGTTCAAATTAAGTTGGTTCCAAAAATTCATAATAGATGGCGCTGTGCGTCTCCTACATCGCGCTATTGCTTACACAAACGTCTTTCTATAAGAGCTGGTATCATCTTATAGTTAATTTTCGATTTTTTCGATTGTTATTATGTACCCTTTTTCGTTGTTAGTTAACTCAGTACTTTATCTATGCAGTGACGTAACCTTAAACCTATCAATGATAAATAGTTTATGGCAAAAGTTGTGTAATTGGGGGGCTAAATATACTTTAAAATTTGGCATAAATAAAGTTTAATTCATGAAGCCCCAAGCGGCCACATCCGGCCGCGATAACAATGAAAAGGCTATTGTGTCTCGTTTTGCCACGACTGATGGGTTAATTAAAAAAAATGAAATAAGTTATGTGCACACTGCACAGCTGTTTTTGGGTGTTTTGATTTAAGGGGTATAAGGGTTTTTTTATAAAAGCTTTTGACACCAATTTTGTTGACATCTCGCGCTATAAACTGAAGTCCACGCGGACGAAGTCGCGGGCAACAGCTAGTATAATATAATTATAATATTATTTACTTATAATGTGTTGTATCTTTATTAAGTATATTGTATGATAATATATATTATTTATCTATCCTTTATTGTTTGTTTTAAATTATCATAATTTTAATAATTACAACTTACATAAGATTTACTTAACGTATCAAACCTTGAAATACCTACCGGGAGAGTTGTAAGCCGGAACCACGGTGGTATGACCCCTTCATGTTACCAAGGCCTTTGCTTGTAGCACAAGTTGTATACAACCCAGGATCACATTTCATACACAAATTTTATTTCCATTATTACTTTTATATAATAATAGTACCTAATTATTGTTAAGGATAAATTGTTATTAAGTGGATATATTTATGTTGTTCTAGGTATAGTATAGTTTAGATAGGTCGAGCGCATAGTTGGGACCTGTAGCACCAAGGGCGTCCCCGCGCCGACTAACGTCTTGTTTTAATCATTACAATAATAATATTGGCTATACAGAGTTGCAGACCGTGGGAAAATTTGCCGCCCTTATCGGTCCATTGTGAATTGTCCAGTGTTTTATTGTATATGTGAGTGTTATAGGAAATACTCAATAATAAGAGAGTGCCGTTTGTGGGATCACAGACTGACAGGGGGCCACGGAAGATCAGGCGCCACGGCTTGCTGCGGTCGATGCCTGAGTGGCTTACCCTTTAAGCATGCAGTGTGTGCATTACACAACCAAAACAGAGTACTTTTAAGTTTAATTCTAAGTGGCTAAATCTAAGTGGGTATGTATGTTGTATGCGTCGTGTCAATTTTCTTGTAATTCTTGTGTTGTTATTAACTCTGGCTGTGTTTTGTCCCTTGTATGCTTAATAAAGATGTTTTTATTTTATTTTACTTTTTTCTACATTAAATGGCGCTACAGTGCCCTTGTCAGTGTCAAGTAACGGCGGAAAAATAAAATTCTCGTAAAAACAAGTTCTTTTAATTTTTTTTGGGTCGGGAAATGTAGCATTGGGGAAGGACCACTGGGGTATGTGGGACTTGTTACGGCCGAAGAGATGGTAAGTGGCCGCAGCTGTTCCTACTTATGCGCAGGACGGAGTTCCTACTTATGCGCAGGACGGAGACGCGAGAGTCTATTACACGTCTTCCGACGTGGCTTCCGCCCGCCCTCGCCTGCTCACCCAAAGCAGGCCCACGCTGTTGGGGTTTCTTGTCCCCCTAGGCCGAAAAGACGTCCCTCATGGGGGGCTTGTATAGGCCGGTCGTCTTCTAAGTTGTGTCGCGATGCGCAGAAACACAACGCGCATCACGACTCTCTCGGGGACTCGGTGCAATGAGTGGCGGCATCCCCATACCGTCACCCCGAGTTCCCTGTCATGTCCAAACTAAATAAAAGTCTATAAGTAAATCGTCAGACCAGTCAATGATTATAATAATATTATGTCGGTTGATTCATCAAAATCGTGAAAACCTATTACTTTCTTAGCGGAGTTTTGGAGCCTGTAACACAAAGTACAGTACAACTTGTACGCTTTTTAAAGTTGTATGACCTGCCTACACTTGTGCTCGAAGACGAATTAGATGGTTAATAATATTATTATATATTAAGTATTTTACAAAAAATAGGCTTCGTTCAAATTGCTATACAGTGGCTTCGTGCTTCAGACGATACCATTGGACGATCTGCGTGTATCGTCCAATGGTATCGTCTCATAGCAAGAAGCTTCGTGACGATAGACGTATGTGCGGCCGCGGCATAAAAATATAATAAACGCAAAATATACGCAGCTTTAATGCGGGCTCCACACTCGCGGCACGATTGCGGCCGCGATTCACGGATGCAACGCGCTGTGAACACGACGCGAAAAAAAACAGGCCCTCTACACTCGCAATCTTCGCATTTACGTTCGCGCATTTCAGTAAAATGGACGTTGAAGTCACTGTTGCTGCTGCTTTGTATTGTGTGCGACAGCGAATAAAAGCGAGTGTGGATGATGTTCGCGTTCGCGCTTCGCGAGCCCTTTGTCGCGGGCCAAAAAACCGACACCGGACGGGGAAAGCCGCGAAGCGCGAACGCGAAGCCGCGAAACCCTCCACACTCGCGGTTCGCGGCCTTCGCGGGCTTTCGCGCCGTGAGTGTGGAGCCCGCTATAGGTGATTACCTAATATAGTGATTACTACGGACAAAACTTTAAATAGTTGTGAGTTATAATATTATGCTGCGTATATATTTTTATTCATAGAATTATAACCTTTAGAAAAGGCATTCCATACAATCGTCAGCGCGAAAATGTGTCACCCTCGAAATGAGTGAGCTCACTCATCTGAGAGCAGTGTGCCTTAGGACGCGGTGACAGTCGGACGTGTTTAATGCATTGATTACGTAAAATAATATGCATTGAAAGCGTAAAATGAGTAAAAGAGAAAGTAGTATATTATGCTATTATACTGTAAGACAAAAAGGACGAAAATATTTTCTCGATACACATTTTGCATGCAAAAAAAAAACTTGAGAGGTGTCAAGGGACACCTGAATGGAACGGAGTTATTTCTTATGTTCAAAAAATCTGTACATTAATACATATAGTCAAAAAATTATTTTAAAAAAATGCCATCTATTGACGCCCAGGAACACTAACAACGCGTCGCTGTTTATTCTCAAAAAACGCCATCTAGTTGACGCACAGGAATACTATCAACGCGCAACGCCCTCTGCCCCTAACATGCAGGTACCTACTAATAAAAAAGTGTCGTTGCAATTATTTTTTCGGTCTAGCCGCCTTTCGTAACGCGCGAAAAGGAACTCCGTTCCAACATTGCTACAGTTTTGATGGCGTACGTTAGTAACATAGAATATCATTGGCGTATGCAAAGATCTCTAAATATGTCAATGGGCGTATGCTATTCGGAGCGTGCGAAGTGGGTGGAGGGGATACAGAAAGCGATTGCCGCGCTTGCCGCGGCAAAAATATGCAACCACAAGGGCTCAGCTAATAGTCAAACAAACTTGTCAATCTTGTTTTGAAATTTTTAGAAATTGGTCTTAATTGTTTTTGTATCGTTGACTGCAAAAATAACAGCAGAAATAGGTAGTCAGTATACAAATTTAATGTTTTTCCTAAATCTACTAGGAAATTAGATCTATAAAAGGATAGCTGCTGTAAAAATTAAAAAGTATGTGATTCGATATAACCTAAAATTGCATTATCACTTATCAGTCAAGTAAATTTTATTTGAGTTGCATTTTATAAAGATATTAATTGAGTACCTAACTATTGTTTTAGTGTTGATGGATCAACATGGTCTCCAAAACCCGACGACAAAACTTGCAGTGATAGTTTCATAGAATATTTCATTTAAATCCATAGTATCAGGTGGAAGAAACAGTGACTTACAAATGACGATAAACCAGATAATACATCTGGTTTAACTGATCTTTTAGAAGCTGGAGATAGAGTTTTGAATGGAAAAGGTTTTTCAATTAAGCAAGTTTTAGATGAAAGGTGTAAAAAAGTTTAAATTATTATGCCCCCATTTTGAGCAAAACAAAATGAGTACTCTCAAGAGGAAACCGAAAGGGCTTATGATACCTATTGCTCGAGTAAGAATCCATATTGAAAGTGTATTAATGCTGCAAAGACTCAGAAACATGAAGAATGTTTACAGTGTTTTAGTAAATTAAAAATTTATAGACTCCGATTTTCTTCAAGAGTATTAATGTTGTAAAAAATAAATAAAAACCAGATTTTTAATAACATTACTTTTTATTTTTTTCAAGTAGGTATAAAGTAGGTATATTGCACGTCGTTTTGTTGTTAATGAAACATTTAAATATTAAAGTAGCAATTACACCAGTATTATAGTACTCTGTGGTAGCAATATCAATATGTTTGCACTTGCCGCTCTGGTTATAAACGCAGTTGCATTTCACTCCAGCAACAATCCCAAGCATTATTATCTATCAGAATGAATAAAAATGTTTAGACTTGCTTTATCCAAATGTTTAGTTACGTTTTTTGGTTGGTTCAGTACTTACGTTTAAACTTGTTTTATAGGGTGCTAAAGTCACCGATGTTTGGCGAATTATATTGGCTCGTATTAAATAACATTGCCATTAGTTCTTAGCTCTTCTACATCCCTTACATGTCCTGCTAACACCAATTTATTTCCTTTTAGCATAGATTGGGCCTTGAAACTTATTGAGTGTTTTACAGAGTGTAAAACCAGTTTTTTATGATTATATTCATTTTCCACTAGTAGTTTTTAACTAAATATAACCGAAATACCATTAATTATTGTTCAAAATATATTTTATTTGCTATAATATTTACAAAATAAACAAACTCTTGTTGTTTATTTTTTGACACAAGCCCCTGAAACTTTGTTTGAAATATGCCACTACTGACGTGCACGTTCCGATTGACATCGTTGTTTTTATTAGTACCTATAAAGAGCAATACATAAACAGTAGATATATTTCGTACTGTATTTTATGGGTTTAAAGTTTAAAGTTAACTAAATTAATTAAAATGAAATAGTCAAAATAAGTTTCCTTTGTCTAAGAGACGAGACTTTTGTATAAACTGTACTAGACATTATTTAAGTTAGCGAGATACGGGGAACTTGTAATTGATTTGTCGAAGCGACGAACACAACGCGCTTACGAAACTTCACTATTGGAAACGGTGCTTTTACAAAATATTTTACCTTTATCCATACTGATATTATTAACTAGACATTCCGCGCGGCTTCGCTCGCGTAAATTAGATATTTCACAGACAAATTAGTCCACAAAAATTATATTTACTAGGCCATCGGCCAATAATAATATTATATTTTTTAATCCTTGAAATAACGTTGTCAGACATCAAGCAGAGCACAGTCATAAATCAGCTAATGATTACTGATTTCGTAAAAACTATTATCAATTAATTACTAGGGAGTGGTGCAGAAGCCCAGTCTCTGGGCAACTATAGAATTTTCCAATTTTTTTTCCTGCGATGTACCATCGAAGATATTGATTCATATGCAGATGGCGGATCCACATCATTTGGTCGAATTATGTCAATTCAATATTTGTGAGTTGGTAGCACTGATCTCTATTACGCTATACAAGTACGCTGGATCGATGATACCCACTTTTGCGTACTTGTATAATGGAGGTCAGTGGTTGGTGGGTTTGATATAAGACGACCAAATTGCGAAGGTCCGCCATCTGTCTACGAATCAACTGCTCTGAACAACATTCGTAGAGGCGCTACGACATCTCGTAGACATGTCTACAACATGAGCTTTTTAATCAAATTGTATAATATTAATTTATGAAATTATTATTAAAAACTAAAAATTACAAATTCTACAAGATATTATTGTTTGATTGAAGTTTAATTGCTAGTATGCATTGAGAAAAAATAAACATAAAAACAAAATCTATACATATTATAAAACAAAGTCGCCTTTTTTTCCCTCATGTCCCTTTGTTCCCTTTAATCTTTAAAACTACGCAATGGATTTTGATGATTCCTTTAGTGTTAGATAGCCCTTTTATCGAGGAAGGCTATAGGCTATATTTTATGATGCTAAGACTAATAGAAGCGAAGAAATAGAGGAAAATGTGGAAAAAATGGGGAAAATTATTTGAAAGGGCTAACTTGAACGCGCTAATCTCAGGAACTACTGGTCCGATTTGAAAAATTCTTTCAGTGTTAGATAGCCCATTTATTGAGGAAGGTTATAGGCTATATTTTATCACGCTAAGATTAATAGGAGAATGTGGAAAAAACGGGGGAAATTAATTGAAAGGGCTTATCTCGCGAACTACTGGATCATTTTTATGTTATTTGGCACAGATAAGAAAAGACCACGTGTAGGATCATAGGGTATCGATTTTAATCATTTTTTCAGTGGCTATATATTTTATACCCGTGCGACGCCGGAGCGGGTCGCTAGTAAGTAAATAAAGGTCATAAATTCTGCATTACCGTACACTATCTACGGGTTATGACGATTGAGGGCAAGAAGACCTTTGGATACGGTACCCTAAAATCAAGGTTATGAGGTTAAACCTTTGGGTATGGTACCCTAAAATCAAGTAAACAAAGACTGTCTACATGGATTTGCGAGACATGTTCGTCGAGAAAGTAATTTACTACAGGAAGTTGCATGAGGCGGGTGCTAGCGGAGCTCAAGTCTCAACACATGACAACTCATACAACTTTCCACTATCTTATATCTAAATACAGTTATAAAGTATTTAAAATAAATGGAAGAGTAGTTGGAAAAGCATATAATTATATTAGTAATACCAGGAATCTTCCACTCAGGTATAAAGACATAAATTAATGGAAAGCTAAGTTTTTAGAAGATAGCATAATTAATATTATCATACGTATGAGATTTTTTTAGAAAGTATCGACTATTAAAAAATCGTGAGTCACAATATTATTTTTTAAATACTATTAAAATTGATAAAATGACCAATATTATGTAAATTTTTAAAAAATATTTCTTTATTTCTTCAATTATTTTTAGGGTTTTTAAAGGTTATAAACTCAATCAAGTTATTACTTGTGTGTTTTGAAGCAAGTTTTGTTCACTAAGAAATTTTGAATAATGTGGCCCAAGTCTAAAAGAGTGTAATTTTTCTGCACCTTCTGTGTCTTTTGTCTCGTCACAAAGCATGTCTTCGCCGATTACTTTCCGCGACGCATTGTGTGAGCACCTTTTCTTACGTATTGTCAGCAGTGCCGGTTTTAGCTCTACCAACGCCCTAGGCGAAATTTATTCGGCGCCCAGGTCGCTGGTAGCGCTAAAATTTAAAAAAGCCTTTTTGTTTGCCTTCGACCCCCTTTTATCCGGCGCGGTCGCCTAGCTTCGGACAAAGGGACACTTTTCATCCCAAAAAATGAATGGTTCCCGCTCGATAAGCGAATTTTGGGCGTCATCTAGTATTTAATTAACTAAAGCTGTAGATATGTAACAGGATACTTGAACAACTACTTGTGACCATTTTTTTATGACCACTATAAAAATGTACTTTAAGTTCCCATAATATAATATAGTCCGTCAAAAAAGTGAAAAAATTAAAAAGTGGCAACATCGTAGTGTCAATCTAAGAAAAAGGGGATGATACTACGACAGGGGTTCCCAAACTTATTTTGTCTACTGCCCACTTTGAGAAAAAAATATGTTTTGGCGCCCCCATTGTTTCAATTCAAAATACATCCCTGATGAAATAAAATAACAAATCACCCCCCAAGCCTCTAGACAACGACCCCATTTTTTTTCTGGGTCCCATAACGCCCACCATTAGACCTTCAGCGCCCACAAGGGGGTGTTATCGCCCACTTTGGGAAAGGCTGCACTACGATGTACTTTTTAATTTCTTCACTTTTTGACAGACCTGTGACAGTATATTTTCTGAGAATAAATTCTTTAAACCTAACTATACTACATCTGGTCTACAGAGAATTCAATTAAACTTTGCATAGCTGCAAACAATCGCAGTGTCTATTTCATTACGAATCCACCGACTCGCCTTTATTAACGATTGCAACTTTAACGTGAAAATAGAGAATGGAGCTAAGGAAATGATAAGGATATCAAGAAACTTCGTGATTTATATTAAGTTTTCCTAAGGCTCAACTCACACTGGCGCAGATTTGAAGCGTCGCGACGTGTCATGTTTTCACCTCTACATGGTGTAACAAAACTAAATGATGATACTTAAGTGTGTGCAAGTCCCCTGTATCGTGTTTGCTGTGAAAGTAGCAGCGCTGAAAGAGTATTTTTTAAAACTATTGTATGCAGTGGAAATTCATGACACTGAAACTTGCCTATACAAACCACAAAAAAATATGTGACAGATATTATACAGTATGACATAATATACATGTATTATGTATTATCCATAAGACATGTATTAACCTGTGTTGTGTAGTTTACGTAACTTGCATTTGTGCACAAAGAGTTCTATTGACCCGCCTCATTCCGGATTCATGAAAACAAATTTTATTTGTCCTAGAGCCTGGTCCGCCTGTTTTGTTATGCTAATGCTCCTAGGGCGTTTAAACTTTAAAAATACTAGCTCAGCACTCGACAGCACGTGGATCTGTGGATCCCACGGGAAGCATACGTTTTGCTGCAAAGATTAGCGAAACTTCCACCTGGATTTTCACCATTTCAAAAGTCATGATAAAGGACTCTCTAAAGCAGCTACAGCTCAAATCTCAACCAAAGTTAATTTCAGTGGCGTGGCATTTAACGTGAAGTTAAATCATTGTAAATTTCACACCCACCGGAAAAATAATGCAAAGTCGTTGTGAAAGTCGTAAAAAATTCCACTGTTAAATCGCAAATTTTGAAGAACGTTATTATTTTAACTCTAAAAAATTTTGTTGTGTGTTTGTGGCCCGTATAAAAAAAGGTTTAGTACCACTGCTTTAAAGCCATCATGCATAATGGCCTGTATTCACTTTGATTAGTGCGAGTGCAGGTAATCACCTGCAATCTCCCAATCACTATAATCAAGTGATTGGGAGAAAATAAAGGACTTGCACTAACCAGTCGCTATCTCACACTTTCTCCTGATTACTAATTACCTTTTTTTTTGATGCGCAGGGAAAACCCATCATGGGTGCCCCGGGTTGGGAATGTGCCTCAGTTAGCTGAAGGCACTAATCACCTGCACTTATCACTAATCAATGTGAATTCAGACCATAAGCCATAGAAATTATTTCTCTCTACATTTTTTTAAAGGGGTACAAAGATTTTGGCCGACCTACTTGTCCGCCATTTTGTTTTTTTTTTTTGAAATCGCGTTCACGAATAATTCTTTGAAAAAATGGATAGCTAACATCAATACAAACAAAAAATAATCTTGGACAAAACCGCGTAAAGTGTCACATTTCGAAGATATGAGCTGCCAAAGTTTTACCATTGGAAATAAATATTTATGATATTGCAACTCTAAGGCATGGTTATTCCAAGTGGTTTCTCGTCTATGAAACAGTAGCCACTCTGTAACACGCCGTCGCGTGATGACAAAGCGCAATCTAGCTCAAACCACAGAATACATAATAGTACCTTACGGTACTCAAACAATATTTTATCAACTACATACCTAATGAGAAACTACTACTGCAAAGTCTCAGTTTTGACGATTCAGTGCTTTTCCGATATTTTTATAATAAAACAAACTCTACGGTACACTTCTAACTGTATAAGTTAACATACTTTACGTTGAGAAAATAAATATTATAATTACTATGTATTATTAAATATATTTTCGAAATGTGACACTTTGCGCGGTTTTGTCCAAGATTATTTTTGTTTGTATTGATGTTAGCTATCCATTTTTCAAAGAATTATTCGTGAGCGCGATAAAAAAAAAAAAAAACAAAATGGCGGACAGTTGGTCGGCCAGGCTCCATACAAAAATCTTCATACCCCTTTGACTATTCTTTGTAGGTATTAGTCAAGTCAAGTCAAGTCATTGTATCCGACGGCAAGAGTATGTTTCGCTGGTTCCAACGTGCAGTCTTCATTTACGTCAAAAACTTTTTGTCTGCATAAACTGTTCTTTAAAATATACTTGTAACCTAAACCACTGAACAATTTTTCTATACTTTTTTATTTAGTTCACTATGAAAGTAGCAGTGGTGAAAGGGCAAATTTTTGTTTGTGATTTGTACGGGCAAGCGCCCCTGCGTCATGGATTTTCCCACAAAAAAGTAAAAAAAAAGTTACTTTTTGATTGCTGTTACTTTCACAGTGAACTTTATACAAGGAGAATCTAATCTAATCTAATTAGTCATTTGCCATCCATCCAGCCATCTAATCTAATTAGCCACTGCTGGGCAAATGCCTCCCCTCTTTCCTTCCATACGTCTCTATCCTTTCCTGTGTTTTGCCACTCTTTATCAACAGCGTCTAGTTCGTCGCGCCACCTTTTTTTGGGTCTGCCTCTGTTTCGCCGACCTTTCGGTAGCCACTCCGTAACTAGACGCGCCCATCTGTCTGGGTGCATGCGGGTGACGTGCCCTGCCCAGCTCCACTTTAGACCAGCAGCTTTTCTACCCACATCCATTATCCACAAGGGAGAATAAGAATGTTTATATGCAAAAACACGGCATCGACAATGATGGTACAATGTAAAGGTATTATCACTTGTTTTGTTACACTCCAACTCTATAATAGTTTTACAACAGGGTACGTTTTCAATGTTTTACCGCTTAGTACACCAGCTAGTTAGCTAAGTCAAAATCGATACCTATTTAGCGGGCTAGGTTTGCGCTCTCTTCAGTATGTATGTTCATAAGTACATCATTAACCAACGCCTGTGAATAATTCGCATATACAAACATTATTATACATACCACCTTTAACTAATAAGGATATTTAAACACCGCACAACTAAATATAATAAAAGGTTTTTTCTGTGACTCTTTGGACATACAGAGATATAATTATTTACTCGATGATTAATTATTTATGTTACAATTTGTTTATGTCTTTAATTTTTTTCACCTGTAGGAAACGAAGTTATACAACTGATGTCACTAATCCAAAACATAAAATTATTTATATGATTAAGGAACATGTCTATTATATTGGTGACAAGTGTTCTTTATTATTTACTTGACATGTGCTGCTATCTATGTGGTCCCCGTGATAAATTGGTACAAAATACCTGTTTGAAAAAAACGTTCTCAGCCATTCATAATAGAAAGCGGATCCACTTACATAATGTAAACAAGGAGACCCGTGAAACAGATGGCCAAACATGAAAATCAAATTTATTGCCTCCAAAACTATGAGTAATGGCAGTCATTTCTTTGGAGCGATTTAGTTTAAACACTTTTATGCGAATATGTGCCTTGTGTGTACATGATAGATGTGATTTTTGCGTGGTATGGTTCAGTTGATGTTTCTTTTGCAGGCTTTTATCCAAACCGATCGGGAGGCATAAAAACTGACCAACCTCGAGTAAAACACTCTGACACGCGCATTAGTTTAGGCTTAGTCACTCGTACTGCAATATTTATAACAATCAATAGCTAGGTTTGAAAGGTTTTTAACTTACTAATTTTGTAATAAGCTATAATCTGACTAAAACTAGCAGTGTGAAAATTTTGCCAAAATTGTATTGTAAAATACCCTACAACTCTCTATCTCAGTCGTGTGGTGTTGTGGTGTATTCGTAACAATAAAAAATTACTTACCTAAAAAGGTAAAAACTATAATCCGACTAGAAAAAACTGTAGTGTAAAAAGTTTGTCAACCACTGTAAAATACTTTAAAGCTTTCTACCTCTTTCTTTCTTTACCCCTTTCTCTCTCTCTTTTCACTAGACAGGATAAAATAACAGCGTATAGCGTTTTCATTCAAAAAGTCTAATAATATTATAAAGTACGTAGAGATCAACTACGATAACATGGCGCGCCCCTCCAAAATTCAAAACGTTTGAAGTGCGTTGTCAAAACGTTTGAAGTGCGTTGTCAAAACGTTTGAAGTGCGTTGTCTTGCGCGGTCGGCTAGTTATGATTAGTTGACCAACAAATCTTAGTAATAAGTGACATTAACTGAAATATTACGTGTACTGTGATTGGTTGAATACTTACTACATACAAACTCTTTCATAAGGATGTGACTACACACATTGAAACAGTCATTTGGAGGGGCGTGCCATGTTATCGTAGTTTATCTCTATGTCAGTCTGTCTTTATTTTATCTCTACCTCGTATTACGTCTTCGTAGCGGCCGTAGACTTGTGTAGAGGCTCTACGCGGGTTCGTAGCGTGTCTACGGTCTTTCAAAAAAATTCGGTGTCTAATGAGAAATGACCGATTTAGATAATTCCAATCCAGTGTCAATCACAATTTAATGGCATTCCAGAGCCGTTTTCATAATATTCCAGTAGTAAGATTGAAATAATGTAAACCCGCTATAAAGGTTAGTTATCATTGTAGTTATCATTATAACGTGACGAGGCAATGCGATGGATTTTTAAATTCAAAATTGGAACAGACACCACAACACTTACAATGTTAATTTAAATTGTATTTTAAATAAAGTTTAATTTTAATTACGTTGCAATTATTCACACTTACCTTCACTCAAAAACCTTATTATGTATTTGTCAATAAAAACATTTCATACATTACATTAATTTGCTATTATACATAATATTCTACTATGAAATTTTCTTGCTGTAACGACTAGTAGAAGACAACCAGACTCAAAAGCAGCCTATGTCTTTGACGGCCATTATTCCTGTGCAGGCACCGTGAATGCAGCATCCGTCTCTCCATAATTATGTATGATGCAGCTATTATCCGACTGACGAAAAAGGACTTTATTGAACGGAATACACTATAGCGAAACTGGGTTCTTAGTTGAATTGCACTTGTTAGTTTTAAATGTTAAAAGTTTGTTTAGTATTAAAGGGCCTCTTTTTAACATAGAATAATGTTAAAAATAGGCCCTTTAAAGACAAAGTATGTATGTAATATAATGCAGACATCAGCTGATTGAATCTGATATTTGATTGAATGACTAGCGAATTCATTTAATTAATTTAATTTACAGTTAAGGAATTGACGAGTTGGCCTTTAGTTAGATGTTAAACGTTACAGCTAACAGTCCATTTGACGTAATGATGGATGTTGGATGGCAAGCTGTGTGTGTCGTTAAAGATTCTCGTTACTTGTGAAAATTACTCTGTAATTATGTACAGGGAAAAGGTGGTAATGTGGCCCCTGCACATATAATATTGGCCCCCCTCAATATTTTAATGTTTTAACAACGCTATCCAGTACCTATAATATTGGTGGAACGGGATGCTCGCGGCATGCTACTAATTTAGCACCGTGCAAATCCAAGTTCGATTGTCATTCGATCGAGTTTAAACTTGCTAGCGGCGAAACTTTTAAGTGTGTCTGATTTTATTTCGATAGTTGTTAAGAAATAGAAATATTTGGTTTTTTGTTCAAACATCGGATACATCAAACTGTTCTCATACGGAATTTAAAAGGTATTTATTAAAAATTATACATATAAATGTTTTTGGTACGTTTGTTTAAATTTTAGCAATAATTGTAATTTGGCCCCCTCACATTGGTCGTAACTCGTAATGTGGTTCCAATGACAGAGCTGGAGAGCCATGGGTACAGTATCAAATTTTTGACTAATGGGCTATGTAGCCACCATGACTTGATCTCAAAATACCAAACGTGATTGATCAAGAATAATTAAAGCTTTCGATTATCCTGCACGAGTTTTATTTATTCCCTAATAACTAATAAGACATGTTTAAACAAATGAATAAGAAGTCCCATAACGTATTTTTTACGTTTCTGACTCCTATATTTTTTAAATAATGCTTGATAAACAAAGTGGGGGCCACATTTCCACCTTTTCCTATATTATATCAAAATGTAGTGAAGATTAGTTAAAATTACCGTTTCTTGGTCAAGAATCCTTTTTAAGCATAATTATTAGTAATTTAAAACATAAAAAAGTCAGATTTATACGGGAGGTCGTCAAACAGTACAATTTCCAGTTAGATCATGACATCGCAATATCAGAGAGTGATGTGTACTTTTGAAAGTAGTCGGTTTAATTTACCGCTGAAATGTAGCTCTGTATTCCGAAACCCCTTGATACCTGCAGCTACATTGCTCTCATCAAGCGTGTTGTATACAGGATGTTCACAAAGTGTAAAAGTGTAATAACACTTTTACATTGTGGCCTTAGCCTTAAAAAGAGTGGGGATATGGCGGATAGTGGGGGAATGGCGGCATCAAAGAAAGATCTTCCGACCGACCGAGATAGTATCCACGGCCGAAGACTACTGACGTCATTACAAACGTTGTAGATATTTTGCCGTGCTCAGAAACTTCGATAGCGCGATCCAGGAATCGCGATTGTACCGCTGATTGTGGATACCACCACAAAAATTACAATATCACAATTTTTATTCATGTTTCTTAGTGTAGTTCTTAGTCTATGTTTTTAACTAGTTTCATACTGAAGCGAACTTTAAACAAAATTCTACGCTTATTAACGGTATTAATTGTTATATTTCAGAAATAGTTACCGACTTTGGATTGCGCATACAAAGGGTAAAAATACTAAGCCATATGTTACCTAAAAACTAAGCCCTATTAGTAATAGGGCTTAGTTATTAAGGGGCCGGGTACCCTCGAAATTCTCATACATACGTAATTCCAAAATCATTTTCTCATACGAAAATAATATTTAACATGTTTGAGTTGTTTTTCAGTTTAAAATGGTAATTATCTAGGTTCCTGCGCAAAAAATTTACTTCAAAATATTTAAACATTAAAAAAAAAATTGTTTTTAATTTTTTTTAGTAAATTTAGTACTTAATATTTAAACACTAAAAAATAGAGTAAAACACTATTGAAGTAAATTTGTGTGCAGGAACCTAGGTAATTACTATTTTAAACTGAAAAACAACTCAAACATGTTAAATATTTTCGTATGAGAAAATGATTTTGGAATTACGTATGTATGAGAAATTCCAAGTGTACCCGGCCTCTTAAGTCCGTCCGTCGTCGGACGTCGTCCGTCTGTTTGTTACCACTATCTCAAGAACTGTGTCATGAAACTGTATTGGATTTTCACAGAATTTGATTGTTATTAATCCAATACCATTTATTTAAGGCTCATATGTATAATCAGTTAAAAAAACTACTTATGAATAAAAAATGTTGTCGTTCTCATTTTTGAAATCAATACCAGTCTTCAAAATTAATATAAAGGGATGAATCCTAAGCTATTCTGACTCAGTCTAGCTCACAACAGCTCGCAAAAAGAACTAAAGCATACAGGAGCACCCTGTATGTATAATTATGTAGTAATATCGTCGATCGCCAGAGGGCAGGGCACAAAGGAATCTCCTATTATTTGCTATCGCTTTTTACCGAACGCATACTGCAGGCTAGTCCATTCTTTCATCGGTTAAATTGAAACAGAAATGCTTTATCGGCTGTGGAGTTTATAATATAGCGTATAGCGTCGACTATGCTGCTGTATAAAATACTGAAATAAAATACCCATCGATCGTGGCAAAACGAGACACAATAGCTTTTTCATTGTTATCGCGGCCGGATGTGGCCGCTTGGGGCTTGAGCCTTGATGAATTATGCCTCACAGGAGTTATTTTATAGTGCCTTAGTGTGCGCGCAGACAAAGGTGGTCCTTTTGCTCTCATTACCCGGTGGGATGAATAATATGCTTTTTACTATCACGAAAAAGTAGGTACAGTGTTCCCATGGGCAGAGCAAGCAAAACTTAAGGCCAACCCACACTTACCACAACCACACCACGTGGTCGGGCGTATATTTCGTATTGCAAATGAGCTGGATAATTCACACGTACCACATTTTGCAATTGTCGACCACTTATGTGATACCGAATACCGATTACCGACCACATCGCAACCAAAGACTTCTATTTAAGTTTAAATAGAAGTTTTTGATTGCAACCACATCGCAACCACTGGCGACAACGCAACCACGTCGGCATTTTGTCGGTACCACAACGCAACTACAAAAAGCCACACGACCACTGCTCGACGACATTTTGTCGTCGCGATGTCGTGTAGTTGTGGTACGTGTGGATAGAAGTTTTTGATCGCAACCACATCGCAACCACTGGCGACAACGCAACCACGTCGGCATTTTGTCGGTACCACAACGCAACTACAAAAAGCCACACGACCACTGCTCGACGACATTTTGTCGTCGCGATGTCGTGTAGTTGTGGTACGTGTGGATAGAAGTTTTTGATCGCAACCACATCGCAACCACTGGCGACAACGCAACCACGTCGGCATTTTGTCAGTATCACAACGCAACTACAAAAAGCCACACGACCACTGCTCGACGACATTTTGTCGTCGCGATGTCGTGTAGTTGTGGTACGTGTGGGTTGGCCCTTAGTGTAACCACAATAACAAAACTCAAGATTAAATACTAATTATAGGCCTGGAGATACTGACACAAAATTCTTGGTCATTTGTACCAGGCTGGCGGTTCTACAGGGGTATAATTACGTAAAGGCAAAAAGGAAAATGATGGTCATAGCACTCGCACTGGCAGCCCAAACGCGTGGGCGTTAATCGAACGTGTCGGGTAAATAACGAGTGTCGAACGATTTGTTCCACAAAAATGCTTGTATTTTCAGATAGTCGAAAAAAAATAAGTAGGCGAAAGCATAATACCATACTTGTCGGGTGCGGCTTACAGCCCGCCATACCGACGCGAATACGTTAATTTTAATAAAAAAATTGAACCATTTGTACCAGGCTAATTTTTGCATAGCTAATCATCGTCGAGTAGCCATTCACGAAAATCACCTTGCCATACTTTTCGACAGGTCCCAATGGCCGCCATTGCAAAGGTGTATTTTTTTTTTCGCCAAACGATTTGTACAGTGAACCTTTTTTTAACAGTTCCCTGTATGATCATAAATAGGAGCCTGATAATGCCATACCTGTGGGAGGTAGCGAATATGAACAATATTATTTCAAAATCCTAAGATTTTATTCGTAATTTCAAACGGGTTTTCAAGTATGGCGCCACTTTTTCCCTTTACTACAAGTATGGCAAATATAATAATGGTCACATTGTATCGTATAATTTCCAAAAATCCAAATGCCATACTGGTACAAATCGTCCAATTTTTATCACTTTTTTGCTCAAGTCCGATAGTCATCCCGCTCCATGGTTACAATCTGTAATAATTTTTTTTTGTTACAATTGCCAAATGACGAGAATACAATGATGCCTTGATGTAAAAAATGATTTTACGTATTTTATATTTTTAAAACGTGTCAAATAAATAAGTATTTCTAGTATGGCAGCACTTTTTCCCCCTACTAGAAGTATGGGAAAAATAATAATGGTCATATTTTGTCAAATACTTTCCAAAAATTTAAGTGCCATACTGGTACAAATCGTTTGGCGAAAAAAAAAAAATTACACTTTTGCAGTGGTATGGCGGCCATTGGGACCTGTCGAAAAAGTATGGCAAGGTGAACTATCTGAAAATACAAGCATTTTTGTGGAACAAATCGTTCGACACTCATTATTTATCCGACACGTTCGATTAACGCCCACGCGTTTGGGCTGCCAGTGCGAGCGCTATGACCATCATTTTCCTATTTGCCTTTACGTAATTATACCCCTGTAGAACCGCCAGCCTGGTACAAATGACTAAGAATTTTGTGTAAGAATCTCCAGGCCTATTAGTAATTACTGCTGAATACGAATTCATTACACCTCAAATTCAAAACAAACATACCTTTGTTTATCCTCGGCCTACACCACGGGCAAACACAACATAATGACATACCAATTTATATATAATTACGGCAATAATCTTGTTTACTAAAACAGTTTGTTTAAATTCAGCTTATTTTGATAGCGGAGGTAAATTAGGCAATTATATTAATACACTTTCCTCGTATGCTCAAACTAAATGGTGCCCGTGGCTACGTTCGCGCTATAATATTTTTATTTGTTTACTAGATAACGCCCGCAACTTCGTTGCGCCAAAATTCGTTTATCGCGCGGGAAATATACAGACAGACAGCCACATAGACAAACAAAATAAAACACAGAATAACAGACAGTGAAAGTCGACCTATGTAGGTGTCTATCTAGACACAGACGATGAGAAAATAAATAAGTCACAGGTTACACGGTCTCATCAATCTGATCCATCAATCTGATTGACGAAATATTGATGGTTATAAAAAGTTCATATTAAAAATACGATCAATCCATCAATCCGTGGGTTAGACGATCAAATTTTCGTCAATCTGTACCGGATTGATGGATCAGATTGATGAAAATTTGACCGTGTAACCGGCAACTAAGGAGACAGATATACAGGATGACAGACAATGAAAATCTATCTATGTAGATGTCTGTCTAGACAGACAGGCAGACAAACACACTTTTACTGCCGCACTTATGCCCGTTTTCACCAACTACACCTAAAATTTAGGTGTCCCCTAAGCCAATATTCCAAGTTTTGTTCTCGATGAATTGACAACCCCGTAACTCTTAGGTGACGTATATCACTACATAGTATAAAACAAAGTCGCTTTTTCTGTCCTCATGTCCCTTTGTTCCCTTTAATTGCGGTTTTCTTTAATATATAGAGTGATTAAAGAGGAAGGTTTGTGATAAATATGTATATTAATTATGGGAGTTCGCTATTTTACAAGTAAAATATCAGACGGCCATTCTATAACAGATTCATTGTCAAGACAACGGTCGTCGTCGCCACATACGTCACCTAAGTGTACGGGGTCGTCAATCCATCCCGTAAATTATAAACGTCACCTAATGGTTTGATGGATGAATCGCATAATTAGGTTGTTTTATTTCAAATAAACGTCACCTAAGAGTTACGGGGTAGTCAATTCATCAAGAACAAAACTTGGAATATTGGCTTAAGGGACACCTAAATTTTAGGTGTAGTTGGTGAAAACGGGCATTAGAGACATATTTTAATTATGATTTTACCTTCAATTTAATGAGTTTGACAGATACTGTATGGGGCTTATGTCAAAATGTTGAATTAATTACATTTAATGTCATTAATAGACATCGGATTATATGAATTTGCATACTTGCATATGCAAATGCATATAATGGCACTTTTTAGGCGATAGTGCATATTTTGGCAATTTTTCGTTGATAGTGCATATTTCGGTACTTTTATGCCGTGTTGTCTCCAAACTAGCTATCATGACACACACAGAGTCCACAAAACAGAGGTAGGATAGATCAAAACACTTCAAATATGTGGCTCCATCCCCATTTAAACAATGCATTACACCCAATAGATACAATATCTGTCTATAGATACAATATCTGTCTAGAAACAAATTTTTTCTTTGCAGTTGGCAGCATTAGTAAAAAATTTGGATAAATTAGTTACTAATTTCTTAAACTTCCATGATCATTAAGATTGCAATCGGAAAATGTTGGTAGAATGTTAATATTAGTGCTGTATAAAACAGCACCACCGGAAATCTCTTCAAAAAATGATACATTTTAATAATAAGTGACTTTTGATTGTGCATATTTTGTGCATATTTCGACCATTTATCGTGCATACTTGCATGCATATTTCGGCACTTTGATCGTGCATATAATCCGATGTCTAGTCATTAATGTTCCTCTCTGAGTGCGGCAGTTAGATTTATAAGAAATTATAACTATTTTAACATTCAATTGGATGTATTACAAAGTTTTGAGGGCCATATCAAAGTAGAAGCTGGCAACGGTCTCCTTGATATCGTAGGAGATATTGGCGACGATGCGCCCCTTGAGGAACGGCAGACAGACAGACAGACAGACAGGCAAATAGATAAAGATAAATTAATAGACAGAGAGCAGATACACAGACTGACAGTTAATAGACAGAGATAAAGACCGACGGTGACAGTCTATCTATGATCTATGTAGATGTGTATCTACAGGCTTACAGACTTTCACACCAACATATTAACATGATACTACTTTTGTAAATAATTTTAACAATATTTTATTGGATTACACTTTACACAGTTTTAAGGGCCATATCGAAGTAAAAGCTGGCGACGGTCTCCTTGATGTCGTAGGAGATGTTGGTGACGATGCGCCCCTTGAGAAAAATAAGACAGACAGACAGACAGGTTGATTTATAAAGATATAGATATAGAGATACAGATCTATGTAGATGTAGAGTATAGTAGTGTATCTAGACAGACAGGCTTACAGACTGTCACACCCACATTAACAATACTATTTTTGTAAATTATTTTAATAATATTTTTATTGGATTACACTTCACACAGTTTTAAGGGCCATATCGAAGTAGAAGCTGGCAACGGTCTCCTTGATATCGTAGGAGATGTTTCCGACGATGCGCCCCTTGAGGAACGGGAACTGCTTGAAGATCGGTGAGTTGGGGATCGTGAAGTTACCAAACACGTACTCACCCTGAAACAGTTAAGAGATTGTAGATCATTCGACGATTAAGAAGTTTACTGCCGCACACAGTAACATTTAACTATGGTTAACCTTCAATTTAATGAAGAGTTTGATAGATACCCCCTTACTAATAAAAAAATCTTATACGCGCGTTTAACGTACGAATTTACACAGGGTGTGTACTGTGTAAGTTACACACACGTTACACAGGGTCTATAAAGAGCTCTACAAATAATGACATTCAAGACCTTGTGTAACTAAAATCGTGTTATATTATATATACCATAGACTGTAGACTCAAAGGAAAACGTTCAGGAATTAAGTAACACACTATCCTACTTACCGGTGGAAAAGGACAGCCAATTTTCTCTATCTGTTTCTCGACGGGCGTGCTGCGGAGGTAAGCGGCGGAGAAGGTGGAAGCTATGTAGGTGTCCTTGGCAATCCATTCGCAGTAGTTGGTGAAGCGGAGACCAACGAAGCTGGGCTTGTACACGTTTGAGAGGAGCTCGTAGAAACTGAAGTTTATCTACAAAGTTTATAGGTTTTGTAGTGCAGGATATTATAATACTAGATATACAAGGTGTAAAACTAAGTGATAATACTTAAGGGTGTGTATGTGTTCCTCGTAGAGAGTTCACTGTGAAAGTAGCAGCGCTGAAAGACCAAAATTTTTTTTCACTTTTGTATGGGGAAACTCGTAATACTTAGGCGCTTGCCCATACAAAAGTAAAAAAAATCGTCTTTCAGCGCTTCTACTTTCACAGTGAACTCTCTAAAAGGAACACATACACACCATAAAGTATTATTATTTAGTTTTGTAAACACTGTAAAATACTAGATGACGCCCGCAACTCCGTTGCGCCAAAATTCGTTTATTGTGCAGAAGCCGTGCATTTTTTCGGGATAAAAAGTATCTTAATTATGTCCTTTCCCGGGACTCGAAGGATCTCCATACCGAATTTCAGAAAAGTCGCTTCAGCGGTTTGGGCGTGAAGAGGTGACAGACTGATAGGCAGATTCGGGGCCACGCGAGCCACGCCGAGCCGAAGTCTGCCGAAGTGAAACGACGTTAGACGAATGTAAGGTGTTCTTCGTTACGGAATTTCTTGATTCAGTAGTCGCGCTTAAAGCCCGCGATAAAGCTACGCTATAGCTTAAAAATAAGTAACTTACAGACAGATGGTTGTCAAAAGCCTTATTAGTTATAGCATAGATGCTGATGTATCTGTTGGGGTCCTTTCTACTGTATCGCTTGCTGGTGATGGTGAGGTTCTGGAAAAAGCGTGGGTTAGTGTACGTCACCGTTGGATGCTCGACCACCAACTGTGTTGTCTGGGAAATAAAAAAATAATAAGATATATATTATAGTGCTCCAAGGCTTTAATGAATGTAGACGGGGTGCTGCTGGTAAAGGATAATTGTCAAACACATGTCAAAAATGACGTTTTTGTATGATAGAAGCGTTAGTTCCTTTTCTCGCCACGTTCATTTAAAGCCTTGTCAAACTGTATTATGGCTCAATTTAAAAATACATCGCATCGCCGTTGTAATATGAAGACATCTCGACCAAATGACGTAGATCTGTCATCTGTGAGCTAATAATATTATTTCTTCGACGTTACAAATTGTGAGATACATTTGGCTACTTGAATATCACGAGTCTTGACTCTTGACTTGTAGAGGTATTAAAATATTATCATTTTTGTACTTTACCATTAGTGCTCCAACGGGGAAGAAAAAATCTAGGAATACCATGAAGCAAAAGTATACAATAGAATAGTAATAGGTGATGATGATGAAAGGCAACGCACCTGCAGCTCTCCTGATGTTGCGAGTGTCCATGGGCGACGGTAGTTGCTTTCCATCAGGTGACCCGTTTGATCGTTTGCCCGCTTATTTTATATTAAAAAAAAAAAACAATTACCTTTTCACAAGATATGAGCATAAAGAAATAGTAAAGTAGATAGCAACCCAAAATAGCTACCCGCCAACACAACATTTTGATTAAAACTGTTCGACGGACATAGATTGTGCTGATTAAAATCAATAGCCTTATTCATTATGTATTTAATTTTACGAGGCTAAAAATTCAGCCATATTTTTAATCATATTTAAATTGAGTTCCAATTTTATGCTTGGTGAATTTTTAAACATAAGTACTTACATAAAAAATGAGCACCGAAAAATATCTTTTACGCTGTGTTTATTATGTTTAAGGGCCTGTTTCACCACTTTCTGATAAGTACCGAATAGGCTATCCACCACTTAACTTGACAGATGAAGTATGGAGAATCTGTTAAAAGAGTTGTGAATAGCCTATTCGGCACTTTATCAGAAAGTGGTGAAACAGGTTACAGGCCCTTAATAAATTCGGCTGGCGTAGATGCTAGATGGGAACCATTGCCAGTGTCAAGTAAAAAGCGGGAAAACGAATTCCTCGTGCAATTAAAAAAATGGCGCTGACATTTGACAGTCGAACAAAATATTCTTAAACAAATTCCCGCTATAAATTTTCGAGTTTGGAAGTCGGGAATCCGTGTTAACACTTTTCTCGTAATTGGTTTTAAACGAATATTGATGGTGTGTTGGTCGTCTGTTCTCAATAAAATCCAATTGTATTCACAATAAAAAGGAGAATGTTTTAAAAAGAATGTATCGACAATTCTTCCAGAGTACCAAATTAGAACTACATAGTTTTGCTTGATGTTTTGAACCTTGATCATCTTTGATTTTTCACCTATCTCAGCTGGTAATTTCTTTCATATTTTCAATACTGGATTATTTCTTCTCTACATTATAACTTCTAGATTTCGTTTGTGTATATAAGTACTGTAATCATAGAATTATAACCTTTGATGTCGTTGACTGTAATGGCATTGCTGCAACGAAAACTGTCCAAATAGCTATGTCCACATTATGCGCTTTCGTCTTCAATTTTCGTCATTTTCTTTCATTCAACTTGAATGCGTCAACGAACGCAACGCCAACATTGTCATTTTTGAAGTTTTGGATACGGTCAGAGGGCATGCGTCACGGGCATGCCTCACGTTCGCTGTTGACTGCGATATAACGCATGCCCTTGACAAACAGAAAAAGGCACAGTGTGGACAAAGCTAATGTCCACTTGAGACCAAAAGTATCTGTACCTAATTTCATAAAAATCAAATTATTGAGGCACTTGCAAATACTCGCATTTATTGTAAACTTAATGACACCTACAACTCCGTTGCGCCAAAATTAGTTAATCGCGTCGTAACCGTACATTTTCCGGGATAAAAAGTATAAGTAGTATGTACTTTCCCAGGACTCAAAGTATCTCTATACCAAATTTCGGTAAAACCGCTTCAGCGGTTTAAGCGTTAAGAGTCTACTGTCAAAATGCTAGCCCCGCCTGCACACAACGCTATCCTCCAATCGTGATACAATGATTCCATGAATCGTGCTCCCAGACAATGTGCTTTACATTGCAGCTAACAGTGAACAATATCGCGTAACAACGGTTCCCGCATTATAGCACGAAAGTAAAGATCGTAAGTCCAAAAAATGTTTTTGATGATTACTTAAAAATTAAATACAATACTAATATTTCCTTTAGCTATTATTTTATAAAGTGTGCGATTGTAGTAGTGCAAGTTATTTAATGGTAGTAACTCAATAAGTGTAACAGATATTTGTTGAAGAGCCCAGAAAGATTCATAATTTAAAAAAATATAACTATCCAGTCAAAATAAGTGAATCGTGTTTTCCGTTAGCCAAATATCAGATAAATATACAATGATTAAATAAATCTCGATTTCATTATAGTCAATCGTCTTCCGGGATCGTAATACTTATTAGAAAACAGCAAAATTTGACAGCCCGCTCTTAAGAGGTAACAAACCGACAGACAGACACACTTTCTCATGTATGATATTAGTTAAGGCCATCTCCCGAGCAAACGATCTTGCAGACCAATGACCATACATTTGCCGCGTCGCCGAGATCGCACCAAAACCCTATTTTTTTACATATCTTACTTCAAAATTGACCTAAAAAAAATTTAAACGTGGAATATGTCGACGGTCCCTACGTATAAAAGGTCATGTCCAAAATAGCAAAATTTTTTTATTGCATCATGTACTTCCATAAAATGAGATGCATATTCCTACATTATTATTTTTTTTCTATCACAAGTAATTCCAAAGATAAAAAGATGTAAATGACGACAAGTCGGGTGTTTTATTAGATTTTAGTGTGGTAGATGCGGACATCTATACTTACCGTCTTGTACCGCGTAGGAAATTACGCGCTGCTCCGCGTCATGTCGTACATGTCCGTTTCTACCTCTAAGGTAGCGAATTATTTATAGACTTGTTATCATTTACGTTGAGTTATTATGAGATTTTTGTTCGTTTTTAGTGGGACTAGTGCCACACATTCAATCAAATTTAAACCAATATGAATATTTAATTGTTATAAATAATCAGCAACGTGAAATAATAGCTGCAACGGAGGCTGAGGCTTCTTTTCATGATGAACAATCATCAAGGCCTTACCTGTATGGATATAGAGCAAAAAAATCGCGTTTGTTGTTCGTAATGCTCAAAATTACGACCTTCATAAAGTCAGTAAAAGCTGAATATAATAATCGACTCAGAATTATATTTTACCGTCCAGACTTGTCCACTGTAGAAGTTATAACGAAGCCTCAAAGAATTTATTCATGTAAGATACAATAAAAGTCTAAGGTCGTCAAACCTAGGGAAGGGAAATTAGAAAAGAAATTGACGTTGCTCAAGACGTATTCCGAAAAGACCAAGAAGAAAAAGGCCAATGATCTCAGCATTCGTTATCTTCAAGATGTAAATATGTAAAAAGTTTTTTTCTACAGTAGGTATCATTGACAAAGCAAAAGTATTATTTAAAAAATTTAAATCATAGCAACGATGCACTTTGTAAATAAAACCAGTCTTCTTCATTTTCAACATTATGATGTTTTTGTATTTCCCTTTAGTGAACAGAATTAGTTAATACATTGGTACTAAAATTTGTAA